>CM038214.1:201097241-201465445 GCA_021442155.1 Cymbidium sinense
CACTCAATTTACAGGTTTTTATTGGATGTAATTAGGGCTAATTACTTATCATTTCCAACAATTAATTCCAAACATCCTTAGGTTGATTAGTGGGATGACCTCTGCCTCCCAAGATTTTTTGGAATTTATTGTTGGATTAATTGGGAATTGCTTAGTTCATCCTTAATCCCTCTCTTAACTAAATAAATGATTAATTAATCCATTAAATAGTGATAAATTCATTAAGTTTGTTAACCATCATTAAATAGTGAATGGACTTAGGAATGAGATTTGGATTTCTTTCCAAATCTTTCCCAAAGTTTATTTCATTTGGATAAACATTTAATTAATTTGCAAATTAATCAATGACTTAATTATTTCATTAATGGCTCAATTAATCAAACTCAAAACTAAATCACTCAAGAACTTAATCACTTAATCTTGGGTAGATTCTTTGGTGTTCAATAACCTAAGAGACTTCAAAGGAAATTATAATCAAACTACATGTATAAGATGGTTATGAAAGTACTTAATTAAACCCCATAGCCTAATTAATCAATAATTGCAAGCCAATTGCATTAGACCTTTTTATTTCTTAGGTGCATTGCTGATTTAAATTCTATGTGGTTGCATTTCATATGTTGGCCCATAATTACTTGTTTAATTATGTTAAAGTGGAGTAGTTAAGGGGTAATTAATAGATTTAATTCACACCTTAACCTAAACAAAACATAAAATAAACCTAATTGGTCTAAATTTAAACTAAACTAATTCACATATGGGGAAATGGGTTAGGACAAGAAACCTTTCATATTTTCTAAGTCAAATCAAATTCAAAATAAAATCTTCTTAAAAAATTTTGATTCACTTTAAATGATCTTATTTTCATAGCATTGATTAATTAGGTGAATGAAGTCATATGCTTACATCACTTTATCTCTTTCTAATCATGTTAAATGTTGTTTGCCATATGAAATCATGCATTCATCTCTTTTAAAAAATCAATTAAATAAAATTTTTCCTTTTATGTCAAATTGCATGTGTTGGTTAAAATTAAGAATATGAGTGGCTATTAAATAAATAATTATTTCAAAAACTTATAAATTAAAGATTATGACTAAATTGATCCTACTTATAAGTACTTATAAGCTTTCTTCTGATTATAGCATAAGATGTGTTTTATGTTGTTTTCTTCTCTTAACATGAACTTGTATAGGATTTGCAAAATGTATAGTTCATTTGAAAAGAACATAACACTAAATTAAATCTATTCCTATGCACTCTATGTTATGATGAAGGATCCTCACATTACACATGTAGATTATACAACCAAATCAAACACAAAAATCTTTTGCATGATTCTTCATCCATTTATTTCTTTTTGTACATTTACATGTATTTAAGAAAAATGGTATATTAGTCTGCACATCTTGGGGCTGCGAGGCTTTAAGTAGCCCTAAGTAGGTCTTGTACCTTACGCCCTTGGTGTAGAAAACCATGGCGCCGTACTCACTTATGTCTTTTATACATGTGAATGTGCATTATGTTAATGGATAAAGAATCCCTCCTTTCTACATAATAAAGACATGCATTCATGGAATATCCAAATTTTCAAATCATATCTCTTAGCATTCATCATCAAGGTGTCTAAAATTTGCATTGCATGTATAGGTATGCTTAGGATTTATTCATATGCATGGTATACATGGTGGAAAGAAATAAATGGTTGTGTTATGTGATAGTAATGCACCTTAATTAATCCTAAGATGCCTTTCTTAATGAATAGGCTATTTAGAGCAAATCTAAACTTACGTTAATTAAAACACATAATAAAACATACTAAAGAAAAATCATTAATGAATCTACCTTAGAAATTACTTAAGGTAGGGATGAAAGAGAAGTTCTCTTCTTTTCTTCTCTTTACAACATTTAGTAACTAAGTGTAGTTTATTCAAACCAAATTAAATCACCAACTAAAATTAACAAATCAACTAAATCACTTAAATTAAAACTACCCTCTAAATTAAACCTCTCACACTTCAAAAATCTCAACCTTAAAGCCTAGCTAAGGCATGTCGCACAAGCCTTAAATGGCACACACATTCAGCTAAGTTACCATTTCTAGCTCTATGTTAGGGCGGTGCATGGTTTGATGCCTGATTTTATTTTGTGATGTAATATTTTTAGACTGGATGTAAAGGTGTGTGTGTGTAGGCTGGATGTTAGGTTGATATTAGTCTAATCATGCTTTCTACAGGGATTGTGCTTGAGGGGCACTGTAATAAAAATATAAATGCTTTTGTTGTGCAATTTGCTTATACCCTAACCATAACCCAAACTAGGATAGTGGACTTTGTTACCCATGTGGGGCTAAGTCCAAATTATTCATATAATTGGGTTGTGTGTTATGTTTAGCTAATCTTTATTTTGCATGTTTAGTTAGATTTATCTTTCATTTTAATTTAAATTTACAATTGAAATTTAGATTGAATGTTATGGGGGGATTAAGGTGAACATTAGTCATAAGACCATATCTTATGTACCATGTGAAGCCTTGGAGGAAACTACAACCCAAGTCAAATCAAAAGGATGGAAGAAATGAAGAAAGAAAAGAAATCAAAAAAAAGAAAGAAAGAAGAATGAAGAATGAAGACCCCATAACATGAATTCATTCTAAATTGTAATTATTCATTTGTAATCTAGGTTTTATAAGGGTAGAGCTCAGCTACTAACATTTCTTTTCGTGCTATATGGCGCTCACAAGCCTTTGATCTTTTTGCACTAATTTTATAAATTGATTGTTTTGTTTATGATTGCAATTAGGATGGCATGATTTTCCTAGTTTCTTAATTGCTTGATGGTTGTTGAATGGCTGGATGCGATTAAACTCTTGGGAAAAATAAATTTTCTATCAATTAATCAACTAAAAATTAAATAACTCATAACCTCACCTAAAAGCCTAGGACATAAATCAAGATAATAAAAGATTTAGCAACCCCTTAGTTGGATGTTATACGTCTCACATCCTGCATAAAACATATTGCTTCGCTCTTGCTAATGGAGGGCTTCCACCTTTGCTAGAGAAAATGGCTTGACCTTCAAAAGCCATGGTGGAAACACACCTTCTTTTTGATTTTGGCCCATAACCAATTTCTCATGCATTAGGCATATGAAATCCCATAGCCTATGTCAAATAAAAATGTCCAAAAATGAAAATAAAACTTAACAAAATTTACATTAGATTAAGTTATTTATTCATGCCCTTCATGGGAGTATGTTTAAGGACTTAGTCTTATTTCTAAATAAACAATATCCTAGCTATCTTACAAAGCATAAGACTTGCCTACATGTATTTAAAATCATAGGAGGAGTTAGTTAGCAGACACCCCCAGGCAGTTTTAAGTCCAACAGTTGGGTGGTTTATGCTCTCTTGTGGAGGTAAACCATATACCCATCTTCACCTTAGATTTAGGTCGTGCCTTGGCCCTCACCAAAGCTCCTTAGATTTAGGATTTGAGGTCACTGTTTTTCTTTTTATGGGGTACAAGCATAAATCCTCACCTCTTAGGCATTTTAATGATTTCATTTTGTGGAATTATAAGCCCTAGATTTCTAATAAAAATTAACTCAAACATATAATCCTTCTCAAATTTCAAAATATAAAGCCCAACCATAGGATAGTTAGAATGCTCACTGGTTTCATAGTATCATGAGAATCCCCTACTCATCTCTTTGGTTTCAATAATAACTCCTTCCTTTTGATCAATCCCACTTGATTTTCCAAAAAATAACCAATTTGTTGATAGTCCTATCTTGAAATCTTTGGAGATAATGATCATTTACCTTAATCGAGAGTATTCTTAAGGAATCTCATTCCTTAAGATGTAATTAACTATGGGGGATTGCCTCCATAGGGAACTTAACAAACCTAATTTAAATAAACCCTACTTTACTTTTCCATGTAAATTAGGGGAAAGATCTCTAGTACATTGGAAGACCCATTGCCCTTACGAGTTCTCATTAGGTGATTAGGTCCATTGTTGGATGGTGACTTCTATCTCTTGAGATAGTATATCATTTCTCAATGTCACCCCTGATCACCCTAATGAGTATATTTATGGATCTACGTGGTGTCCCAACAATATACATATAATTTTTTCAAATTCCAAGTTTGAAAAATAAACACCATAACTTTATGATGAGGTTATGAGTTGTTTAAAATTTAGTTATGAGTGATTAGTTGGGTAGAAAAGTTATTTTATCCTAAGAGCCTAATCATATCCAAGACACATTAAAGCATCAATCATTCAAGAAACTATGAAAAGCATGCCATCCTAATGCACAATTTAAATGTAACATCAAAAAAAATTATATAAACTATCATAAAAGAATAAAAGGTGGTGGTCGATACCACCGCATAACTAAGAGAAAAGATGGGTAGCTGAGCTCTACCCTTATACAACCTGGAATATGAAAGAATAATTATAATTATATTAAATTTTATGGGGGTCTTCTTTCTTCATATCTCCATTTTTGATTTGGTTCCTTCTTTGATTTGGATGGTGCTTGTTTCAATGGCATCACAGGGCACCCCAGGACAAGGCCTTCTAGCAACTGCTCATTCTAATCCCCCATAGCACTAATTCTAATTTCTAATGCAAAAAATTACATTTATGTGGGAAAAGTAAATCTAACTACACCTGCAAAATAGAGGTCAGCTAAAAATACATATAATCCCAACCAATTGTATTTATAATTTGAACTTAGCACCCTACACATGGGTAACTAAGCCCACTTGTCCTAAGTTGGATTATGCTTAAGGATTTAAGCAACCTACAAAAGGAGCATTTATATTTATTTATAGAGCATAATCCCCTAATGATAATATGACTAGGCTAATATTGGCCTATCATCCAAAGGCATACACCCTAACATCCAATCTAAAATATTACATCATAAAATAAAATATACATCACATCATACATCATCCTAACTTAGAGCTTGAAGTGGTGGCTTAATTCTAATGTGTATATTTAGGCTTGTGTGGTAAGTCTTGTTAGGCATTAATGATGTATTTTCTAAGTGTATGAGAATTCAATTTAACATGAAAGGTTGATATCACTTGAAGTAGTTTAATTGATTTGAGAATTATAATTTGTATTTTCTTTTGTTTTATTTGATTACACTTAGAACTAAGTGTTATAAAGAAAGGAAAAGAGGATTGCCCTTTTCATCCCTACCTTAAGTCACTTTCTAAAGTATATTAATTTGATTTAGTTCTCTTTAGTGAATGACTTATTAAATGATTTAATTAATCCTAAGTTTAGGTTCACTTTAAATAATCCTATTCAAAATGAAAGGTATCTTAAGATTAATTAATTAAATTACTACTAGACATATATATTAAATCATTCCTTTCCATCACTTGTAATATGCATATGATTTAATCTTAAGTGTATCTATAGATGCAAATATATTTTAGCACAGTTAAATGTTGAATTTATGTGTATGTTTAGAATTATATTTTATTTGATTGAGTTATTTAAACATATTAATTTAAAACTTTATCCAAATTCTTATACAAATGGCCATAAGAATGAAATTAAATAAGCATGTGTCATTGTTAAACCAAGGATGTGAGGTAATAAAATGACCTCATTGGAGCTAGCTAAAGCCTCATATTCACGGGATGTCCAGACTATATACCCATTTGTATTCAAACATATGTAAATTTGTATACATGAACAAAGGAAGTAAGCTCCAAATCATATGGCTAATTAATTCAACTACTTAGTCAATTATGAATGCATGCAATTTTAATGTAAAATGGGATTTTCATTCTCTAATCACATATACATATACATGTACAAAGACATAGGTAAGTACGTGTTATTGTTAAACCAGGGAAGTGAGGTAATCAAATAACCTCCTTGAGGCTAACTAAAATCTCAATTTCCTAGGATGTCTAGACTATATACTTGCTTTTCTTGGACACACATATATGTATACATAAATGAGGGGAAAAAACCATGCAAAGATTGTATATTTTTTTGATTGAATAATTTATATATATGAATTAAAGCTCTATCCAAATTCTAATGTTGAAATAAATAAGAATGAAATCAAATGGGTACGTGCCTTTGTTAAACCAGGGAAGTGAGGTAATCAAATGACCTCCTTGGGGCTAGCTAAAGCCTCATGTTCCCGGGATGTCTAGACTATATACCCATTACCATTCAATCTTATATAAATCAACACATGAATTGAGGAAAGAGAACTCAAGATTCATACACTTAAGCTATAAGCACATGCATTTCTTATGTATTTATGACTAGCATCATAACACATATTTTAATCATTTATAAGATTTTGAAAAATACATTTGGATTTAATAGTAATAATAGCCTTGCATATATTAAATTAAATAAACACATGCAAGCTTACATAAAGGAAATCCATTTTATTTTGCTTGATTTTGAAAAGATGGATGCATGAATTTAAATGACATACCAAATTTAACTTGATTGGAAAGAGGTCAAATATAAGCATGTGATTCATTCAACCAAACTAGTTCTTAAGGGCAATCAAATAAAATTAGATTATTTAAATCAAACCAAAGCTTCTTTATTAAGTTTTGGATTTGATTTGATTTAAAGAGGAGAAAGAGAATCATCACTTATTATTTTAAACCCATTCCCACATTGATTTGATTTAATTTAACAAAATATAATTAAGTTGATTTTATGGGTTAATTAGGTTGAACCCTTAATTAGATGAATTAATTACCTTACTTATGTCACCATAAAGTAATTAACTAAATAATTATGAGCCAACATGATATACATGGAAAATAAATTTGCAATGATCCTAGGAAATAAAAGGGACCTAATGCAGTTGGCTCATGATTAATAGTTAATTAAATTATGGGACTTAATTAATTACTCTTATGGTTTTTCCAAACATGTGGACTAACCATAATTTCATTAAACTCCTTTAGGTTATTAAACACCAAAATATCTACCCCATGATTTAATTAATTAAGGTCTGATGTCATTATGATTTCAATTTGATTAAGTGATTTAATTAATTAGTTAAATCTTAATTAATTTTATTTCAAAAAAGGGTGAAATGAACTTAGGGAAAGGGGTCCCAACCCTATTTCTTAGCTCACTTACTATTGAATAATGATTAATAAACTCAATTAACTAATTTGTTACTGTTCATGAGATTAATTAATCATTAATTAACTTAAAAGAGTAGTTAAGGTTTAAATAGTCAATTTTCCTAATTAAGTGAGCAATAAATTCCAAGAAAATCATGGGAGGCAGAGGTCATCCCATTAAATTAACCCACAATTTTTAGGATTAATTACTCAAGTAATTAAGGAGTACTAATAATTTTGTAATTAAAACTTAATTTTAAAATTAGTTAAGATCATTTTAATTAATTCTCCTCTGAAATACCTTTAAAATGAGTATTTATTTGGATTTATTTGATTTCTCTATGATTGTTTATGATTTTTAGAAGTTTCAGCCATTAAAAATAATTAATTAAGCCTAATTAAATCCTAATCCTATTGGCTACTGCAATTAACGACGCCACATGGCTTCAGGATTGCCTACTTAAAACTTATCTGCCGCTCCTATGGTGGCATGCTCGTTTCATCGATCTAAGATCGAAAGCTACCATTAATCCCACGCCTTAATAGATTAAATCGGTTGATCTAGTAAATCTAATCATGACCATCCATTCCAATCATGTAGAATGGAT
The DNA here is from genome assembly GCA_021442155.1 of Cymbidium sinense. Classification (NCBI taxonomy): domain Eukaryota; kingdom Viridiplantae; phylum Streptophyta; class Magnoliopsida; order Asparagales; family Orchidaceae; genus Cymbidium; species Cymbidium sinense. Next base: position 201,104,991 of record CM038214.1, read on the forward strand.
AGTGCATGATCTAATGTCAAGCGAGTGAGGGAGAATGGAGTTTGTCCACCATTGCTCACTTGATCTGAGCTTACTCGAGCTCAAAACAAGTCCAAAAGGATCCCACACCTTCACAAAATCAATCGTAGGGGATCCAACGGTCAAGATCACATGAGATGCAATCTTTCTTTAAAAAGCTCCAACCCATTTTTTCCTGAGGATCAGTTTTGGAAGCATACCTCACTAGAGCTCAAGACCGATAGCTTGAATGATTGAGAAAGCTTCAACTAGTGGAGATGAAGCCCTATTGATCAACAATTGGATGAATTCCTGACGTTCACTCGTAAGGCCATGAACCAATGATTTGGAGCTCAACTTTGATCGAAGTGCCACCTCCAGTGCTCGAGAAGCTTGAGAGATGATTTGTTCTTGCTCAACGAGACCTAGGGAAGGTGGGTGCAGAGTTAATTTTTGTTTGATGCAAAAATGGGAAAGTTTGATTAGAAATGAAGTGTCCTATTTTGGGATGGACAGAAATGGCATTTTTTGATCGAGGAATGAGCTGGAGAGCTCAGGAAATGGCTCTAGGAGCTCATCTTGGGTAGCTAGGGCTCTAAAAAATAATTTTATGTGTTTGAGTAGAAATGAGGGGGTGTGTAACCCCCTTCCTTTTAATCGAATGGTGGGATCAGGTTTTTTTAAGCAGTCCATCTGGAGTCATGGGTGTGGAGGAGGTGAGTTGGCTCTTGGTGGCTACCAAGGAGGAATAATGGGTTTCCTATAAGTCAAATGCCCCATGGGGAGGGTGAGGTAATTTAACCTTCCATGGGTTATGGTCGACCCAACCACCCCTTGAGTCATGTTGGGTAGTATCCTAGGTGCCTAGGTGGACCATTGGGAGAGTACCAAATGGCCAAGGAATGGAAATGACCACTTACATGGGTGATTTATCTCATGTGATGCCCTTGACCAAAGGGTAGAATGATCATTTGGCATTAGATTTGATTTGCGTAAATTTGAAATGAGCCAAAAGTGGGTTAGCCCAACTTTCAAGTCAATTGGAGTTGATTTGGTTAAGTTTGGCTCAATTCGACTCATTTAGGTTAAATTGGGTTAGTTTGAGTCAAGCTCATATGATCATTTAAGATGTTTCAATTCAACTGGATTGGTTTAGTTTGGCTTAGATTTAATTTTGGATCATTTGAATTCATTTGGGTCAAATGGATTAAGATGATGAATTTGACCAAATTGGCCAAATTGGTTTAGGTTGGTGTTGGTTTGTTTAGTTGACCAATTGAAGATGATTTTAGGCTTTGGTTTCAATTAATTTGGATTTGGTTTTGATTTATGCCAACTTGACCCTTTAGGTCATTTTGGGCCAAGTAGGTCAATTGGGTTCATTTTGGTCCAATCATGGCTTTGGTCAAGTTCAATAATCAGTTTGGAATGAATTTGAGCTATTGGTTGCAATCAATTTGATTTATATTTTGATTTGACCCAATTTAGTCTTTTAGGTCAATTTGGGTAAACTTGGGTCAAGAGGGCCAATTGGACTTGGTTTGACTCAATTGAAGGCCAAGTCATATTCAAATATTGATTTTGATTTGGTATGAACATTGGTATCAAGGGATTTGGCATTGGCAATTTGGCTATGGGTTCATATGGGTTAAGGGTTGACTTGGTCAAATGACCAAGTTGACTTGGTTTGACCTAATTTATGACAATTGATCAACTTAGGTGATCAACAATCATGATGGGAGGTTTTGGCTTGGTTCACCCAATTTGGGTAGGATTAGAACTTGTCTCAATAGGTCAAATTGGCCACTTTGGGTCAAGTGGACCAATTGGGTTTAGTTGGCTTGATTTTGGGTTCATTTTGATTTAGTTGAGTTTATATATAGATTTGGGATTGATATAAAAATTCAATTACAATTACCTTGAGCTCAAATGGGTTTTGGTTCATTTGAACATTTCAAGTCAAAAGGGTTAAGTTGGGTTTGACTTTGGTTGATTTTGGTTTGGCTTGATGATTTTAGATTTTATTTATACTTATGAATATGATTGAAGGTATTATTGATTCATGAGAAAATCAATTGAATTTGGGTTTTGGAATGAAGGAATTTGGCTAAATCCATGGAGTTGGGTCATCTGGCTTATGTTTGGATTTTGATTTGGTTTGATTTAGTTTTGATGATTTAAATGTATATTTTATTTAAATTTATGAAGATGATTGAAACTATGATTGATTTGTGAGAAAATCAATTGAGTCTGACTTTATTTGGATTAAGATTTGGCTAAGTCCATGGGATAGGTCATATGGCTTAAGAAGGGTTTTGATTTAATTTGATTTAGTTTGATTTAGTTTTGATCATTTGAATGGAGATTTGATTTATATTTAGGAAGATGATTGAAGATATAAATTGATAATAAGAAAATCAATTGATTTTTGATTGATTTGTATTAAGATTTGGCTAAGTCCATGTGATAGGTCATATGGCATGGCTTTCAAGTTTGGAATTGATCATGGGCTTCAATCATTTGGTTTTATAATTTGGGTTTGGCTTTGGATTTGAATTTGATGTTTTAATTGAACTTTAGGTTTGGTTTGAGAAGGTGAACATGGATTGTATTTGGGTTGCAGGGTAGGTCGATTATCCTAATCCCTAAGGCATAATGTAATCTTATGGTTAAACCTTTTAAGTCTTTAGGCTTAGGTTAAGTGTTTACCTAATTATTAGAAGCATCTTATTACTAAGGAAGCCTTTGTGCCTAGAAGACTCCTAAGTATAAAATGGAAATATTTAATCCGCACTCCAACAGTGAGGTCAACAGGACTTAGGCTCCATAGTGTTGCCCTTAGAGATAGATGATTGGAAGACCGAAGCAAAGTTTCACATTATAGACTTGGATACATATTTCAACACTTTGCTTGGGAGACCATGGATACATGAGAACAACATAGTTTCATCCTCTCTACATCAATGTATGAAGTTCATGAGAGGTGGGATCATCGACTGTGTCAAAAGAGATCTCAAGCCATTTACAGTTCATGAGGTTGGCATATATGAGGATGTGTCTTACTACCTCTACCAAAATCAACAAGTCTATTCTCACGAACTTGGCCAAAGTTTAAAAATAAAAGAGAAAGAAATGGAAAAAGAAAAAGAAAGAAAATAAGAATAAGAAAAGAAAAGAGAAAATGAAAAAAATAAATAAAAGGGTGCAAAAATAGTCTTGGAGGAGGAAGTGGAGCTTGACATTTGATTCCACCCATAAATCATTACTCCATTCGAGCATATGGGTAGGACGACCCGACCTCCACTAAGCAGAGGAAGAAGTAAGCTCAGAGGTAGTCTCAGGGGTGGAAAACCTTTCTATTGGCCACCCAATAGATGATATGTCCCAAGTACCAGGAGTACACCTACTATCCATATAAACTTAGAATCTAGTTCATAGGATGATTCTTATATGGTTAGAACACCAATCAGCTCTTCTCAGTAGTAGATTCCTTTGGTGGTGACACTTGAGCCATATAGTAATGAAGATCAGGGTCCAAAATAAAGCATAAGTGTATCCAAGTCTATATGTGAAATAGTTAAGTTGGGGAACCTTAGCTATAACCTACATTTTAGTCAAAAGCTAAGGGTTTGGTAGTTAAGGAAGCCCTTAAGTCCTCTAAGTGTGAAGACTCGAGAGGTTCTTTTCGGGAGCATCATCCTCAAGTCAAGAAGTTATTGTAGAACTTGAGAATGATTTATGTAAAGATTTAATAGAATCAACTTTTGATTGGTACTTGCCTTGTGTTCATAATTTAGCAAAGAAAGGGTTAATCCACATACTTGGTCAAAGCACAAGTTAAACTACTCGAAAGAATATGGAAGAACACATGCAAAAGTTCTCAATGAAGACTTGAACTAGGATTCGATACAGTAGATTTAATCGATGATGATGATTATTGCATAATAAACACCAATCATTTGGAATCTGATAGGTTCTTTTCAAATCACATTAACTCATATGAAGAGCCATGTTTAGAAACTTCAAATGATCTAGATGATTTTGAAGTCAAATATGCATCACCAGAGTTCAAAGAAGAGATCAATTCAACCATCGATGAGCTCAAGAAAATCAACTTAAGAACTAAAGAAGATCCATGCTCTACATACATCAATTCTTTGTTGAATGAAATTGAAACCAATGACTTATTGATGCTATTGACTGAGTTTAAGGACAATTTTTCATGGATTTATGAAGTGATGCTTGGATCTACGACATAGCATAAACTACAATAGAGCTTACTGCTAACCCTATCAAGCAAGCTTCTAGATGCATGCGATTAGATACAACAATAGGTCATTTTTGAAGTCAAGAAATTGATTGATCTACTTAGTTAGCCAGCATCATCCCAGTTAAGAAAAAATTGGTCAAATTCACATATGCATCTATTTTAGGGATTTAAATAAGGCATGTCCAAAAGATGAATTTCCATTATCAATCTCGGAGATGATGTTAAACATTTTCTCATCTCATGAAGTCTTATCTTTCATGGATGTCTCATCTGAATATAACCAAATAAAGATGGCCCCTAAAGATGAAAGAAACACTGCTTTTAGAACCCTGATCGAAATCTATTTCTATAAGATCATGCCTCTCAGCCATAGAAATGTTGGTGCAACATACCAGTAGGCTATGACTCAAAAATTCAATGAACTCATTCATCATCAAGTCGAGTGCTATGTCAATGATCTCATGGTCAAAAAAAGAAAAAGAAAGACCATCACTTTGACTTGAGAGTAGTTTTCAAATAGTTAAGATAATTTAACCTCAAATTGAATCTCAGAGTGTACATGGAGTAGCTTCAAGGAAAATACTTTAGTTTGTTGTCTATCAGCAGGGAATCAAAATCAATTTATAGAAGACTAAGGCAATATTCGAAATGCCACCTCCTAAAAGTTTAACTCAACTCAGATCATTCCAAGGGCGGTTGTCATGTTTAAGACACTATATATCCAACATATTGGGAAGATATCAGCCATTCTTAGCACTTGCAAAAAAGGATGCCAAGTTCAAGTGGGATGATAAGTGTGAACATGCCTTCAATGACATCAAGCATTACCTGATGACACCACCAGTTCTATCAGCCCATATCTCAGGCAAGCCACTCATACTTTACACTACTACGTTAGACTACTCCTTATTTTGACCCAAGCTAATGATGAAGGGAAGGAAAATGCACTCTACTACCTTAGCTATCATCTAATTTCGACTGAGCCTAATTATCTACCCATTGAGAAGCATTTCCTAGCTTTAATCTTTGCATCCCTCGACTAATTATATCTGATAATGGTATTGCATTCAAGAACACTGAGATCAACAACTTTCTTAAGAGAAATAGCATAGATTGGAGATATTCTACCATCAACTACTGAGGGCAAATGGCTTAGCATAATCCTTCAATAAAACTCTCATCCAAATCAAGAAGTTACTTAACAATAATGTGAGGCATGAGCATATAGCTAAAGCCTTGTGGGCCTACCGCACACATATAGAACTCCAACCCCTACTCCTTTCTCTTTAGTGTATGGGTCTGAAGCTATTCTACCATTAAAAGTCCACCTCCCATCACTAAGGATAGATGTGAGTAGCAAGATCACAACAGAGTGGAATGCCAAGTTATGTTAGAAGAGCTCGAAGGTTTGGAAGAGAGACGCCTGTGGGTATGCCAAAACCTTGAGTTGTACAAAGCTAAAATGATTGAAGCTCATAAAAAGTTGGTCCATTCTAGAGCTTTTCAAGTAGGAGTGCTTATTTTAGTTCTAAAGAGACCGATTATTGCCCATCGTAAGATGGGGGGCAAGTTTGAACCCACTTGGGAAGACCTTCTTTCCATAGAGAAGGCCTACCAAGGAGAATCTTATTAGCTTATTAATCATAAGGGAGAGTGCCTAATGCTTCTAGTCAATAGTCTCTACTTAAAAAATATTATATATTATGTCTAAAAATAATTATCATCAATGAAAATTCCATTTCAAATTCAATCTCTTCCATATTGAAAGTATTCTTATTTATGAATCTGCCATGATGTGTTTAGGGTAGGTGTAAGGAACCCGAGCAGCATCCTATCCTTCATCGACATAACACAAACACAAACTATACACAAATACATAAAAGAAACACATATCCTTTGTGTCAGGCTACTCTGAGTTGAGATGTAGCCTCCAGCGGCACTCACTCAATAGATGCTCTATGTCAGGCTGACATGCTACCCTGCTAGTGTGTCACCCCAGTGGTCTTCATTGTTTGGAGGATGTAAGTATGCTATGCTTTCCTTCCTTACTTGGCCATTGCACACCCATAAGCGCCTTGTAAGTTTGGTAGGCCTTACTACATGGCCGGTAAGCTACCTCATGTTGGCTTCATTTAAGAGTATGTGAGTCTGTTATGCTTTATTCTTGGATTAGCCTTCATGCACTAACTAGGTTGAGTATATTTGCCTTCCCTCCTTACTGCTTCAAGTATGGGTCCAATCCTTCCTTGGGGCTCCCCGCTTAGTAGTCGCTCCAGGTCAGATATCATCTATCACAACATTCTATCCCAATGATCAATTTTGCTTAGAAAGTTGTAAGCCTACATGCTTTCTTTATAGATTTATTATTGCTCACCGATGGGCACCTTAGGTTGGTTGGTTCTCACTATATTAATGGATACACCACTCATGCTGACGGATACAACTTAGGTTGGTTGGTTATCACACCTTAGGATACACCACTCATGGCAGATGTAAGTTTGCTTTGCTTTCTCCTTCAGTTGGCCACCTTACACTTATGGGCTTTCTTTTCTAGGGCTTAGGATAATGCCCCTATCAACACCTCCCCTGTGGGCATTATATTTGGATAACATCCTTTGTGACCCAATTTAGACACTACCTGGGTTACTATCAGATTGGAAGTTCCCCTATCCTAGTAACCACCCCTATGGATGTGCAGATTCTCCCTTGGTCCCTTAATATAGACTATAAGGCATAATACCATAATATACTAAAATATTTCAAAACATCTTATAACATCCAAAAACACATCACTACATGCTTAAATAAATGATGCTACATTATACTATAATATATGATATTATAATATGATTTATGGTTGGGGTTTAGGGTATTCAAATCTCTAATAGTTGAGGGAAAGTCTCTTGAAGACATTTTCCTTAGCCACCATAACTATGTTAGGATTAGGTCATTCTTTAGATCTACTCCTAATGACATCTTTATTCAAGGTTTATGGTTTAGGGTTTAGGGTTAAGGTTTAGGGTTATTTTAGGGTTAGTTTAGGGTTTAAGGTTATTTTGGGGTTTAGGGTTTAGGGTTTTGGGTTTAGGGTTTAGGGTTTAGGGTTTAGGGTTTTAGGTTTTAAGATTTAGGGTTCAGGGTTTTAGGGTTTAGGGTTTAGGGTTTAAGGTTTTTAGGGTTTAGGGTTTAGGGTTTAGGGTTTTGGTTTTAGGTTTAGGGTTTAAGTTTTAGTTTAGGGTTTATGGTTTAGGATTTAGTGTTTAAGGCTTAGGGTTTAAGTTTTTTTTTTTTTGAGAACAAATTCATATTCAACATTTCTTCTTTTCAATTTCATCAACTAAGTAGCACACCAAGTTTTCTAAGACACAAGCGATGACATAGATAAAAAAAATGAGCACGCATAGAGTAAATAAAAAACCTTAAATAAGTAAAACTATCTTTACTATAAAGACACAATTCCATAAGCAGTAGATCAAATCGACTGTTCTTCAGTTTCCCCATTTCCATCTGAACCACCCTCACCTCTCGAGTAGTGGGATTCACCATCATATCCCCGATCTCTTCTTTTGCCACCACCATGACTATAACCTCCATCGCTCCTCCCACCTCCACAACCACCTCTGCTGTGACCACCACCACCATATCCACCAGCACCTCTAGATACCCCACCACTAAGAAAACCACCACCACCACCTTCGCCTCCACCTTCGCCTTCACCGCCAAATCTACACTAAGCCTAGTTGATGGTGTTGTCTTCACCATCAAGGTTCTAGCCATTCTTAGGGTTTAGGGTTAATTTAAGGTTTAGGGTTTAGGTTTTAGGCTTTAGGCTTTAGGGTTTATGATTTAGGGTAGTTGGTTTTAGGGTTTAGGGTTTAGGGTTTAGGGTTTAGGTAGTATGTTTTAGGGTTTAGGGTTTAGTGTTTAAGGTTTTAGGATTTAGGGTTTAGGGTTATGGGGTTTAGGGTTCAGGGTTTAGTGTTTATCGCTTAGGGTTTAGGGTTTAGGGTTTAGGGTTTTAGGGTTTAGGGTTTAGGGTTTAGGGTTTAGGGTTGTAGGTTTAGGGTTTAGGTTTAGGGTTAGTTTTAGGGTTTATGGTTTAGGATTTAGGATTTATGGTTTAGGGTTTAGGATTTAGGATTTAGGGTTTAGAGTTTATGATTTAGGTTTAAGATTTATGATTTAGGGTTTAGATTTTTTTAAAAATTAAGTAAACTATTAGGTTTAGGTTCATTTAATTATTTTTTATTTATTTAAGTTTATTCTATTTTTTATTTTTATTTAAGTTTATTTTTATTTTTACTTAGTTTATTTTACATTTATTTATTTTAGATTAGGTTTTTTATTTTAGTTTATTATTTAGGTTTAGGTTTATTTTTTAGTTGAGTTTTTTATTTTATTTTTTAGGTTTACATTTTATTTTTTATTTTTAGGTTTACCTTTAGGTTTTTATTTTATTTTATTATGTTTAGGTTTTAGGTTGTTATTTTAGGTTCATTTTTTGGCACTATTTTTTAGTTTAGGCTTAGGTTTATTTTTAGTTTATTTTATTTTACTTAGTTTTGGTTTAGGTTTAGGTTTAGTTTATTTTAGGTTTAAGTTTAAGTTTTATTTATTTTAGTATAGTTTATCTTAGTTTAGTTTTAGGTTTATTTTATTATGTTTATTTTATTTTTATTTTAGGTTTAGGTTTTTTTTTAGTTTACGGTTTAGGTTTTATTTTTTAATTATTTTTAGGTTTATTCTTTAAGTTTAGGTTATTATTTTATTTTATTTTAGTTTTATTTTATTTTTATTTTATGTTTAGTTTTTATTTTATTATTATTTTATTTTATTTAGGGTTTAGGGTTTTAGGGTTTAGGGTTTAAGGGTTTAGGGTTTATGGTTAGGTTTTTTGGTTTTGGGTTTAGGATTTAGTGTTTAGGCTTTAGGGTTTAGAACCTTGGGGTTTGAGGTTAGTCAGGTTTATAGTTTAGTTTAGGGGTTATTAGGTTTAGGGTTAGTTAGTTTAGGTTATAGCATTTAAAACTTAGGTTTTAGGTTTAAGGTTTAGGGTTTAGGGTTTAAGGTTTAGGGTTAGGGTTAAGGGTTTAATGTTTAGGGTTTAGGGTTTATAGTTTAGGGTTAGTTTAGGGTTTAGGGTTTATAGATTACGGTTTAAGGTTTAGGGTTTAATATTTAGGCTTTAGGGTTTTGGGTTTTGAGGGTTTAGGGTTCAAGGTTTAAGGTTTAAGGTTTAGTTTAGTTTTGTAAGGTGATTAGGGTTTAGGTTTAGGAGTTTAGGTTTTAGGTTTAGGGTTCTGATTTAAGTTTAGGATTAGGGTTTAAGGTTATAGTTGTAAGTAGTTTAAGTTTAGGGTTAGTTTAGGTTTTAGTTTAAAGTTTAGGGTTTAAGTTTAGGTTTAGTTTAGGTTTATTTTGTTTAGGGTTTAGTTGTAGGGTTTTTGTTAGTTTAGGGTTTAGGTTTGGGTTAGGTTTAGGTGGATTTAGGTTTAGGTTTAGGTTTAGTTTTTTTTTTAGGTTTAGGGTTTATGGGTTTAGGTTTAGGGTTATTAGTTATTTTATGTTAGGTAGGTTTAGATTTTTTTAGTTTACTTATTTTTATTTTTATTTAGGTTTATTTTTTTATTTATTTTGTTTAGTTTATTTATTTTTGGTTTATTTATTTTAGTTTAGGTTATTTATTTTAATTTATTTCTTAGGTTTAGGTTTACGTTTATATTTATTTTTTAGCTTAGTTTTATTTTTATTTTGGTTTTTATTTTGAGGTTTTTTTTTAAAATTTTTTTTTAGGTTTAGGTCTAGGTTTTTATTTTATATTTTTTGGTTCAAGTTTTTATTTTAGGTTTATTTTTATGTTTTATTTTTTAGTTTAGGTTTATTTTTATTTTATTTAGTTTAGGGTTTAGTTTTAGTTTATTTTAGGTTTTATTTTATGTTTTATTTATTTTAGTTTAGGTTTAGGTTTATTTTATTTTATTTATTTTAGGTTCAGGTTTGTTCTTTAGTTTAGGGTTTAGGTTTTATTTTTTTATTTATTTTTAAGTTTATTTTTTAGGTTTAGGTTTTTATTTAGTTTTTATCTAATTTTACTTTACGTTTATTTTATTTTTATTTTATGTTTAGTTTTTATTTTATTTATGTTATTTATTTCTAAGTTTATTTTATTTTTTATTTTTATTTTGGTTTCTATTTATTTTATTTTAGGTAAATTTTAATTTTTGATTTTATTATATGTTTAGGTTTAGGTTTAGGTTTTAGTTTAGGTTTTTTTTATTAATTACTTTTTTTAGGTTTGGGTTTTTTATTTTTTATTTTTTATAGGTTTTATTTAGTTTATGTTTAGGTTTTTAGATTTTTAGGGTTTAGGGTTTAGGGTTTAAGGTTTTGGGTTTAGGGTTTAGGGTTTAAGATTCTAGGCTTTAGGATTCATGGTTTAGGATTTAGGGTTTAGGGTTTAGGGTTTTAGTGTTTAGGGTTTAGTGTTTAGGGTTAGGGTTTATTTCTATTTTTATTTTCATTTTATTATTATTTTTATTTTTTTATATTAAGTAAACAACTAGGTTTAGGGTTTAGGGTTTAAGGTTTAGGTTAGGGTTTAGGGTTTAGGGTTTAGTGTCTAGGCTTTAGGTTTTAGGGTTTAGGGTTTAGGGTTTAGGTTAGTTTAGGGTTTAGGGTTTATGGTTTTTTATTGTTTAGGATTTATGGTTTAGGGTTTAGGATTTAGGGTTTAGGGTTTAGGTTTTTATGGTTGAGGGTTTAAGGTTTAGGATTTTTTTAGGGATTAACGTTTACGGTTTAGGGTCTACTTTAGGTTTAGGGTATTTTTTTAAAATAATTAACTAAACTGGTAAGTTTAGGTTTACTTAATTTATCATATTTATTTTTTATTTATTTTTGTTTATTTTATTTTTTATTTTTATTTAGGTTTATTTTTTATTTTTATTTAGTTTAGTTTATTTATTTTAGTTTTATTTATTTTAGTTTAGGTTTTTTATTTTAGGTTATTTTTTAGGTTTTGGTTTATGTTTATGTTCATTTTTTAATCTAATTTTATTTTTAATTTATTTTTTAGGTTTAGGTTTTTTTTTTTTTAGGTTTAGGTTTATGTTCTTATTTCATTTTTTTAGGTTTAGGTTTTAGGTTTTTATTTTAGGTTTATTTTTAGGTTTTATTTTTTAGTTTAGGTTTAGGTTAATTTTAAGTTTACTTTATTTTATTTAGTTTATGGTTTAGGTTTAGTTTATTTTAGGTTTAAGTTTAGTTGTTAATTATTTTAGTTTTTTTGGTTTAGGTTTAAGTTTATTTTATTTTTGTTTATTTTAGGTTTACTTTTATTTTTTTAGTTTAGGGTTTAGGTTTTATTTTCTATTTATATATAAGTTTTTTTTTTATGTTTATTTTTTAGATTTTATTTTATATTTAGTTTTTATTTTATTTTATTTTAGGTTTATTTTATTTTTATTTTATGTTTTGTTTTAGTTTTATTTAGGTTTTCTATTTTTAGGTTTATATTATTATTTTTATTTAGTTTAGGTTTTATTTATTTTATTTTTGTTTAATTTTGTTTTATTTTATTTTATTTTTAAGTTTAGGTTTAGGTTTAGGTTTAGGTTATAGTTCATGTTTTTATTTTTTTTATTTTTTATTTTATTTAGGTTTAGGTTTTTTTAGTTTTTAATTAGTTTAGGTTTAGGTTTTTTAGTTTTTAGGGTTTAGGGTTTAGGGTTTGGGGTTTTGGGTTTAGGGTTTGCGATTGTAGGTTTTAGGATTTAGCCTTCAGGGTTTAAAGTTTAGGGTTTAGGATTGACAGTTTAGGATTTTAGAGTTTAAGGTTTAGGGTTTAGGGTTAGTGTTTGGGCTTAGGGTTTTTTATTTTTATTTTTATTTTTTATTTTTTTATTTATTTATATTAAGTAAACTAGTAGATTTAGGGTTTAGGGTTTGGGGTTTAGGGCTCAAGGTTTAAGGTTTAAGGTTTAGGGTTTAGGATTTAAGGTTTAGGGTTTAATGTTTAGGCTTTAGGTTTTAGGGTTTTGAGGGTTTATAGTTTACAGTTTAAGGTTTAGGGATTAGGGTTTAGGGTTATGGGTTGTAGAGTGGTTTAGGGTTTAGGGTTAGTTTAGTGTTTGGGTTTAAAGTTTAGATTAGTTTAGGATTTAGGGTTTAGGGTTTAGGATTTAGTGTTTAGGTTTTATGGTTTAGGGTTGTAGGGGGTTTAAGGTGTAGGGTTTAGGGTTTAGGGTTTAGGTTAGTTTAGGGTTTAGGGTTTAGGGTTTAGGATTTAGTGTTTAGGTTTAAAGGTTTAGGGTTTCAATTTTTAGGGTTTAGGGTTTAAGGTTTAGGGTTTTTTTAGGGTTTAGGGTTTAGGGTTTATTTTATGTCTACGAGTTTTTTTTAAAAAATTAAGTAAACTGGTAGGTTTAGGTTTTCTAGTTTATTTATTTTTATTTTTATTTAGTTTATTTATTTTTATTTTATTTAGGTTATTTATTTCTAAGTTTATTTTATTTTTTAATTTTAATTAGGCTTCTATTTATTTTATTTTAGTTTAGTTTTAATTTTTTATTTTATTATATGTTTAGGTTTAGGTTTAGGTTTTAGTTTAGGTTTTTTTATTTATTTAGGTTTTGGTTTTTTACTTTTTACTTTATGTAGGTTTTATTTAGTTTATGTTTAGGCTTTTAGAATTTTAGGGCTTAGGGTTTAGGGTTTAGGGTTTAGGGTTTGGGGTTTAGGTTTAGGGTTTAAGATTCTAGGTTTTAGGATTCAAGGTTTAGGATTTAGGGTTTAGGGTTTATGGTTTTAGTGTTTAGGGTTTAGTGTTTAGGGTTAGTTATAGGGTTTAGGGTTTCTATTTTTATTTTAATTTTGGGTTAGGGTTTATTTCTATTTTTAAGTAAACTATTAGGTTTAGGGTTTATGGTTTAGGGTTTAGGGTTTAGGGTTTAGGGTTTAGGGTTAGGGTTTAGGGTTTAGGGTTTAAGGTTTAAGGTTTAGTGTTTAGGCTTTAGGTTTTAGGGTTTAGGGTTTAAGGTTTAGGGTTTAGGGTATAGGTTAGTTTAGGGTTTAGGGTTTATAGTTTTTTAGGGTTTAGGTTTTAGGGTTTAGGGTTTAGGGTTTAGGGTTTAGGTTTTTATGTTTGAGTGTTTAAGGTTTAAGGTTTTTTAAGGTTTAATGTTTAGGGCTTAGGGTTTACTTTAGGTTTAGGGTTCTTTTTAAAATAATTAACTAAATTGGTAGGTTTAGGTTTAGTTAGTTTATTTAATTTATTTTTTATTTATTTTAGTTTATTTAGGTTTATTTTTTATTTTTATTTAGTTTAGTTTATTTATTTTAAGTTTATTTATTTTAGTTTAGGTTTTTTATTTTAGGTTATTTTTTAGGTTTAGGTTTATGTTTATGTTCATTTTTTAGCTTAGTTTTATTTTTAATTTATATTTTAGGTTTAGGTTTTATTTTTTTTTAGGTTTAGGTTTAGGTTTTTATTTTATTTTTTTAGGTTCATGTTTTAGGTTTTTATTTAAGGTTTATTTTTAGGTTTTAATTTTTAGTTTAGGTTTAGGTTTATTTTAAGTTGACTTTATTTTATTTAGTTTATGGTTTAGGTTTAGTTTATTTTAGGTTTAGGTTTAAGTGTTATTTATTTTAGTTTATTTTTTTATTTTAGGTTTAGGTTTATTTTATTTTGTTTATTTTATGTTTAGTTTTTTTTAAGTTTAGGGTTTAGGTTTTATTTTCTATTTATATATATGTTTTATTTTTAGGTTTATTTTTTAGATTTTGGTTTATATTTAGTTTTTATTTTTTTTATTTTAGGTTTATTTTATTTTATGTTTAGTTTTTATTTTATTTAGGTTTTCTATTTTTAGGTTTATATTATTTTATTTATTTAGTATAGGTTTTTATTTATTTTATTTTAGTTTTGTTTTTGTTTTTTATTTTATTTTATTTTTAGGTTTAGGTTTAGGTTTAGATTATAATTCAAGTTTCTATTTTTAATTTTTTAATTTTATTTTGCTTTAGGTTTTTTTTTAGTTTTTATTTAGTTTATGTTTAGGTTTTTAGGGTTTAGGGTTTAGGGTTTAGGGTTTTGGGTTTTGGTTTAGTGTTGGGGTTGTAGGTTTTAGGATTTAGGGTTCAGGGTTTAAGGTTTACGGTTTAGGATTGAGGGTTTAGGGTTTTAGAGTTTAAGGTTTAGGGTTTAGGGTTAGTTTTTGGGCTTAGGGTTTTTTTATTTTTATTTTTATTTTTAAAGTATTTTTATTTTTTATATTATGTAAACTAGTAGATTTAGGGTTTAGGATTTAGGGCTTAGTGTTTAGGCTTTAGGTTTTAGGGTTTTGAGGGTATAAGGTTTAGGGTTTAGGGTTTAAGGTTTAAGATTTATGGTTTTTAAGGATTTAGGATTTAAGGGTTTAGGGTTTAGCTTTTCAGGGTTTTGGGTTTAAAGTTTAGGGTGTAGGGTTTGGGGCTTATTTTAGGTTTATTATTAGTTTATTTAAATTTTTTTATTTATAATTTTATTTATTTATGTTTATTTTTATTTTTATTTAGTTTAGTTTATTTGTTTTAGTTTAAGTTTTTATTTTAGTTTATTTTTTAGGTCAAGGTTTAGGTTTATCTTCATTTTTTAGCTTAGTTTTATTTTTATTTTACTTTTTAGGTTTAGGTTTTATTTTTTACTTTTAGGTTTAGGTTTAGGTTTTTATTTATTTTTTTAGGTTTAGGTTTAAGGTTTTTATTGTAGGTTTAATTTTAGGTTTTATTATTTTGTTTAGGTTTAGGTTTATTTTTAGTTCATATTAATTTATTTAATTTATGGTTTAGGTTTAGTTTATTTTAGGTTTAGGTTTAAGTGTTTTTTATTTTATTTTAGTTTTTTTTAGTTTAGGTTTAGGTTTAGGTGTTATTTATTTTAGTTTAGTTTTTTCTAGTTTAGGTTTAGCTTTATTTTATTTTGTTTATTTTAGGTTTAGGTTTTTTTAAGTTAAGGGTTTAGCTTCTAATTTCTACTTATTTTTATGTTAATTTTTAGGTTTACATTTTTATTTAGTTTTTATTTTATTATATCTTAGGTTCATTTTTTATTTTAGGTTTAGTTCTTCTTTTATTTAGGTTTTTTATTTTTAGTTTTATTTAGTTTTTTTAGTTTAGTTTAGGTTTTTATTTATTTTAGTTTAGTTTAATTTTAAATTTATATTTTATTTTATTTTTAGTTTTACATTTAAGTTAATGTTTTAGCTTACGTTTTTATTTTATTTTATTTTTATTTTAAATTTAGGTTTAGGGTTTAGGGTTTGGGGTTTAGGGATTGGGGTTTAGGGTTTAGGGTATTAGGTTTTAGGGTTTAAGGTTTATGGTTTAAGGTTTAGGATTTTAGGGTTTAGGATTTAGAGTTTATGATTTTAGGGTTTAGGATTTAGGGTTTATGGTTTTAGGGTTTAGGATTTAGGGTTTAGGGTTTAGGATTTAAGGTTTAGAGTTTAAGGTTTAAGATTTAGGGTTTAAGGTTTAGGGTTAGGGTTTAAGGTTTAGGGTTTAGGATTTAGGGTTTAGGGTTTAGGGTTTAGCGTTATAGGTTTAGGGTTTTGGATTAGTTTTAGGGTTTAGGGTTTGAGATTTAGGGTTAATTTTTTTTTAAATTAAGTAAACTGGCAGGTTTAGGTTTATTTTGTTTATTTAGTTTTTTTTATCTATCTGAGTTTATTTCATTATTATTTTTTATTTTTATTTTGTTTAGTTTATTTATTTTAGATTTATTTATTTTAGTATAGATTTTTTATTTTAGTTTTTTATTTAAGTTTAGGTTTATTTTTAAGTTGAGTTTTATTTTTATTTTATTTTTTAGGTTTAGGTTTTATTTTTTATTTTTATTTTTAGGTTTAGGTTTTTAATTTATTTTTTTGTTTAGGTATTACGTTCTTAATTAAGGTTTATTTTTAGGTTTTATTTTTTAGTTTAAGCTTAGGTTTATTTGTAGTTTATTTTATTTTATTTAGTTTAGGTTTAGGTTTAGGTTTAGTTTATTTTAGGTTTAGGTTTAGGTTATATTTATTTTAGTTTAGGTTTAAGTTTGATTTATTTTATTTATTTTACTTTTATTTTAGATTTAGGATTTTTTTAGTTTAGGGTTTAGGTTTTTTTAGGTATTATTTTTAGGTTTATTTTTTCAGGTTTAGGTTTTTATTTAGTTTTTATTTTATTTTATTTTAAATTTATTTTAATTTTTTCATTTAGTTTTTTTTAGTTTTATTTTTTTATTTAGGGTTTAGGGTTTTAAGGTTTAGCGTTTAGGGTTAGGGTTTAGGGTTTAGGGTTTAGGGTATAGTGTTTAGGCTTTGAGGGTTTAGGGTTTAGGGTTAGCTTAAGGTTTAGGGTTAGTTTAAGGTTCAGGGTTTAAGCTTTAAGCTTTAGGCTTTAGGCTTTAGTGTTTTTATGGTTTAGGGTTTAGTGTTTAGGGTTAATTTAGGATTTGGGTTTTAGGGTTTTGAGTTTAGGGTTTAGGGTTAGGGTTTATGGTTTTGGGTTAGTTAAGTTTAAAGTTTAGGTTTAGTTTGGTTTAGTATTTAAACTTTAGGAGTTAGGGTTTTGAGGAGGGTTTAAGTTTAAAGTTTAGGGTTTAGATTTAGTTTAAGGTTTAAGTTTAGGGCAGGGTTATGGCTCCTGGGTTTTAGGTAGTTTAGTTAGGTTTATTTAAAGTTTAGTTTAGAGTTTAAGTTTAGGATTAGGGTTTAAGGTTTAAGGTTTAGGGTTTAGGTTTAGTGTTAGCTTTAAGTTAGGGTTTGAGGGTTTAGGTTTAGGGTTTAAATTAGGTTTAGTTTAGTTTAGGTTTAGTTTAAGTTTAGTGTTTAGGTTTAGTATTTAGGGTTGTAAGGTTTAGGGTTTATGGTTTAGGGTTTAGGATTGTAAGCCTCGTTTAGGGTTTTGGGTTAGTTTAGGGTTTATGGTTTAGGTTAGTTTAGTTTAGTTTTAGGGTTTAGGGTTTAGAATTTACTGTTTAGGGTTTAGGGTTTAGGCTTTAGGTTTTAGGGTTTAGGGTTTACGGTTTAGGGTTTTTTAGGGTTTATGGTTTTTTTATTAGGGCATTTTTTTAAAAAAATTAAGTAAACTAGTAGGTTTAGGATTATTTTGTTTATTTTTTTATTTTTTTTATTTTATTTTATTTTTTCTTTTTATTTATGTTTAATTTTTATTTTTATTTAGTTAAGTTTATTTATTTTCAATTTATTTATTTTAGTTTGGTTATTTATTTACTTTTATTTTTTAGGTTTAGGTTTAAGTTTAAGTTTATTTTTTAACTTAATTTCATTTTTGTTTTATTTTTTAGGTTTAAGTTTTTTTTTTCTTTTTAGGTTTAAGTTTTTTTTTTCTTTTTAAGTTTAGGTTTAAGTTTTCATTTTAATTTTTTCGATTTAGGTTTTAGGTTTTTATTTTAGCTTTATTTTTTTTTAGTTTTGGTTTATTTTTTGTTTATTTTATTTAATTTATTTTAAGGCTTAGGTTTAGTTTATTTTAGGCTTAGGTTTAGGTTTTATTTATTTTAGTTTAGATTTAGGTTTATTTTATTTTTATTTTAGGTTTAGTTTTTTTTTAGTTTAGGGTTTTGGTTTTATTATTATTTTTTATGTTTAAATTTTTATTTAGTTTCTATTTTATTTTATTATTATTTTAGGTTTAGTATTTATTTTATTTAAGTATTTTATTTTTAAAGTTTAGTTTAGGTTTTTATTTATTTAATTTTACTTTTGTTTTTATTTTTTATTTTATTTTATTTTTAGGTTTATGTTTACATTTAGGTTTAGGTTTTATTTTAGGTTTTTATTTTTATTTAGTTTTAGGTTTTTTTATTTATTTTATTTTTAGGTTATATTTAGTTTAGGTTTAGCTTTTTAGCTTTTTAAGGTTTAGGGTTTAGGGCTTAGGGTTAGTTTAGGGTTTAGGGTTTAGGGTTTAGGGTTTGGGGTTTAGGGCTTAGGGTATAAGGTTTAGGGTTTAGGTTTTAGTGTTTAGGGTTTTGGGTTTAGGGTTTAGGTTTTAGGGTTTAAGTTTTAGGGTTGGGATTTTAGGGTTTAGGGTTTGGGGTTTTAGAGTTTAGGGTTTAGGGTTTTAGGTTTAAGGTTTACGGTTTTTAGAGTGTAAGGTTTAGGGTTTAGGGTTTAGGTTTCAGGTTTTAGTTTAGGGTTTTTCGTTCTTTTTTTTTTAACAGAGAACAAATTTTGATTCAACATTTCTTCTTTTCGATTTCATCAACCAAGTAGCACACCAAGTTTTCTAAGACACAATTGACAACATAGATCAAAATTTAGCACAACTAGAGAAAATCAAAAACCCTATATTACTAGAACTGTCTTTACTTGAAAGACACAGTTCCACAAGCAGCAGATCAGATCAATCGTTCTTCAGTTTCTCCAGTTCCAATCAGAACCACCGCAGCCTCTCGAGTAGTGGGATCCACCATCACATCCCGATCTCTTCCTCCGCCATCGCCACAACTGTAACCTCCATCGCTCCTCCCGCCTTCATAACCACTAGTTCTCCGACCACCACCTCCATATCCTCTAGCACCTCCAGATCCCCCACCACCACTACGATAACCACCGCCTCCACCGCCAGATCTAGACTGAGCCTGGTTGACTGTAATGTTCATATTATCAAGGTTCTGCCCATTATTAGGGTTTAGGTTTAGGTTGGTGTTTCTTAGGTTTTAAGGTTTAGGTTTATTTTTTAATTTATTTAGTTATTTTAGGTTTAGGTTAAAGGTTTCGGGTTTCAGATTTTGGGTGAGGGTTTAGGGTTTACGATTTTAGGTTTTAGGTTGTATGCTTTGAGGGTTTAGGGTTTATGGTTTATTGTTTAAGCTTTTGGGTTTAGTGTTTAGGCTTTGTGGTTTAGGGTTTTTAGGGTTTGGGGTTTAGGGTTTTAGGGTTTAGGGCTTAAAGTTTAGTGTTTATAGTTTAGGGATTAGGGTTTAGGGTTTAGGGAATTTTTTTTCAAAAAGTTACAATTTTATTACCATAATAGGAAAAGATACAATGTTCTTAAAAGGGGTAAAGCTATAAGTATCGCTCTCAAGCTACAAGAAACCTAAAGAGCTAAACCCCCATCTAAGTACATTACAAAAAGAAATGTAAACAAAAGAGCAAATACAATAGCTAAAAATCATAAGAGAAAAGTACATAGAGTAAGACTAAAACAAATCTTGAAAATTTTTAAAAGATGAGTCATCATCAGTTCATAATTCCTTTGAGAAAGCAAGATAAGCAAGATCGACATCAACAGCACTTGGGTTGACTGAGTAAGGACCCCTCTATAAAGTTCCAACTTGTGAAACAAATTTGCAAAACACTACAAAGGCATAAGTCATAGCTAAAAAGGATAAGGATGAAGAGAGGAAAAGGAGAGAGCTGAGAAAGAGAAGGCTCAGGCTCATTTAGGGTCATCTCAAGAGGCAACAATACATGTGAGCATCCAAACTTCATAAAGAAGGGTTACAATCATATGTAATGCTACCAACCAGAGAGAAGAGGTGAGTAACATCAAAATTATCATAGCCAGCATACCTGATATAAACAAACATCAAAGGCTAGCAGTCCTTGGTGTTCTAGATCTTGCACCATTAAACAAAGAGCAATCAGCCAGCAAAAAGCTTGCAGCCAAACCACCAAAAAAAACCACTACAGACTAATCACAATAACCTAGAGGCTAGAACCAAGTCAGAACACCAACAACAACCATTATCCAAATACTCATCCAAGCTCCAAACTAGGGAAAACTAGAACCAGCCATCAGCAAGCACCAGACCAATGCCAATTAATAGATAAAGAACCAACAAAACCAAGATAGGAGCCCTCAAGCCAAAGTCCCAACAAGTAGCAATCACCAAGCCAAACTATGGTGAGCAATCATAAATGACTAAACAGCTCAGAAATGAAACCACCAACTAAAGGAAACATAAGCTGCAGCCAGTGCAAATCACCAGAAGATAAAATAGCCACACAAAATGGGGCCAAAGGTAGCCACCAACAACCAGAAACCAAAAAGACCAATCCAAAAAAAACAACAAAGGTTTAGTAAGCACAACAAAAGGCTCCAGCAAATTTTCTAAGAAGAAGGAAAAGACTAATAGGGAAAAAATCAAGCAACCAAGATTCCAAGGATAACAAAAGTCCTCCAACCAAACGAGTTTTGTAAAATAGCCATAAGGCAACCTCTAGAGAACAACCCATCATAAGTAATTGATAAAGGAAGAATCCCCAACAGGTAAGGAAAAGCAAAAAACTAACAAAGTAGCACACAACAAAAGTCCTAAAGTAGCACAACCACCATAGAAGGAAGCGAGTGACTAGCCAGATCAAAAAATTAAACTTCCCCAACAACAAAGGCTAACCTGACAAGAAGCATAATAACTACACAAAATGTGCTACAAATAATGCACCTACCAGAGGTTAATCCTAGAAGAATAACCAAACACAAAACCAAGGAAAAAGAAGTATCCAACAATAAACAACAAGGAGCTGGGAGGCAACCCCCAAAAAAATAAGTAGGAAATTCTCCAAAAGAAGGTCCATCAAGGCAACAACCAATAGCAGTTCCCACTAAAAAGGCCACCCATCCAACCATAAAAAATGAGTAAAAATTAATTTGAGTTCAAGAGGAGAGCCAACAAACCAACCAGTGTAAAAAATAGAATAAAGCTAGAGCAGAAACTATCTCATCCACTAGAAACTAGAGTAATAAGGCAAGGAAGACAACAGCCACCAGGCCAAAAAATAAAGGCAACCCAGGATGAAAAGATAGGAACCACCAGGTAGAAACCACCAGGCTAACCCATAAGCAAGAGGTCAAAAACACAACCCAGCTCAGACCAAAAAGTGGAAATATGTTTAGAATTTAGGGTTTAGGGTTAGGGTTTATGGTTTAGGGTTTAGGGTTTAGTGTTAAGGGTTTATGGTTTACAATTTTGAGGGTTTAGGGTTTAGTGGTTAGTGTTTAGGGTTTAGGGTTGTAGGATTTAGGGTTTTGGATTTAGGGTTTAAGGTTGTAAGGGGGTTTCATGTTTAGAGTTTAAGGTTTAGGGTTTAGGGTTTAGGGTTTATGGTTTATTAGGGTTTAGTGTTTAGGGATTAGGGTTTAGGGTTTTAGGGTTTAAGGTTTTTTAGGGTTTACAATTTTTTTTAATTAAGTAAACTTGTAGGTTTAGGTTTATTCAATTTATTTAGTTTATTTTATTTTTTTTATTTTTATTTAGGTTTATTTTTTATTTTATTTAGTTTAGTTTATTTATTTTAGTTTAATTTTTTTATTTTAGTTTATTTATTAGGTTTAGGTTTAGGTTTATGTTTATTTTTTAGTTTAGTTTTATTTTTATTTTATTTTTTAGGTTTAAATTTTGGGTTTTTATTTTAGGTTTAGTTTTAGGTTCAATTTTAGTTTAGGTTTAGGTTTATTTTAAGTTTAATTTATTATATTTAGTTTAGGATTTAGGTTTAGTTTATTTTAGGTTTAGGTTTAGGTTTTATTTATTTTAGTTTTGTTTATTTTAGTTTAGGTTTAGGTTTATTTTATTTTGTTTATTTTAGGTTTATGTTTTTTTTATAGTTTAGGGTTTTGGTTTTATTTTTTTATTTATTTTTAGGTTTAGGATTTTATTTAGTTTTTATTTTATTATATTTTAGGTTTATTTTATTTTTATTTTACATTTAGTTTTTATTTTATTTAGGTTTTTATTTTTAGGCTTATTTTATTTTTTAGTTTAGTTTAGGTTTTCATTTATTTTATTTTCGTTTAGTTTTAAATTTTTTATTTTATTTTATTTTTAACTTTAGGTTTAAGTTTAGGTTTTAGTTTAGGTTTTTATTTGATTTAGGTTTAAGTTTTTTTATTTATTTTATTTTTATGTTTTATTTTATTTAGGTTTAGATTTTTTGGTTTTTAGGGTTTAGGGTTTGCGATTTAGGGTTTAGGGTTTAGGGTTTGGGGTTTAGGGTTTAGGGTTTATGGTTTAGGGTTGTAGGTTTTAGGGTTATGGTTTTAGGTTTAGGGTTTATGGTTTAGGTTTAGGGTTTCAGGGTTTAGGGATTAGGGTTAGGGTTTTTTTATTTTTATTATTTTTATTTTTTTTTAAATTAAGTAAACTAGTAGGTTTAGTTTTATTTAGTTTATTTTATTTTTTATTCTTATTTTTATTTAGTTTAGTTTATTTATTTTATGTTTGTTTATTTTAGTTAAAGTTTTATATTTTTGTTCATTTTTTAGGTTTAGGTTTATTTTTAGTTTAGTTTTATTTTTATTTTATTTTTTAGGTTTATGTTTTTTTTAAGGTTTAGGTTTTGGTTTTTATTTTATTTTTTTAGGTTTAGGCTTTATGTATTTATTTTAGATTTATTTTAAGGTTTTATTTTAGTTTAGGTTTAGATTTATTTTTAATTTATTTTATTTTATTTAGTTGAGGTTTAGGTTTAGTTTATTTAGTTTTAGGTTTAAGTTTTATTTATTTTCGTTTAATATATTTTAGTTTAGGTTTATGTTTATTTTATTTTTATTTTAGGTTTAGGTTTTTTTTTTAGTTTAGGTTTTAGGCTTTATTTTTTATTTATTTTTAGGTTTTGTTTTTATGTTTATTTTCTAAGCTTAGGTTTTTAATTAGTTTTTAATTTATTTTAGTTTTATTTTAGCTTTAGTTTTTATTTCATTTAGATTTTTTATTTTTTTAGTTTAGTTTAGGTTTTATTTAATTAATTTTAGTATAGTTTTTTTTAGGTTTAGGTTTAGGTTTTAGTTTAGGTTTTTATTTTATTTTATTTTTTATTTTATTTTAGTTTAGGTTTCTTTATTTATTTTATTTTTAAGTTTTATTTAGTTTAGCTTTAGGTTTTTAGCTTTTTAGGGGTTATAGTAATTTAGGGTTTAGGGTTTAGGGGTTTAGGGTTTAGTGTTTAGGTTTTAAGGTTTAGGGTTTAGGGTTTTTGGGTTTAGGGTTTAGGGTTTTATGGTTTAGGGTTTAGGGTTTAAGGTTTAGGTTTTAGGTTGAAGGTTACAGGTTTTAGTTTAGGGTTTAGGGTTTTTGGTTCTTTTTTTTAATTAAGAACAAATTCATATTCAACATTTTTTCTTTTTGATTTCATCAACCAAGTAACACACCAAGTTTTCTAAGATAGAAGAGATAACATAGATGACAATTAAGCACGCATAGAGTAAATAAAAAATACTATTTAACTAGAACAATCTCTACTATAAAGACACAGTTCCATAAGTAGTGGATTGGATTGACCGTTCTACAGTTTCTCCAGTTCCCATCAGAACCACTCTGACCTATCGAGTAGCGGGATCTACCATCATATCCCTGATATATCCCTTCGCCACCAACAAGGTTGTAACCTCCGTCGCTCCTCCCGCCTACATGACCACCACCTCCATATCCACCAGCACCTCCAGATCCCCCACCACCACTATGATAACCGCCTCCACCATCGACTCCGTAGCCAGATCTAAATTGAGCCTCATTGATGTTATTGTTGTCAAGGTTTTGCCCATTCTAAGGGTTTAGGTTTAGGTTTATTATGCTTTAGGGTTTATGTATATTTCTTTAATTTATTTAGTTACTTTAGGTTTAGGTTTAGGGTTTAGGGTTTTAGGTTTTATCCTTTTAGGCTTTAGGGTTTGGGGTTAGGGTTTAGGGTTTAGGGTTTAGTGTTTAGGCTTCATGGTTTAGGATTTTTAGGGTGTAAGGTTAGATTAGGGTTTGAGTTTAGGGTTTTAGGGTTTAGGGATTAAGGTTTAGTGTTAAGGGTTTAGGGTTTAGGGTTTGGGTTTAGGGTTTAGGGTTTAGGGTTTATGGTTGTTTAAGTTTTAGGGTTTGGATTTTTTTTGGGGGGGGGGGAGGCGAGTTAGAATTTTATTACCATAAAAGGAAAAGATGCAATGTCCTTAAAAGTGGTAAAGCTCAAAATTCTACTGCTCTCTGAGCTATAAGAAACTTAAAGATCTAAACTCCCATCTAAGTACATTAGAAAAAGCAAAAAAAAAATAAAAGAGCAAATACAATAGCTAAAAAGCATAAGAGAAAAAGACACAGAGTAAGACTAAAACAAATATTGAAAATAGTAAAAGAATAAGTGAGCAACAGTTCATGATTTCTCTAGGAAAGTAAGATAAACAAGATCCACAGCAGCAACACTATGGTTTACTGAGTAACAACCATTCCCTCTATAAAGTTCCAACCTATAAAAGAAATTTGCAAAACACTACAAAGGCAAAAGTCATAGTTAAAAAGATAAAGATGAAGAGAGGAAAAGGAGAGAGCTGAGAAAGAGAAGGCTCGGGCTCATTTAGGGTCATCTCAAAGGGAAAAAATACATATGAGCAACCAAACTTCATAAAGAAGGGTTACAATCATATGTAATGCTACCAACTAGAGAGATGAGGTGAGTAACATCAAAACTATCATAGCCAGCATACCTGATATAAGCAAACATTCAAGGACAGCAGTTTGTAGAGTTCTAGATCTTGCACCTTTAACTAAGAGAAATCGGCCAGCAACCATCTACCAGCCAAACCACCAAACAAAAACCACAATAGACTAATCATAATAACCCAAAGACAGGTCAGAACTAAGTCAGAACACCAACAATAGCCATTATACAGATACCCATCCAAGCTACAAACTAGGGAAAATTAGAACCAACTATTAGCAAGCACCAGAACAATGCCAATTAATAGAGAAACAACCAACAAGACCAAGATAGGAGCCCTCAAGCCAAAGTCACAACAAGTTGTAGTCTCCTAGGCAAACTAGGGTGAGCAACCACAAATGACTAAATAGCTCAAAAATGAAACCATCAACTAAAGGAAACATAAGTTGCAGCCAGTGCAAATCACCAGAAGATAAAATAGTCACACAAAAGGGGGTCAAAGGTCGAGACAACCACCAAAAACCAAAAAGTCCAATCCAAAAGGACCAACAAAGGCTTGGCCAGCATAGCAAAATGCTCTAGCAAATTGTCCAAGAAGATAGATAAGACCAATAAGGAAAAAATCAACTAACCAAGATTCCAAGGACAACTAAAAGTCCTCCAACCAAACCAGCTAAGTAAAACATCCATAAGGCAACCACCAGAGAATAGCCCATCATAAGTAACCAACAAAGGAAGCATCCCTTGCATCTAAGGAAAAGCAGAAAACCAACAAAGCACCACACAATAGAGTTCCAAATGAAGCACAACAACCACAGAAAGGAAATAATAGTAGCTAGCCAAGACCTACCAAAAAACCAAACTTCCTCAGCAACAAAGACTAAATCGACAAGAAGGATAATAATAACATAAAATGTATTAAAAATAATGCACCCAACAGAGGCTAATCCTAGGAGAATAACCTAATGCAAAACCAAGGAAAAAGAAGAATCCAACAATAAATAATAATGAATTGCGAGGCAAACCCAAAATAGAAGCCAAGAAATTCTCCAAAAGAAGGCCCAAAAAGGCAACAACCAACAACAGTTACCACTAGGAAGGCCACCCATCCAACCATGTAAAACTAGCAAAAAGTAATTCAAGTTCAAGAGGACAGCCAACAAACCAACTAGTGCAGAAAAAAGAATAAAACCAGAGCAAAAACCATCTCATCCACCAGCAACCAGAGTAACAAGGCAGACAAGACAACAGGTAGCAGGACGAAAAACTAAGACAACCTAGGCTGGAAAGACAAGTACCACCATGTAGCAACCACCAGGCCAACCCAAAAGCTAGAGGTCAAAAACGTAACCCAACTCAATCAAAAAAGTGAAAATAAGTTTAGGTTTAAGATTTAAGGTTTAGGGTTTAGGGTTTAGGGCTTAGGGTTAGGGTTTAGGGTCTAGGGTTTAGGGATTAGTGTTTAGGATTTAGGGTTTAGGGTTTTGAGGGTTTAGGGTTTAGGCTCTGAGTTTAGGGTTAAGGCTGGGTAGTGTAGGAGGGTTTAGTGTGTGGTAGTAGTTAGGGTTGGTAGGGTTTTAAAGTTTAAGATTTTGAGGTTTAGGGTTTTTCTAAAAAAATATTATGTAAACTGATAGGTTTTCATTTATTTATTTTATTTTTTTATTAATTTTAGTTTATTTTTAATTTTTACTTTTATTTAGGTTTATTTTTAATTTTTATTTAGTTTAGTTAGTTTGTTTTAGGTTTATTTATTTTAGTTTAGGTTTTTTATTTTAGTTTATTTTTTAGGTTTAGGTTCATTTTTTTAGTTAAATTTTATTATTGTTTTATTTTTTTAGGTTTAGGTTTTGTTTAATTTTAGGTTAGTTTAGGTTTTATCTTATTTTAAGGTTTTAGTTTTATTTTAAGTTTATTTTAGGTTTTATTTTTAGTTTAGCTTAGGTAAATTTTGTTTATTTTATTTAGTTTAAGGTTTATGTTTAGGTTTAGGTTTTTATTTATTTTAGTTTAGTTTATTTTAGTTTTGTTTTAGGTTTATTTTATTTTTTTTATTTTAGGTTTAGGTTTTATTTTAGTTTAGGGACTATGTTTTATTTTTTATTTATTTGTTGGTTTATTCTTAAGGTTTAGGTTTTTATTTAGTCTTTATTTTACTTTAATTTAAGTTTATTTTATTTTTATTTTATGTTTAGTTATTTTTATATTTAGGTTTTTTATTTCTAAGTTTATTTCTTTAAGTTGAGATTTTATTTATTTTATTTTATTTTTAGGTTTAGGTTTAGTTTAGATTTTGTTAGTTTACTTTTGGATTTTATTTTATTTAGGTTTAGGTTTATTTATTTATTTTATTTTTAGGTTTTATTTTGTTTATGTTTATGTTTTTAAGTTTTTAGGGTTTACGGTTTACAGTTTAGGGTTAAGGGTTTAGGGTTTGGAGTTTAGAGTTTAGGGTTTAGGGTTGTTGGTTTTAGGGTTTAGTTTAGGTTTAAGGGTTTAGGGTTTAGGGTTTTTTATTATATTTTTATCTATTTATTTTCTATTTTCTGAATCAAGTAAACTGCTTGGCTTAGGTTTATTTAGGTTATTTAGTTTATTCTATTTTTAATTTTAATTTAGGTTTATTTTTATTTTTATTTAGTTTTGTTTATTTATTTTAGGTTTTTTATTTTAGTTTATTTTTAAGTTTTAGGTTTAGGTTTAGGTTTATTTTTAGTTTAGTTTTATTTTTATTTTATTTTATTTAGTTTAGGTTTGATTTTTTATTTTTAGGTTTATGTTTAGATTTTTATTTTATTTTATTTTTTGTTTAGGTTTTTGGTTTTTATTTAAGGTTTATTTTAAGGTTTTACTTTTTAGTCTAGGTTTAGGCTTATTTTTATTTTATTTTATTTTATGTAGTTTAGGTTGATGTTTAGGTCTCGTTTATTTTAGGTTTAGGTTTATGTTTTATTTATTTTAGTTAACCATTTTTAGTTTAGGTTTAGGTTTATTTTATTTTTTGGTTTTATTTTTATGTATTTTAGGTTTACTTTTGGTTTAGGTTTTATTTAGTTTTTATTTTATTTTTTTTAGGTTTATTTTATTTTATTTAGGTTTTTAATTTTTTGGTGTAGTTTATGTTTTTATTTATTTATTTTTGTTTAGTTTTTATTTTTTATTTTATTTTATTTTGAGGTTTAGGTTTAGGTTTGGCTTTAGGTTTTAGTTAAGGTGTTTATTTTAGTTTATATTTTTCTATTTATGTTTAGGATTTTTTTATTTTATTTTTACATTTTATTTAGTTTAGGTTTAGGTTTTAGCATTTTAGGGTTTAGGGTTTAGGGTTTGGCATTTAGTGTTTAGGGTTTTTTTTAAGGGAAAGTTAAAATTTTATTACCATCGAAAATACTGGATACAATGTCCTTAAAAGGGGTAAAGCTCAAAGTTCTACTGCCCATAGAGCTACAAGAAACCTAAAGAGCTAAATCCCCATCTAAGTAAAATGGAAAAAAAATTAAAGAGTAAATACAACACCTTGAAAGCTAATGAGAAAAGACACAAAATAAGACTAATATAACTCAAGAAAGTAGTAAAAAGACTAGTTAGTAGCAGCTCATGATCCCTTTGAGAAGTCAAGATAAGCAAGATCCACATCAACAGTACTTGAGTTGACTGAGTAAAGATCATTCCATCTATGAAGTTCCAACCTGCAAAAGAAATCTACAAAACATTACAAAGACAATGGTCATAGCTCAAGGGAAAAAGATAAAGTAAACAATTTAGAAAGAGCTGAAAAAGAGAAGGCTCAGGCTCAGTTAAGATCATCTCAAGGGGGAACAATACATATGAGCATCCAAACTTTATAAGAAGAGTTACAATCATATGCATGCTACTAACCAGAGAGAAGATATGAGGAAACATCAAGGCCATCATAGCTAGAATACCTAATATAAGCAACCATCAAAGGCAAAAGAGTCCATAGTGATCTAATTCCTGCA
This sequence comes from Cymbidium sinense, assembly GCA_021442155.1. NCBI lineage: Eukaryota > Viridiplantae > Streptophyta > Magnoliopsida > Asparagales > Orchidaceae > Cymbidium > Cymbidium sinense. The sequence continues at coordinate 201,133,652 of CM038214.1, forward strand.
CCAAACAAACAGATAAAAACAACCAGCTAGCAGCCAGCCAATAGCCAACCCACCAACCAAAACCCACAACAAACGAATCACTTAAAGCCAACATTGCAGAAGTTATAGCAGGGTTAGTGGCCAAGCTAAAATAAACCAAGCAGTAACTCCACCGAAGCCACCACCAATAAGAAGAGAAACATAAAAAAGGGGTAGTCAGCATAAATAGGGGGAACAACACAATCGAGCAAAATAGTCTCAAAGGCAAAACAATAACCCATGATTATCTCCAAAGCACTAGAATTCCAAATCCAAGGGCAAAAACTATACCCAAATAGAAAAATAGTAGGAGATAAGCAGCACCAAAGAGAGGAAAGCCATAGTATAGAGTGGCCAAGAGGGCATCCAGAAATTACCAACAAAACCACCACCAAGGTAGCCAAAAGAATAGAAAATCCACCACCACCAACCAAGTGGCAAATATAAGAAAATAAGGAAAGCCAAATAATGCATAGGGAGTCAAAACCAACATCCAACATAAATCCCAAAACACCAAGCGACAACACAAGCATTTAAGGAAAGATAGTAGCCACAAAGAACCCCTTAAGCAGCCAACTTCTAACAATAAGTCCTAAAATAGGACCAAAAAACCACAAGAGCTCATATCCTCCACCAACAAAACAACCAAGAAAATAAGCCAAGCTAGCAACCAATAGGATGAGCAACAGAAAAATGGACACCCAAACTAGGAACAAAAATAAAATAAAGAAACTACACCTAAGAGACAATATCTAACCTAGGAGCAGACCAGAAACCTAACCAAAAGCACCTAAACCAACCATCAAACACAGCCAACACATCCACACACCAAACCAACCCATCCAGCCAAAATAACAAACCAGCCCAGTCAACCAACACAACCAACCAGCAGACAAAGCTAATATAGAGCCCAAAAAAGAGGGAACAAACAATAATAGACAAAACCACAACCCACCTGGAGATATCAAAAAAAACCAAGAAACAAAAATGGTAGTCACCCTGCCAGGCAAAGGCCAAGGAGGACCACCTAACCACAAACAGCAAAATTGTAATGTAGGAATAAGCCCAAAGGAAAACAAAACCCCTTCCAAACCCCAAAGCATAAACAATCACCATGAAGGAGAAAATAGGAAGACAACAACCATAGAACGGCTACCTCCAATCCACAAGGTAGAAGGAAAAACCATCTAATAGAAGCCACCAAGCCAAACCAGGAAAGGTGAACATCGTCCACCAAAAAACCCAAAACTAAACCAAGTCAGAAGAGGCCAATGACAGCCATGAAAAAAGAACCAAAAAAAAAATAGCTAGGAAGATGGAAGAAGCAAATAGCAGTAACTCGTAAAACTAACCATATCAGTTGAAAATCCAACTAGAATAAGTCCATAGCTAGCAAAAACAAAAGGTAAACCCAACATCCATTAATAAAAGGGGTCGGCCAAAAATCGGCAAAGCCACAACTCAACAGGAGACCCTCAAAAAATCACTAGCTATGTAAAAAAAGAAGCATAGCATGAGCCATAGATAGAAAACCACCAGTCTCAGAGGATAGGGAAACCAATTAAAAACCACTACGACCCAAAAAAGAGTCAGTCAATTATTGAATGGGGTTAAGAGGAAGGGGGTTTAAGTATGGAAATAAGCTCAACAAAAACCACTTCCTGGTGAGGGAAGCATAAAATAAACAACCAAAAAATAGTCTGAATAAAACCACCATAAAAAATATTAACAAAATAGCAGAAGGTAAAAATTTGAGGTAAGGCAATCCAGTGTTATCTAGATTGACCAGACCACGCAGATGCTTTGTTAAGCTATGGTTATTAAATAAAGTGAACTCATTTACTTTACGTCCAAATTAGCCAGGAAATCAACACAAGCATTCCCTTCACATGAATGTCAAACAATTTCTAGCAAACTTGTGAAAAAAGCTTTTTAGTGTAATTAAGAAGATAAAATAAGTTAGCATTCCCCATTTTTTTATTATTGAGCATATCAAGTAATAGAATAGCATCAACTTCAATCCAAATATTAAAGAGGCCTTTGCTTAAACAAATATCAATAGCTTTGTTAATAGCCATGAGCTCATCATAAATAATAGAACAAGCTTTGAGGGGGTAGGCAAAAGCACAAATGACAGTACCTTTAGGATCCCTAAGAATTTCACCACAGCCATATTTGTTTGGGGAAACAGAACCATCAATATTGATCTTAATAAAAAAATTTTATGCTTAATCTAATGTATAATCCTAATACTCTTGTAGGAAGGATCACCATGCAAAGTGATACCCAATTTTTTGGCCAAAAATTTATAACCTCTAAAGTGAAGATTACTAATTAAATTTGCATTAAACAAAACATGGATTTTTTTTCTTTACTTCTAGCAAGGATCCTTTTATGGTTCATAAGGATCCCACGATATTTAGCATCATTTCTATCCATCCAAATGAACCAAATAAGGGTAATAGCAATTAAAACTTTGATATGACCTTTCACAGTTGTATGGAAACAAACTTCAAGAAGATGATATAACAAAAGAGAGTTGTTAAATTAGTTAATCTTAAATAAATCATCATACCATATCCAAGGTTTGGAAGCAATAACACCATTGACAAAAAAACATTATTAGCATTTTCAATATTAACACAACAATAGCACTTAGAAGGTAAATAAAACCCTTTAATCCAGAGCAAGGAATCAACAGTAATGAAGTTATTCAAAAGCCTCCAAGCTAAACTAGAATAAGAAATGTGAATGATATTGTTCCAAAGTTTAATGAAAACATTAGAGGTGTTTGGTTTATTTTTAATAAAATTTCAAACCTATTTAAGAATGAAATCACCATTGTAAGAGAGCTTGAAAAGAATTTGATCCAATTTATTAGAAAAGATAGTGATGTTGCAAAACTTGTCAAAAAAAAGGAATGTAGTTCTAAAGTTTATTTTCATTCCAATTGTTATTAAGCCAAAAAAGTTACCTTTGATAGTAGCAGTAGAGTGTGTAGATAAAAGGGCGTCAATAGAGCCATTGCCAATCCAATTATCTTGCTAAAAGAAAGAAGAACCCGAATGAATACCCCAAGATATTAAGGATTTAATAATCCATTTAATGGAACAAAGCCTTTTCCAAGCCGGAGAGTCACCAACTTTATAAGCGCAGGTAAGAGGGTGATTACCTTGGAAATATTTTTCCATCATAAAATTAGCCCAAAGGCTATCATTCTTTCTAAAATTCAACCAAAACTTATGAGAGAAGGCAGTGATAGCTTCATGAATAAGTTTGCAACCAAGACCACCTTCACCCAAAGGACCACATCATTTATGCCAGGAAGTCCAATGTATTCTTTTAATAGAATTATTGGACCGCCAAAAAAATTTATTAAGCAAGCGATCAATTCTGATAAGAGTAGATTTAGTAGGAATAATAGTTTGAATCAAATAAAGAGGCATGAAATTTTGAGTGCTTTTAAAAATAGTGAGCCTATCACCAAAGGAAAGTAAATGGAATTCCCAAATAGAAATTTATTTAAAATTTTTTAAATTAACTCATCAAAAAGGTGGGATCATTTTGAACCTTTAAAAAGAGGAGCACCCAAGTACTTAAGGGGTAAGTGTTGATGTTTAAAATTAGTGATTTGCAGGATTTGATTGATTTTATTATTGGAGATACTTGAAGAAGTAATAAAATAACTTTTGTTATCATTAATTGAAAGACCACTTTATCTATCAAAATTATTTAAAAAAAACTTGAGGTTCCTAATATGTTGAATAGAAGCATTGCAAAAAGTAATAAAATCATCTACAAAGCTTAAGTTGGAAATAGGAAGACCACCAAGAGCTCTATAGTATATGCTAGGATTGTTTAAGAATAACTCATTGATTCTCCTAGATAATTAATCAACATCAATAATAAATAAAGCAGGAGATAAAGATCCCTTTGTCTTAAGCCATGGGAAGAAGGAAAGAAGCCCAAAGCTTCCCCATTAAGTAAAATAGAGAATTAGAAATTATTAATACAATTTTTAATAAGAAAAATAAATTTAGCAGAAAACCAAAATAAATTCAGAATATGGAAAAGAAAATCCCAAGAGATATTATCAAAAGCTTTGGTAATATCTAATTTGAAAAGAATGTTTCCACCTCTAGTTTTAGCATCTAAATCATGAATTAATTCTTGGGCGAGTAAACTGTTCTAAAAAATAGATCTACCTCTAAGGAAACCAATTTGTTTAAGAGAGATAATCTTATGAAGCACTAACCCTATTGGCAAGAATTTTGGAAATCAGCTTATTGAAGAAGGTGCAAAGACTAATAGGTCTAAAATCACTCCAATAGTTTGGGTTATCTTTCTTAGGTATGATAATACTAGAAGTGCTAGAAAAATATCTAGAACAGTCCCTATTGTAAAGACACAATTCCATAAGTAGTAGATCAGATCGATCGTTCTTTAATTTCTCTCATTCCCATCAGAACCACTCTAGTCTCCCGAGTAGTGGGATCTACCATCATATCCTCAATCTATCCCTCTGTCACCACCATGATTGTAACCTTAGTCGCTCCTCCCACCTCTGTAATCACCACTACTCTGACCACCACCTCCATATCCGCCAGTACCTCCAGATCCCCCACCACCAGTATGATAATCATCACCTCCGCCTTCTTCTCCACCGCCAGATCTAGACTGAGGCTAATTGATGGTGATGCTCCTACCGTCAAGGTTTTGCCCATTCTAAAGGTTTATGTTTATTAGGTTTTAAGGTTTAGGTTTATTTTTTAATTTATTTAGTTGCTTTAGGTTTAGTTTAAGGTTTGGGGATTAGGGTTTAGGGTTAGTTTAAGGTTTAGGGTTTTAGAGTTTGGGGTTTAGGGTTTAGGGTTTAGTGTTTAGGGAGTAGGGTTTAGGGTTTAGGGTTTAGGGTTTAGGGTTTAGGGTTTTAGGGTTTGAGGTTGTTTAGGGTTTAGGGTTTAGAATTTTTTTTCGGAAAGTTAAAATTTTATTACCATAAAAGGAAAAGATACAATATCCTTAAAAGAGAAAATACAACACCTATAAAGCATAAGAGAAAAAGACACAGAGTAAGACTAAAACTAATTCTGAAAATTGTAAAAGGATGAGTCAGCAGTAGTTTATGATTCCTTTAAGAAAGTAAGATAAGCAAGATCCACAACAACATCACTTGGGTTGACTGAGCAACAACCATTCCCTCTGTAGAGTTCCAACCTGTAAAAGAAATCATGGAAAAAGTAACTATTTCTTTACCATCTTTGAATGAGAATGATGGAGAAAAGAATGGTTTAATCCTTGAAAACTTAGCTTTAGCTTCTACTAATCTTTTAAAGGAAGATGATCATATAAACAATGACAATTCTTTAACTGTTAATAATTCCATTCTTTTGAAGACTAATATTAAAGATTTGATTGGTAATTCTGCTCAGTTTTTTAATAATGATCTCTTTATTTCTAAAGGGATTAATTCTTGTGGTTTTGTTTCTCATGAAGGTTTAATTGATAACTTGGAGTTTGCTTCACTTGCTTCTTTTTTTAGTGAAGAGAGGGAGGTTTTTGACCAGAATTTGTTGGATGCTAATAATATTGATAATTGTCAAATTAATAAATCTTTTTCTGCTCTGTATTTGGTCTCTAATTCAAAAATGCAACCTAACCCAAACTTTTCTACTTCATTTTCTTTGGTTGATGTTGAATGTTCTTCTAAGAAATTCTTTGTTACTTATGTTCCTTACTCTTTTATTACACCTGAATCTTTTGATGGTGATTTTTGGAGAAAGGGCATGGTTATAAAACTATTTATAAGAAAAAGAAGAAAAAGAATGTTAAGATTTATGTCCCCCCTAATTTGTTGAGGCTCACTCGCTCTAAATCTTCTTGTATGTAATCTTTGTTGTTTTCTTTTATTGATGTTTGTGGGTGAGATGGTTTTCACTTTGGTAGGCTTCTTTCTTTTATTCTGGTTGGTTTTTTGGCTCTCTCTAGTCTTGGATTTTGGTTTTTTGATTGTACTTGGTTGGGTGGGTTGCCTTCTAAGTATGAGCAGTTATTGGTTTCTACTTTTCTAGGTCTTTTATTAGAGGCTTTTCTAGTTATATTTTGTCGGTTGCCTTCGAGGTTTATGTTGATTATTGTTTGGTTCTTTCATATGTCTTGTGTTTGTTTTGCTATTCTAGTGAGCTTGGCCTTCTATTGGAGCTCTTTTTTTTGCAGGATATTTTGTTTTGTTTTTATTTCCAGTTGGATTTTCTTGTTGCTTAGTTGGTTTAGGGTTGTTTGTTGGTTATTCTTTTAGGGATCGGATGCTGATTCCTTTTATTTACTTTTTTTTGGTTGGTTTGACAGTTCTTTTTATCTGGGCTATTTTGCCTTCTTTTAGTTTTTTCCTTCTGGCTAATCTATACTCTTTCGTTTGTGCCTTCTACTCTATGATTGTTTCTTTTCCTTTCAGTGTGGACTTTGTTGGCTATGGTGGTTATGTTGTTTTATTGTGTGCATTTCTTTTAGTTGGTTGCATTTTCAGGATTCTGCCTTCCTTTTTTTTCCTCTCATGTGTCTCTTCCCTGCTTTTGGTATTTCCACCTCTATCTGGTAGGTGGCTTTTAAGGCTATGATGGATGTGTTTCTTAATTGTGCTTTTTTTTAGCTGGTAGCATTTTTTGTGATTGTAACCCTTCTTCTGAATTTTCAATGCTCACATAATTTGTTGTACCTTGTTCTTCTTTCATTCTGTTAGTTGAATTCTTCTTCTTTAGTTCTGAGCCTCCTTTAGGCCTTTTGTTTTGGCTTTGATTGTTATTATTTTTCTATTTATGACTATTTCATTAATCTTTCTTTTTGAGAATTTGTATGGTGATTTTATTCCTTTTGAGGGATCTCGGTCTTTCTGTTTCTCTTGTGCAAGAGTATTTTTCTACTTAGTGTGTTGGAGGAGGACTTGAAATGGTTTTCATAATCTTTAGTTATTGCAAAGGGTGATGGAAATTCATTATCTGCTGGCCTTTTACAAGTTTTCTTCGTTGGCTGTTACCTCCTTCAATGTTCATTTTTTCTTTAGTTGTTTTTATTTTCTACCTTTTATTGTACTTTGATGGGGATTTAGCTCTTTAGGCTTCTTGTCGCTCTTAGAGCATTAGATCTTTGAGCTTTATCCCCCTGAAGGACTTTGTATCCCTTTCTTTAGTTTAATAAAATTTTGCTTAGTTTTTTTAAAAACCCTTAAACCTTCAACACAAAAAACCTAAAAACCTAAACCTACACTAAATAAAATCTAAAAATAAAATTAAAAAAAAAAACCTAAACCTAGAAAATAAAAAAATAAATTAAAATGAAAACCTAAATCTAAACTAAATAAACTCTAAATTAAAATAAAAATCTATATCTAAACTCTAAACTAAACTAAATCTAAACTAATAGCTAAATCTAAAATCTAAACTAAATAAAATCTAAACCTAAATCTAAACCTTAAAACTAAATCTAAACTAAATTTAAACTAAACTAAATCTTAAAACTCTAAACAAAACTAAAAAAATCTAAACTAAATCTAAACTAAATCTAAATTCTAAAATTTTAAACTCAAATACTTAAACCTAAACATTAAAAAATCATAAAACCTGAACCCTAAACCCTAAACGCTAAACCCTAAACCCAAAAACCTTAAACCCTAAACCCTAAACCCTAAATCCTAAACCCTAAACCCTAAACCTTCAAACCAAAACCCTCTAAATTAAAACTAAACCCTAAACCCTAAACCCTAAATTCTAAACCCCAATCACTAAACTAACCCTAAACCATAAACCATAAACTATAAAAACCTAAACCTAAACTAAATAAAACCTAAAAATAAAATAAATAAATAAAACCTAAACTTAAAAAAAATAATAATAAAAAAAATAAAAACCTAAACTAAAACCTAAACCTAAACCTTAACCTAAAATTAAAATAAAATAAAAAATAAAAAATAAACAAAAATAAATTAAAGAAAAACCTAGGATTTATGGTTTAGGGTTTAGGGCTTAGGGTTTAGGGTTATAGGTTTTAAGGTTTAGAGTTTTGGGTTTTGGGTTTTGGGTTTTGGGTTTTAGGGCTTAGGATTTATGGTTTAAGGTTTAGGGTTTAGGGTTTTAAGGTTTTGGGTTTAGGGTTGTAGTTTTAGGGTTCAGAGTTTAGGGTTTAGGCTTAGTTTTAGGGTTTAGGGTTTAGGGATAGGTTTTTTTTAAAAAAATTAAGTAAGCTCGTAGGTTTAGGTTTATTTATTTCTTTTATATTTATTTTAACTGATTATATTTTTATTTTTATCTAGGTTTATTTTTTTTTAGTTTAGTTTAATTATTTTGGGTTTATTTATTTTAGTTTAGGTTTTTTATTTTAGTTTATTTTCTATGTTTAGGTTCATTTTTAAGTTTAGTTTTTTTTTAGGATTAGGTTTTATTTTAAATTTTTAGGTTAAGATTTATGTTTTTATTTTATTCTTTTAGGCTTAAGTTTTAGGTTTTTATTTTAAGTTTATCTTTACATTTTATCTGTTAGTTTAGTTTAGGTTTTTATGTATTTTATCTACTAATTTTTTATTTTTCTTCATTTCTAGGTAAGATCATTTTATTTTAGGTTTAAGTCTTTAAGTTTTATTTTATTTTATTTTGGTTTAAGTTTATTTGTTTATTTTATTTTTAGGATTAGCTTTAGGGTCAGGGTTTAGGGCTCAGGTTTGGGGTTTGGGTGTTTTATGGTTTTGGTTTTAGGGTCTAGAGTTTAAGTTTTTAGGGTTTAGGGTTTAAGGTTTTGGGTTAGAGTTTTTACGGTTTAGGGTTTAGCATTAGTTTATGGTTTACAGTTTAGGGTTTAGGGCTTAGGGTTTATGGTTTAGGGTTTAGGATTTAGGCTTTAGAGCTTAGGGTTTTGGATTTAGGGTTTAGACTTTTTTTTGTAAATTAAGTAAATGAGTAGGTTTAGATTTATTTAGTTTATATAGTTTAATTTTTATTTATTTTAGTTTATTTTATTTCCTTATATTTATTTTTATTTAGTTTTGTTTATTTATACTAGGTTCTTTTATTTTAGTTTAGGCTTTTAATTTAATTTATTTTTTACGTTTAGGTTTTGGTTTATGCTTATTATCTAGTTTAATTTTAGTTTTATTTTATTTTTTAGGTTTAGGTTTTATTTTTTATTTTTAGGTTTAGGTTTAGGTTTTTATTTTATTTTTTTATGTATAAGTTTTAGGTTTATTTTTAGGTTTTATTTTTTTAATTTAGGTTTAGGATTATTGTTAGTTTATTTTATTTTATTTATTTTAAGGCTTTCATTTAGTTTATTTAAGGTTTATGTTTAGGTTTTATTTATTTTAGTATAGTTTATTATAGTTTAGGTTTAGGATTATTTTATTTTGTTTATTGTAGGTTAGGTTTTTTTTTTAGTTTAGGTTTTAGGTTTTATTTCTATTTATTTTTAGGTATTATTTTTAGGTATATTTTTTAGGTTTTGTTTAGTTTTAATTTTATATTATTTTAGGTTTATTTAATTATTATTTTACATTTAGTTATTATTTTATTTAAGTTTTTTATTTTTATTTATTTTATTTAGTTTACTTTATTTTTTTTTTTATTTTAGTTTAGTTTTAAGCTCTTTGGGTTTAGGTTATGGTGTTTGTTTAGGTTTTTATTTGATTTTACTTTTGATTTTATTTAGGTTTAGGTTTATTAATTTATTTTATTTTAAGGTTTTATTTAGTTTAGGTTTAGGATTTTAGGTTTTTAGGGTTTAGGGTTTAAGGTTTAGGGTTTGGGTTTAGGGTTTAGGGTTGTATGTTTTAGGGTTTAGAGTTTAGGGTTTAGGGTTTAGGGTTTTATGGTTTATGGTTTAGGATTTAGGGTTTAAGTTTTAGGGTTTTAAGTTTTTGGGGTTAGTGTTTAGGGTTTAAGGTTTAGGGTTTTTACAATTTGTTTTTATTATTATTTTTTTAATTTTTTTTAAATTTAGAAAACTAGTAGTTTAGGTTTATTTAGTTTATTTATTTTATTTTTTATTTATTTTAGTTTATTTTTATTTTTATTTTTATTTTTATTCAACTTAGTTTATTTATTTAAGGTTTATTTATTTTAGTTTATTTTTTAGGTTTAGGTTTAGGTTTAGGTTTAGATTTATTTTTTAGTTGAGTTTTCTTTTTATTTTATTTTTTAGGTTTAGGTTTTATTTTCTTATTTTTAGGTTTAGCTTTTGGTTTTTATTTTATTTTTTGGGTAAAGGTTTTAGGTTTTTATTTTATGTTTACTCTTAGGTTTTATTTTTTTGGTTTAGGTTTAGGTTTATTTTTAGTTATTTTATTTTATTTAGTTTTGGTTAAGGTTTAGGTTTAAGTTTAGTTTATTTTAGGTTTAGGTTTAGGTTTTATTTATTTAGTTTATTTATTTAGATTTAGGATTAAGTTATTTATTTTTTTTATTTTAAGTTAAGTTTTATTTTAGTTTAGGCTTTTGGGTTTTATTTTTATTTCCTTTAGGTTATCTTTAGGTTTAAGTTTTATTTAATTTTTTTATTTAATCCATGTTTATTTTATTTTATTTTATGTTTAGTTCTTATTTTATTTAGGTTTTATTCTTAAGTTTATTTTAATTTAGTTTAGTTTTGGTTTATTTACTTTATTTTAGTTTATTTTATTTTTATTTCATTTTTTTTTAGGTTTAGGTTTAGTTTTAGTTTAGGTTTTATTTTATTTTATTTTTTATTTTATTTTATTTTATGTTTTATTTATGTTTTAGTGTGCCTTTTGGGGTTTAGTGTGTGTTTTATGGTCAGGTTTAGTTATGTTTTAGGGTCAGTTTTAGCCTAGTGTTTAGCTTTAAGGTTTAGGGTTTTGGGTTGGTGGCCTATGGCTCAGTGGTTTGTGGTTTAGGGTAGGCCTGTTTAAGTTTTATTTTATGGGTTTAGGTTTTTTTTAGGGTTTAGGGTTTAGGGTTAGTTTTATGATTTAGAGCTTAGGGATTAATGTTTAAGATTTAGGGTTTAGGGTTTATAGTTTAGGGTTTAGGATTTAGGGTTTTTTTGAATTAAGTAAACTAGTAGGTTTAGGATAATTTAATTTATTTTTTTATTTTAGTTTACTAGATTTTTTATTTTTATTTAAGTTTATTTTTTATTTTTATTTGGTTTATTTTATTTATTTTATGTTTATTTATTTTAGTTTAGATTTTTTATTTTAGTTTATTTTTTTAAGTTTAGGTTTAGTTTATGCTTATTTTTAGTCGTTATTTTTTATTTTATTTTTAGATTTAGTTTTATTGTTTATTTTAGGTTTTAGGTTTAGGTTTCTTTATTTAGTTTATTGTTAGTTTTGTTTTAGTTTAGGATTAAGTTTATTTATCTTTATAGTTTAAGTTTTATTTTGTTTATTTTAGCTTTAGTTTTTTTTTTAAGTTTAGGGTTTAGGTTTTATTTTCTATTTATTTTTAAGTTTATTTTTTTAGGTTTAGGATTTTATTTATTTTTATTTTTTGTTATTTTAGGTTTATTTTATTTTTATTTTACGTTTAGTTTTTATTTATGTAGGTTTTTTATTTTAGGTTTATTTTATTTTTTTAGTTTAGTTTAGGTTTTTATTTATTATATTTTAGTTTATTTTATATTGTATATTTTATTTTATTTTTTACATTTAGGTTTAGGTTTAGGTTTAGGTTTAGATTTTAGTTTAGGCTTTTATTTTATTTTATTTTTTTGTTTAATTTAGTTTTAGGTTTTTATAATTTATATTATTCTTAGGTTTTATTTAGTTTATGTTTAAGTTTTTAGGTTTTGATGGCTTAGAGTTTAGGGTTTAGGGTTACAAGTTTTTGGGTTTAGGGTTTAGGTTTTAGAGATTTAGGGTTTAGGATTTAGGGTTTAGGGTTTAGGGTTTAGGGTTTTAAGGTTTAGGGTTTAGGGTTTATGGTTGTAGGTTTAGGGATTAGGGTTTAGGGTTTTGGTTTAGTTTTAGGATTTAAGGCTTTAGGGTTAGGGTTTTTGTGAAAAAAAATTAAAACACTTGTAGGTTTTAGTTTATTTAGTTTATTTAGTTTATTATTTATTTATTTGAGTTTATTTTATTTTTTATTTTTATTTATTCTTATTTTTATTTTTATTTAGTTTAGTTTAATTATTTTATGTTTATTTGTTTTAGTTTAGGTTTTTTATTTTAGTTTATTTTCTTGGTTTAGGTTTAGGTTTATTTTTAGTTTAGTTTTATTTTTATTTTTGTTTTAGGTTTAGGTTTTATTCTTTATTTTTAGGTTTAGGTTTAGGTTTTTATTTTATTTTTTTGGGTTTAGGTTTTAGGTTTTTATTTTTTGATTATTTTTAGGTATTATTTTTTAGTTTAGTTTAGGTTTTTGTGTATTTTATTTTAGTTTAGTTATTATTATTATTTTTATTTTATTTTTCTTTTAGGTTTAGGTTTAGGTTTATGTTTTAGTTTAGCTTTTTATTTTATTTTATTTTAATTTAGGTTTTTTTATTTATTTTATTTTAGGTTTTATTTAGTTTAGGTTTATGTTTTTAGCATTTTAGGGTTTAGGGTTTAGGGTTAATTGAGGGTTTAGGGTTTAAGGTTTAGGGTTTGGGGTTTAGGGTTTCAGGTTTAGGGTTTAGGGTTTAAGGTTTAGGGTTTATGGTTTAGGTTTTAGGGTTTAGGGTTTAGGATTTAGGTTTTAGGTCTAGGGTTCAGGTTTTAGTTTAGGGTTTAGTGTTTTTTTATTTTTTTATTAATAGAGAACAAATTGATTCAACATTTCATCTTTTGATTTAATCAACCAAATAACACACCAAGTTTTCTAAGATAAAAGCGATGACATATATAAAAAATGAGCACGCATAGAGCAAATAAATAACCCTAGATAATTAGAGTTGTCTCTATTGTAAAGACATAGTTCCATAAGTAACAGATCAGATTGGCTATTCTTCAATTTCTCTAGTTCCCATCAAAACCACCCCGGGCTCTCGAGTAGCAAGATCCACCATCATATCCCAGATCTCTCCCTCCGCCACCACCACAGCTATAATCTTCATCACTATTTTAGCCTCCATAACCACCACTACCCTGACCACCACTGCCATTTCCACCAACACCACCAAGTCCCCCACCACCACTATGATAGCCGCCGCCTTTGCCTTCTCCACCATTCTTAGGGTTTAGGTTTATTAGCTTTTAGGTTTTAGGCTTATTTTTTAATTTATTTTATTTCTTTATGTTTTGCTTTAGGGTTTGGTGTTTAGGGTTAGGGTTTAGGGTTTAGGGTTTTAGGGTTTATGCTTTTATGGAATAGGGTTTAGGGTTATGGTTTAGGTTTTAGGGTTTAGTGTTTAGGGTTTAGTGTTTAGGTTTTAGGGTTTAGAATTTTGAGGGTATAGGGTATAGGGATTAGGGTTTAGGGTTAGTTTTAGGTTTTAGGGTTTATGATTTAGGCATTAGGGTTTAGGGTTTAGGGTTTAGGTTTTAAGAGTTTTTTTATTAAATAAAGTAAACCGATAGGTTTAGGTTTATTTAGTTTATATAATTTATTTTAATTTATTTTAATTTATTTTATTTTTATTTAAGTTTTTTTATTTTTATTTAGTTTAGTTTATTTATTTTAGGTTTATTTATTTCATTTTAGGTTTTTATTTAATTTATTTTTTAAGTTTAGGTTTAGGTTTATGCATATTTTTTAGTTTAGTTTTATTTTTGTTTTATTTTTTAGGTTTAGGTTTTATTTTTTTATTTTTTACTTTTAGGTTTTGGTTTTTATTTTGTTTTTTTAGGTTTAGGTTTTAAGTTTTTATTTTATGTTTATTTTTAGGTTTTATTTTTTAAGTTTAGGTTTTATTTTATTTTTAGTTTATTTTATTTTATTTAGTTTAAAGTTTAGGTTTAGTTTATTTTATGTTTATGTTTAGGTTTTATTTATTTTAATTTAGTATATTTTAGTTTAGGTTTAAGTTTATTTTATTTTGTATAATTTATGTTTAGTTTTTTTTAGTTTAGGTTTTAGGTTTTAGGTTTTATTTATGTTTAGGTTTTATTTTTATTTATTTTTAGGTTTTATTTTTAGGATTATTTTTTAGGTTTAGTTTTTGTTTAGTTTTTATTTTATTTCATTTTAGGTTTATTTTATTTTTATTTTACATTTAGTTTTTATTATATTTAGGTTTTTTACTTTTAGGTTTCATTTATTTTTTTAGTTTAGTTAGGTTTATTAGTTTTATTTTAGTTTAGCTTTTATTTTTTATTTTCTATTATTTTTACATTTACGTTCAGGTTTAGGTTTTGGTTTAAGTTAAGGTTTTAGTTTAGGTTTTTATTTTATTTAGCTTTAGGGTTTTTTATTTATTTTATTTTTAGGTTTCATTTAGTTTAGGTTTAAGTTTTTAGGTTTTTAGGGTTTATGATTTGGGGTTTAGGGTTTAGGATTTGGGGGTTAGGGTTTAGGGTTTAGGGTTTTAGGGTTTAGGATTTAGGGTTTAGGTTTTAGGGTTTTACGGTTTAGGGCTTAAGGTTTAGGGTTTAAGGTTTAGGGTTTTTTTAGTTTTTTATTGTGTTTAGGTTTATTTAATTTATTTTTTATTTTTTATTTTTACTTTTATTTAGTTTAGTTTATTTCTTTGAGGTTTATTTATTTTTTATTTTTTTATTTTTTTTAGTTGAGTTTTATTTTATTTTATTTTTTTGGTTTAGGTTTTATTTTTTATTTTTAGTTTCAGCTTTAGGTTTTTTTTTTGGTTTAGGTTTTAAGTTTTTATTTTAGGTTTATTTTTAGGCTTTATTTTTTAGTTTAGATTTAGGTTTATTTTTATTTTATTTTATTATATTTAGTTTGGTTCAGCTTTAAGTTTAGTTTATTTTAGGTTTAGGTTTAGGTTTTATTTATTTCAGTTTAGTTTATTTTAGTTTAGGTTTAGGTTTATTTTATTTATTTTATTATTATTTTAGTTTAAGTTCTTATTTTTAGTTTAGGGTTTGTGTTTTATTTTTTATTTATTTTTAGGTTTATTTTTAGGTTTAGGTTTTATTTAGTCTTTTATTTTATCTTATTTTAGGTTTATTTTATTATTATTTTATGTTTACTTTTTATCTTATTTAGGTTATTTATTCTTAAGTTTATCATATTTTTTTAGTTTTGTTTAGGTTTTTATTTAGTGTATTTTTATTTTTATTTTATTTTTTTAAGTTTAGGGTTAGGTTTTAGTTCAGGTTTTTTTTATTTAAGTTTACTATTTTATGTATTATTTAGGTTTAATTTAGGGTTAAGTTTTTTTTTTGGGTTTAGGATTTATGATTTAGGTTTTAGGGTTTAAGGTTCAGGGTTTAAGGTTTAGGGTTTATGCTTTAGGGTTTAGGGTTTTTAGGGTTTAGGGTTTTTAAGGTTTAGGATTAGCTTAGGGTTTATTATTAGTTTAGGCTTTAGGGTTTAGGGTTTAAGGTTTATGGTTTTAGGTTTAGGGTTTAGGGTTTATGGTTTTTAGGGTTTAGAGTTTATGGTTTAGGGTTAGTTTAGAGTTTAGGGTTTAGGGTTTTAGGGTTTAGTGTTTTAGGGTTTAGGGTTTATTGTTTAGGGTTTAGGGTTAGGGTTACGGTTTATGGTTTAGGGTTTTTTTATTTGTTTTTATTTTTTATTTTTTTAAAATGAAATGAACTAGTAGGTTTAGGTTTATTTAGTTTTTTTTATTTTAGTTTATTTTATTTTTTATTTTTATTTTTATTTAGTTTAGATTATTTATTGGTAGTTTATTTTTTTAGTTTATTTTTAAGTTTAGGTTTAGGTTTAGGTTTATTTTTAGTTGATTTTATTTTATTTTCTTTTTTTGGTTTAGGTTTTATTTTTTATTTTTTGGTTTAGCTTTAGGTTTTTATTTAATTTTTCTATGTTTAGGTTTTTATTTTAGGTTTATTTTTAGGTTTTATTTTTTAGTTTAGGTTTAGGTTTATTTTTAGTTTATTTTTAGTTTATTTTACTTTATTTAGTTTAGGTTGAGGTTTAAGTTTAATTTATTTTATGTTTAGGTTTAGGTTTTATTTATTTCAATTTAGTTTATTTTAGTTTATGCTTAGGTTTAGGTTTATTTTGTTTATTTTATTTTTATTTTAGGTTATGTTTTTATTTTTTATTTATTTTTAGGTTTATTTTTTAGGTTTAAGTTTTTATTTAGTTTTTATTTTATTTTATTTTAGGTTTATGTTATATTTCTTTTATGTTTGCTTTTTATTTTATTTAGGTTTTTTATTTTTAGGATTATTTTATTTCTTAGTTTAGTTTAGGTTTTTATTTATTTTATTATTGTGTATTTTAATTTTAATTTCAATTTATATATAGGCTTAGGTTTAGGTTTTAGTTTAATTTTTTATTATATTATATTTTTTATTTTATTCAAATTTATGTTTTTTTTATATTTTTTAAGGTTTTAATTAGGTTTAAGTTTTTTTGGGTTTAGAGTTTAGGGTTTATGTTTTAGGATCTAAGATTTTGGGTTTAGGGTATAATGTTTAGGCATTAGGTTTAGTGTTAGCTTTGGGTTTATGGTTAGTTTATGCTTTAGGGTTTAGGGTTTAGGGTTTAGAGTTTTAGGGTTTAAGGTTTTAGGGTTTAGGGTTTATGGTTTAGGGTTAAGGGTTAGGGTTTAGGGTTTAGGGTTTAGGGTTTAGGGTTTAGGGTTAGGGTTTAGGGTTTAGGGTTTAGGGTTTAAAATTTAGGGTTTTGGGTTTAGAGTTTATGGTTTAGGGGTGTTTTTAATTAAGTAAACTAGTAGGTTTAGGTTTTTTTTAGTTCATTTAGTTTATTTTTTATATATTTTATTTTATTTTATTTTTTTTATGTTTATTTTTTATTTTTATTTATGTTTATTTTAGGTTTTTTATTTTAGTTTAAGTTTTTTATTTTTATTTATGTTTATTTTAAGTTTTTTATTTTATTTTTATTTTATTTTAGATTATTTTTTTAAGTTTAGGTTCATGTTTATGTTTATTTTTTAGTTTAGTTTTATTTTTATTTTTTTTAAGTTTAGGTTTTAATAGTTATTTTTAGGTTTTGGTTTAGGATTTTATTTTATTTTTTTAGGTTTAGGTTTTAGGTTTTAATTTTAGGTTTATTTTTAGGTTTTGTTTTTTAGTTTAAATTTAGGTTTATTTTCAGTTTAACTTATTTGATTTAATTTAGGGTTTAGGATAAATTTATTTTAGGTTTAGGTTTTATTTATTTTATTTTAGTTTATTATAGTTTAGGTTTAGGTTTGATTTATTTTTTTATTTTAAGTTTAGGTTTTTTTTAGTTTAATGTTTAGGTATTATTTTTTATTTATTTTAGGTTTATTTTTTAGTTTAGGTTTTATTTAGCTTTTATTTTATTTTATTTTTCGCTTATATTATTTTATTTAGTTTTTATTTTATTTTATTTTAGGTATAATTTAGTTTTAATTTTAGTTTAGCTTTTATTTTATTTAGGATTTTTATTTTTAGGTTTATATTATTTTTTTAGTTTAGTTTAAGTTTTTAATTATTTTATTTTAGTTTAGTTTTTATATTTTATTTTATTTTTAGGTTTAGGTTTAGGTTTAAGTTTAAGTTTTAGTTTAGGTTTTTATTTTATTTTATTTTTCATTTTATTTAGGTATAGGTATTTTTATTTATTTTATTTTTAGGTTTTATTTAGTTTAAGTTTATATTTTTAGGTTTTTAAAGTTTAGGGATTAGGGTTTAGGGTTTAGGGTTTAGGGTTGTAGGTTTTAGGATTTAGGGTTTATGGTTAACGGTTCAGGGTTTAGGTTTTTAGGGTTTTAGAGTTTAGGGTTTAGGTTTTAGGGTTTAGGGTTTATGGTTTAAGGTTTAGGGTTTTAGGGTTTAGGGTTTAGGGTTTAGGACTTAGGGTTGTAGATTTAGGGTTTAGGGTTCATTTTAGGGTTTAGGTTTCATGGTTAGGGTTTTTTTTGTCTTTTTATTTTTTATTTATTTTTATGATTAGGGTTTTCTATTTAGGGTTTAGGGTTTAGGTTTTAGGTTTAGGGTTTAGGTTCTTAATTTTTTTTAACAAAATAAATTTAGATTCAACATTTTTCTTTTCGATTTCATCAACCAAGTAGTAATACACTACATTTTCTAAGACACAAGCGATGAGATAGATCAAAAATGAGGATGCATAGAGCAAATAAAAAACCCTAGATAATTAGAACCATTTCTAATGTAAAGATAGTTATAAGCGGCCAGTCGGATCGGTCATTCTTGATTTCTCTTGTTCCCATTGAGCCACCCCAGCCTCTCGAATAGGGATCCACCATCATAACCCCGATCTCCCTCCATCACCACCATGATCAGAACCTCCTGCCTCCCCTCCATAACCACCACTACTCTGATCACCACCTCCATATCCACTAGCACCTCCAGATCCCCCACCACCACTATAATAATTGCCGCCTTTGGCTCCACCACCAGATTTAGGCTGAGCCAAGTTTACAGTGATGTTCCAGCTGTCAAGGTTCTATCCATTCTTAGAGTTTTGGTTTAGGTTTAGGTTCATTAGGTTTTAGGGTTTAGGTTTATTATTTAATTTACTTAGTTACTTTAGGACTAGGTTTAGGTTTTGGGGGTTTGCCAGGGTTTAGGCTTTAGGGTTGGCTTTACAATTTAGGGTTTTAGTGTTTGTGGGTTTAGGTTTTTTTTTTAATTTATTTAATTGTTTTAGGTTTAGGTTTAGGATTTTGGCTCAGGTTTTAGGTTGTGTGGGTTGTGGGTTTGGGGTTTAATATTTAGGTTTAAGGTTTAGTTTTTGGGCCGTGGCTCAGGCTTTAGGATTTAGGGCCTAGGTCATAGCGAGGGTTTAAGGTTTATAGCCAGTTTGCACTGTGGCTCAGTGTTTGGTTTAGGGCCTGTGATCCAGAGCCCAGGCGTCCAGTGGTCCAAGCCTTAGCTCAGGGCTGGCCCAGGCCTGGGCCTAGGGCCTAGGGCCTCTGGTCTCAGTGGCTCAGGGCCAGTGGCTTTGGTGGCCCAGTGCCCAGGGGCCTCCAGTCCAGGATCCAAGCCTTAGCCTAGGGCCTATGCCCCAGGTCCGGTCGTGCCTTAGCTCAGTGTCACACATGATCCAGAAACCGCGCGCAGACTCCAGGGCTCATGGCTAGGTAGGCCCAGTGGAATGACTCTCACTCCAGGCGCACTCAGGTCAGCCTGGGTGATAGTTTGGGGGGCCCAGTGGCCCATACCCCTGCCGCCCAGGCGTGGCCTGGGCCCAAGCCTTGGGTCCTGGGCCTCAGGGCCTTAGAGCCTGGGGCCTTGGACTGCCAGGGCAGGTGGTTTAGGATTTGGGTTTTAGGCTCAGCTAGGTTTGTGGGTTTCAGGGTCCAGGGTCCAAGTTTTGGCTCAGGGTTTGTAGTTTTAGTGTTTAAGGTCACCAGGGTTTAGGTTAGGTTTAGGGTTTATGTTTTAGGCTTTAGAATTTAGGGTTTAGGGATTTAGGTTTTAGGGTTTAGGGTTTAGGTTTTAGTGGTTTAGGGTTTAAGGTTTAAGATTTTAGGGTTTAGAGTTTAGGGTTGTAATTTTAGGGTTAGTTTTAGGGTTTAGGGTTTTTAAATTTTTTTTTATTTTTTTATTTTTAGGGTTTGAGGTTTGGGTCTAATGTTTAGGGTTTAAGTTTTAGGTTCAAGGTTCCGATTTTAGTTTAAAGTTTAGGGTTTTTAATTTTTTTTAATAGAGAACAAATTCAGATTCAACATTTCTTCTTTTAGATTTCATCAACCAGGTAGTAACACACCAAGTTTTCTAAGACACAAGCGGTGACATAGATCAAAAATGAGCACGCATCGAGAAAATCAAAAACTTTGGAAAACTAGAATCATCTCTTCTGTAAAGAAACACTTCTATAAGCATCAGATCAAATTGATCGTTCTTTAGTTTCTCCACTTTCCATCAAAACCACCCCGTCCTCTCGAGTATCTAGATCCACCATCATAACCCCGATCTCTCCCTCCATCACCACACCTCCGGCCACTCATCCACCATCAAAACCACCACAACTCGACCACCACCTCCATATCCACTAGCACCTGCATCTCCCACCACCACCAATCCACACGCCTCAACCTCAGATCTAGATTGAGCCTGGTTGATGGTGATGTTCAATCATCAAGGATCTATCAATTCGTAGAGTTTAGGTTAGGTTTAGGTTTATTAGGTTTTAGGGTTTAGGTTTATTTTTAAAATTTATTTAGTTACTTTAAAATTAGGTTTAAGGTTTGGGGTATATGGTTTAGGATTTATGGTTAAGGTTTTGGGTTTTGGGTTTAGGGTTTAAGTTTTATTTTTAATTTATTTAGTTACTTTAAGTTTAGATTTAGGGTTTGGGGTGATCAGTTGGTTTAAGCAGGATGGTTTAGGTTTAGTAGGTTTTGTTTGGGGTTTGGGTTTAGGGTTGTGGGTTTATGGCCTGGAAGCCTAGGGTTTAGGGTTTAGGGTTTAGGGTTAGGGTTTTAGGTTTTAGGTTTAGGGTTTGTGTGGCTTGTGGCTTGTAGTGCATATGGTCTAGGGTTTAATTTATGGAGGCTCAGCCAGGGTTTAGGGTTTAGGGTTAATGGTTTAGGCTTGTGATTTAGGTTTAGGTTTTATGGTTTAGCCTAGGGTTTGTGGTTTTTGGTATGGGTTAGGTTTTAGGTGGTCATGGTCTGTGGTTTAGTTTAGGGTTTAGGTTTTAGGTCTGGAATTTAGGTTTTAGTTTAGGGTTCAGATTAAGTGAGCAATTAATCCCAAATTTTGTGGGTTTATTTAATGGGATGACCTCTACCTCCCATGATTTTCTTTAGATCTATTGCTCACTTAATTAGGAAAACTGACTAAATCAACTCTAATTACTCTTTTAACTTAATTATTAACTAATTAATCCATGAATAGTAATAAATTAGTCAATTAAGTTTATTAATCATTGCTCAATAGTAAATGAGCTAAGGAATAGGGTTTAGGTTTAGGATTGTGGTTTTTTGGCATTTTAGAGTATGATTTGTGGTGGTGGTTCAGGTTTTAGGTTGGGTGTGGTTTAGTGTTTAGTTTATGGCCTGGGGATGGTTTTAGGGTGTGGAGTGGTAGGATGTGGTTGGCTTAAGCCTGTGCAGGTCCTTAGCCCAGTGGCTCAGTGGAGGCCCACAACCCAAGGCCCACAGCCGTTTTAGTGGCCTGTGATCTAGGGCTTTAGGGCCCAGTGGCCTGTTTAGGTCCAGTGGTCCAAACCTTAGCCTGGGCCAGTAGGGTGTCAGTCAGTACAGGGTAGCCTCTGTGGCTGTGGCTCAGCCAGGCCTTGGGCCTGGCTGGCCTTGTGGCCTGTGAGCCCATGGCCTGGGCCCAGTGGCCCATGTTTAGGGTATCCCAGGTCAAGTAAGTGGTCAGTAGAGGCCCAGGTCCTCATTTAGTTTAGGCGCAGGGCCTAGTTCAGCTTTAGGGTCAGGTTGTATGCCTAGGTTCATGGTCAGGTTAATGTGGTTTAGGGCTCAGCATTTAGGCTTAGGATCCAGGGTCAGGTTTTAGTCTTTTAAAATTAGGTAAACTAATAGATTTAGGTTTTTCTTTAGTTTTTTTAGTTTATTTTATCTTTTATTTTTATTTATATTTATTTTCTATTTTTATTTAGTTTATTTTAGGTTTATTTATTTTAGTTTAGGTTTTTTATTTTAGTTTACTTTTTAGGTTTAGGTTTAGGTTTGTCTTTATTTTTTAGTTTAAATTTATTTTTACTTTATTTTCTAGGTTTAGGTTTTATTTTTTATTTTTAGGTTTAGGTTTTGGATTTTATTTTATTTTTTAAGTTTTGGTTTTAGGTTTTTATTTTAAGTTAATTTTTAGATTTTTTTTTGTTAGTTTAGATTTAGGTTTATTTTTAGTTTATTTTATTTTATTTACTTTAGGGTTCATGTTAAGTTTATTTTAGGTTTAGGTTTAAGTTTTATTTATTTTAGTTTAGTTTATTTTAGTTTAGATTTATTTTATTTTTATTTATGTTTATTTTGGTTTTAGGTTTCATTCTTTTAGTTTAAGGTTTTATTATATTTTATTTATTTATTTAGGGTTTATGTTTTTATTTTATTTTATTTTAGGTTTATTTTATTTTTATTTTTGGATTAGTTTTTATTTTATTTAATATATTTATTTTTAGGTTTTTTTATTTTTTTATTTTAGTTTAACCATTTTAATTATTTTATTAGTTTAATTTTATATTTTATATCTATAGGTTTATTTTATTTTAGTTTTTTATCTATTTAGGTTTAGATTCTTTTATTTATTTTTTTTTAAGTTTATTGTTCAGTTTCAGTTTGTGTTTTAAGTTTTAAGTTTCAGGTTTGTGGTTTTCAGGATTTGTGGATTCTGGGATTTAGGCCTGGGGTTTTGTGGTTTAAGGCTAGGGTTTAGTTAGATTTGTGGCTCAGGGTTTAGTTTTAGGCCTGTTTTTTGGGTTTAGAGTGATTTAGATTTAGGGTTCTGCCAGGTATAGGTTTTGGGTTTAAGTTTTAGGGTTTGGGGTTTAAGGTTAGTTTTATGGTTTAACATTTAGGGTTAGGGTTTTTTATTTTATTTATTTTAATTTTAGGGTTTAGGATTTACGGTTTAGGTTTTAGGGTTGGGGTTCAGGTTTTAGTTCAGGGTTTAGGGTTTTGGTTTTTTAATAGAAATAATTCATATTCAACATTTCTCCTTTTTGAATTCATCAACTAAGTAGTAATACAACATATTTTCTAAGGCATGAGCGACGACCTAGATAAAAAATAAGCTCACAGAGAGAATATCAAATACCCGAGATAAATAGAACAGTCTCTGTTGTAAAGACATAGTTCCATAAGCAGTAGATCGGATTGGCCGTTCTTCAGCTTCTCTAGTTCCCAACAGAACTACGCTCACCTCTAAAGTAGCGGGATCCACCATCATAACCCCGATCTCTCCCTCCGCCACCACCATGGCTGTAACCTCTGTCGCTCCTCCTACCTCCATAACCACCACTACTTTGACCACCACCTCCATATCTACCGGCACCACTAGATCCCCCACCAACACTGTAATAACCTCCGCTTCCACCTTCCCCAGATCGGAGCCTGAGCAGTTGAGTGATGTTCTCTGTCAAGGTCTCACCATTCTTAGGTTTAGATTTAGAGTTTATTAGGTTTTGGTTTGGTTTGGTTTTTTTTAGTTTATTTTGCTACTTTAGGATTAAGTTTAGGGTTTAGGTTAGGATTAGGATTTGTGGGTTTAGGGTTTAGGGTTTGTTTATTTCTTAATTTATTGCTTTTGTTTAAGTTTAGGGTTTGGGGTTTAGGCTTTAGGATTTATGGTTAGGGTTTATGACTTAGGGTTTAAGATTTAGGATTTAGGGTTTAGGTTTTAGGGTTTAGTGTTTAGGGTTTCGGGTTTTAGGGTTTATGCTTTTAGGGTTTATGGTTTATGGTTTATGGTTACGATTTCAGGTTTTGGGTTTAGGGTTTTGGGTTGTAGGTTTAGTGTTGTAGGTTTAAGGTTTAGGTTTTGGGTTAGTTTTAGGATTTAGGGTTTAGGGTTTAAGGTTTAGAATTTAGGATTAAGATTTTTTTAAATTAAGTCAACTAGTAGGTTTAAGTTTATTTAGTTTACTTAGTTTATTTTATTTATTTTATTTATTTTATTTATTTTGTTTATTATTTTTATTTAGGTTTATTTTTTATTTTTATTTGGTTTAGTTTATTTATTTCAATTTAGGCTTTTTCTTTTAGTTTATTTTTAGGTTTAGGTTTTTTTTTAGTTGAGTTTTATTTTTATTTTATATTTTAGGTTTAGGTTATTAAGTTCTTAGCGTTTAGGGTTTAGCCTTTAGGGTTTAGAGTTTATTGTTTACGGTGTAGGGATTTAGGATTTAGGGTTTAGGGTTTAGGGTTTAGGGTTTAGGGTTAAGAGTTTAGGGTTTTTTAAGTTTTCAAGTTTACGATTTAGGGTTTAGGGTTGTAGGTTTAAGGTTTAGGGTTTAGGGTTAGTTATAGTGTTTAGGGTTTAGGGTTTAGGGCATAGGTTTCTTTTTAAATTAAGTAAACCAGTACGTTTAGGTTTATTTAGATTACTTTAAAATTAAGTAAACTAGTAGGTTTAGGTTTATTTATTTATTTTAGCATTTATTTAGGTTTAATTATTATTTTTAATTTATTTAGTTTATTTATTTTAAGTTTATTTATTTTAGTTTAAGTTTATTTTTGAGTTTTATTTTATTTTTTTTTTTAGGTTTTATTTTTGTTAGGTTTGTTTAGGGCTCAGGCTTATGGTATGTTTAGAGTTTATGAAGGTCAGGATTAGTTGCTCAGTTTATGGTTTAGGGTTTAGGGTTTAGTGTTGTAGGTTTAGGGTTTAGGGTTTAGTGTTACTTTTAGGGTTTATGGTTTGCGGGTTAGGGTTTAGGATTTAAGGTTAAAGGTTTTTTATAAAATTATGTAAACTGATAGTGATTTAGTTTAGTTACTTTATTTATTTTTATTTATTTATTAATTTAGGTTCATTTGTTATTTTTTATTTTAGTTTAGTTATTTTAGGATCATTTTTATTTTAGGTTTTATTTTAGTTTATTTTTTAGGTTTAGGTTTATTTTTTTAGTTAAGTTTTATTTTATTTTATTTTACGGTTGGTCCAGGTCAGTGGTTTAGGGTCTTGGATTGAGTCAGTGTCAGTGGGCTAGGCCTTTAGTGCTCAGTTGTGTTTAGGTTTTAGGGTTTAGGATCAGATTTAAGGTTTAGGGTTTATAATTTGAAGCACTTATAGGAAGTATTAAATGATTTTAATATAATTTTAATTGATATCATCCAATGTATTTTTTTTTAGCATGTATTGTTGGGTTTAGGTTTAGGTTTTAGGTTTAGGGTTGTGGTCCAAGTTTTAGTTTAGGGTAGTGGTTTAGGGTTCTTTGTTAAAGCAGTTTTGTAGGCTCAGGGTCAGATTGTGTTGCAGGTGGGGCTTTTAGGTTTAGATTTTTATTTAATTTTTTATTTTATATTATTTTAGGTTTATTTTATTTTAATTTTATGTTTAGCTTTTTAGGTTTTTATTCTTAGGTTTATTTTATCTTTTAGTTTAGTTTTAGGTTATTATTTATTTTACTTTAGTTTATTTTATTAGTTTATTTTATCTTTTTAGGTTTAGGTTTAGGTTTTAGTTTAAATTTTATTTTATTTTATTTTATTTTTTTTAGGTTTAGGTTCTTTTATTTATATTATTTTAAGTTCACTTAGTTTAGGTTTATGTTCCAGGTTTTAGGGTTCCCAGCCTAGGGTCAAGGTTTTAGTTTATGTCCTGTGGTCAGGGCTCAGGGTTTTTGGATCAGGGCTCAGTGATCAGGCTTTAGTGTGCCTGGATCAGGGCTCTAGGTCCTGGTAGAGTGTGGTCCTGATTAGGTCACCTGTGGCTCAGCCTTTAGTGGCTCAGGGTTTTAAGCTCATGGCTACTTTAGGGCCTGTGGCCTGCAGCTCAGGTGGCCTAGGGTCCGTGCCTTCATAGGGTGCATGGCTTTTTGTGGCCTAGGGCTCATGATAACAGTGTGGTCAGATCTAGTCAAGTAGTAGGTTTGTTTACTTAGGTCTTTTAGTTTTATCTTATCTTCCTGATTTTATTTTATGTAGTTTATTTTATTTAAGTTTTTTAATCTTTGGTTTATTTTAATTTAGGTTAGCCATCACTTCATTATTTTAGTTTATTTTATTAATTTATTTTACTTATTTTAGGCTTATTTTTGGTTTTACATCTTTAATATATTTTATTTTTTTATTTCATTTAGGTTTTGATTTTCTTTATTTTATCTTTAGGTCACTTAGTTTAGTAATTTTAGCTTTTGGTCCAGTCAGGCCTTTCCTTCCAGTCAGGGAGCCAATATAGAAGTGTTTGTGCTTCAGTGCCTTTAGGGCTTTAGTTGTGGCCTGAGCTCAGGGCTCAGGGGTTCAGGTTAGGGCCTAGTGGCTCAGTGGTATGTTCAGTCAGTTTAGGGCCTAGTGGTTTAACATTTAGGATTTGGGCCTGTGGTTTAGGGTTTATAATTTGCAAAGACTCACCCATGCAGTGACTGAACCATCTCGTATAATCCATAAAGATAGAGGTTGTGGGATCAGGATTAGAGCCTGTGGCTCATGGTTAGGTAGGGATGCCTACGCCTGTGGTCCGTTTTACCTGTGGGTTTAAGGTTGTTGGGTAGGGTTGTGCCTAGGTTGAAGGCCTTTAGGGTTAGTTTAAGTTTGGGTTTATTTAGTTTTATTTTATTTTTTTAGGTTTATTTTTTTTATGTTTAGTTTTATTTTATTTAAATTTATCTCAGAGGTTTATTTTATTTTTGTGTTTATTTAGGTTATTTTTATCTTTATTTTAGTTTATTTTTATTTATTTTCTTTTATGTTTTAGTTTTAGTTTACATTTTATTTTATTTCATTTTATTTTATTTAGGTTTAGCCTTCTTTATTTTATTTTTAAGTTTACTTAGTTTGTAAGTTTTATGTTTTGGCTTGAGTTTAGGCCTCTGGGTTTACTTGGTATGGCTCAGGTTTTAGTGGTTTAGTTTTTTAAGGCTTGTGGTTTAGATTTTTAGTTTGTATCATTATTTTGGAAGCATTATATGATTTCAATATAACTGATAACTGATAACGTCCCATGTCTTTTTTATTTTGCAGCTCAGGTTTTAGGGCGTTTGGGCCTAGGTTTTAGGGTTTAGGATTTATGGTTTAGGATTTAGGCTCAGTTTAAGTTTATGTTTATGTTTTAGTTTGGGGTAGGTTTAGGACTTGTGTGTAGTATACAGGTAGTGGTCTTTAGATTTAAGTTTATTTAGATTATTTTATTTTCTTTTATTTTACGCTTTAATTTTATTTTGTTTAGTTTTTTTTTATTTTATTTTATTTTAGTTTAGTTTAGTTATTATTTATCTTTATCTTAGCTATTATTTAATTTTTTAGGCCTAGGTTTAGTTTATATATTTTATTTTACTTTTAGGATCAGGTTTTATTTATGTTATTTCTTTGGTTTTACTAGTTTGTAAGTTAAGGTTATGGTTATCAGCTTTGGTTTGTGGGTTTTGGGTCTGTGGCTCAGTGGCCTAGTGTTTAGTGTGGTTGTGTTAGTTTTTAGTGTTTAGTTTAGTGGCCTGTAGATTTTAGGGTTTAGGCTCAGGTAGGTTTAGGGCTAGTTTAGGATTTAGAGTTTATGTTTTTTAATTAAGCAAACCACAAGTTTAGGTTAATTTAGTTTTTACTTTTTATTTTATTTTATCTTTATTTATTTATTTTGATTTTATTTATTTCCATTTATTTAGTTTAGTTTTTTTTTAGTTCATTGTTTAGGTTTAGGTTTATGTTCTTTTGTTTAGTTTTATTTAAATTTTAATTTAGGTTTAGAATTTATTTTATTTTAGTTTAGGTTTAGGTTTTTGTATTTATTTTAGTTTTATGTTTTATTTTTTACATTTATTTTGTTTGTTTTATTTTAGTCATTTTGGTTTATTTATTTTATTTTATTTTATTTTAGGTTTAGTTTTATTTTTATTTTATTTTAGTCTCTATTTATTTTAGTTTAGTTTTATTTTTTAGTTTTATTTTAGTTTTTATCTTTATTTTATATTGGTTTTTCTTTTTTTATGTTTTATTTTTTCTTTATTTTATGATTTATTATTTATTTTATCGTTTGATTTTATTTAGTTTTTATTTTATTTCATTTTAGTATTTTATTTTTATTTTATGCTTAGTATTTATTCTTCTTGTTTTTCATTTTAGGTTTATTTATTTTTTTAGTTTAGTTTAGTTTTATTTTTTTTATTTATTTTAGGTTTGTGCCTAGTTTTAGTTTAGGTTTTATTTTATTTTATTTTATTTAGCTCAGTTTTTTTATTTATTCATTTTTTAGGTTTTAGCCTAGTTTAAGTTTCGATTTTTTTAGGCTCAGGGTTTGTTCCTAGTTGGGTTTAGTGTTGTAGGTTTAGGGTTCATTTAGGTTTATGGTTTCTATTTAGGGTTTTCAAGGTTTCAGGTTTATGGTTTTGAGTTTTATGGCTACTTTAGGGTTTGGCTCAGGTGGAAGCTGTGAGTAGATTTCAGTTTTAGTGTTTAGGTTAGTGGTTTAACTTATTTTATTTTTTTACTTTTGATTTTATTATTTTTAGTTTAGTTTTAGGCTTTTATTTTTTTTATTTATTTTATATTTTATTTATTATTTTATTTTATTTGGTGGTTTTAGGTTTTGTTTTGTTTTATTTCTTTTGCTTTAGGTTTGTATTTTAAGATATATGGTTTAGGGTTTTTTTATGGTTTACGGTTAGTTTTAGTGTTTAGGGTTTAATATTTAGAGTTTAGGGTTTAGGTTTTTTTTAAAAAATTAAGTAAACTCGTAGGTTTAGGTTTATTTATTTATTTTTTATTTATTTTTATTATATTTTTTTTAGTTTAGTTTATTTATTTTAGTTTATTCATTTTAGTTTAGTTTTTATCTTAGTTTATTTTTTAGGTTTAGTTTTTATTTTATTTATTCATTTATTTTATTTTATTTTTTTACGCTTAGGTTTTATTTTTTTTTATTTATATAGGTTTAAGTTTTTTATTTTATATTTAGTTTAGGTTTTTTTTATTTTATTTTAAGTTGAAGTTTTTTTAATTTATTATTATATAGTTTAGTTTTATTTAGTTTATTATAGTCATTTGCATATTTAGTTTAGTTTATCTATAAGTTTAGGTTTATTTATTTATTTCTATTAGTTTTATATTTATTTTAGGTTTTTATTAGGTTTTTATTTTTATTTATTTTTATTTTATTTTGGTTTATTTTATTTTATTTTTAGTTTTTTATTTTATTTTTTTAGCTCTTTTGTAGTTTTGATTTGATTTATTTTATTTTATTTATTTTTTGCCTAGGTGTTTATAGGTCTATGTATTTAGTTTTCTGTTTCAGATAGGCATGGGCATTGGGTTTGTAGGTAAGGTCTTAGCTGTTTTGTGTGAGTTTGTGATTTAGTAGTAGGTCTATTTAGCTTTAGGGTTTAGGATTATTTAGTTTAAGGTTTTAGGGTTTAGAATCAGGTTTAGAGTTTAGAGTTTAGGTTTGTTAGTTTTATTTAGTTTAAGTTTATTTTTTTTTATTATTTTTAAAATTAAGTAAACCCTAGGTATTTTATTAATTTTTTTATTATATTTTTTTTTTTTTTTTTTGATTTTGTGTTTATTTTATTTTTATTTAGTTTTAGTTATTTTATTTTGGTTTTTTTTATTTATTTTATTTTTTAGTTTTATGTTTGTTTTTTTTAATTTAATTTTATTTTATTTTTATTAGGTTTCGATTTTATTTTTTATTTTAGGTTTTGGTTTATTTTTATATTATTTCATGTTTTATATTTTTTATTTTCAAATTATTTAGTTTTAGTTTGGTTTAGGTTTATTTTTAGTTTAATTAATTTATTTAGTTTAGTTTAGGTTTTATTTATTTATTTAGTTTTTTTTTTTGGTTTTAAGATTTATTTTATTTTTATTTTTAGTTTTTTTTTTTAGTTTAGATTTTATTTTATTTTTATTTATTTTAGGTTTATTTTTTATTTAGTTTTTTTAATTAGGTTTTATTTTAATTTTATTTTTTACTTTTATTTTAATTTTAGTTTATTTTAATTTTGTTTATTTTAAGTTTATTTAGGTTTAGGGTTTATTTAGCTATTTATTTATTTATTAAGATTTTTATTATTATTAGATTTTATTTTGTTTTATTTAGGGTTTAGTGAGGTTTATTTTTTTTAGTGGCTCAGGTTTAGTGGGTTTGAGGTTCTTTTGGCTAGTGGAGTAGAGTTTTGGTAGGTTTAGCCAGGGTCAGTAGGATGGTTTTAGGAGGGTCGATTTAGTTTAGGGTTTTGATTTTGGTTTTAACATTAAATTTTAACATTTCTTCTGTTTATTTAGTTTATTTTTGTTTTATTTTATTTTATTTTATTTTTTATTACATTTTATTAAGATTTAATATTTTTTTTTTTAGATTGAGTTTTATTTATATTTATTTATTATAGATTTATTTTAAATTTAGATTTTTTTATTTTATTTATTTTATTTAGGTTTTTAGGTTTAGTTTTAATTTAAGTTTATTTTAATTTATTTTATTTTTATATTTAGTTTAGTTTATTTGGTATTTTATTTATTTTAGTTTAGTTTTATTTAGTTTAGTTTTTTATTTTTATTTAGTTTTGGTTTTTTTATACTTAGTTTTTTTTTTTTATATTTAGGTTTTATTTTTAGGTTTAGTGGTTTTAAGTGGGTTAGGTTTGTAAGAGTTTAGAGTTTTCTTAAAATTTTAGTGGGTTTATTTAGCTATATTTATTTTATGGTTTTATTTTATTTTTATTTAGGTTTATTTTTTTTAGTTTTATTTTTATTTTAGTAGTTTTTTTATTTTAGTTTAGTTTAATTTTATTTTATTTAATTTGTTTAGAGCTCAGGTCGTCCATGGATTTAGTTACCAAGAGGCCAGATTTAGTATTTTTTAGTAGGGTTTCTTTATATATAATTACCTATTTAGGAAGCATTGAATGATTCAACATATTGATATGATCAGTCCAACGTATTTAAAAGCTGGGTTTTAGCTCTGGGTAGGTCAGTAAGAGTTTTGGCCTTTTGGGTTTTAGGGTTTTAGTAGAGGTTTTAGTGTAAGTAGGCTTTAGTCATTTTTATTTTATTATTTAGGTTTATTATATTTTATTTTATTTTATTTTATTTAGGTATTTTGTTTATTTTATCATTTGTTTATATTATTATTAATTAGTTATTATTTATTATTATTATTTTAGGTTTAGTTGATGTTAGTTTATTTTTTATTTTATTTTATCTGTTTTAGGTTTAGTTTTTTTTATTTACTTTTATTTTAGGTTTTAAGTTTTGGTTTTTTGGTTTAAGTTTATTTGGTAGGTTTATTTTTAGGTTTAGGTTATATCTAGTTTAGAAAGATAGATTATAGGACACCATAGTTTTTTTTTTTAGCTTTAGTGGTAGGATCAGTGTTAGTTTAGGGTCCAAGTTTAGTTTAGTGGTAGGTAGTATTTTTATAGGGTTTAGGTTTAGTTTTTTTAGGTTTTAGGTTTTATTTATTTTTATTTTATTTTATTTTAGGTTTATTTTATTTTATTGCATTTAGTTTTATTTTATTTAGGTTTTACCTTAATTTATTTTATTTAGTTTATTTTAGTTATTTTATTTATTATTATTTATTTTTATATTTTATTTATTTTAAGTTTAGTTTTATTTTACATTTTTTATTTTATTTTAGGTTTAAGTTTTTTTTAATATTTTATTCTTTATATTATTTATTTAGGTAAGTTTCTTGGTTTTAGGTTTGGGTTTGTTTAGGGCTCAGTTTAGGTTTAGGGTTTTGTGGCCTGGCTCCAGGCATTTGGTTTTTTAAAGGCCTTGGGTTTGTTTTGAGTGTGGTTAGGTCTAGGGTTGGTTTTTGGCTCTAGGGTTTTATTTTAGGTTTAGCCCAGGTTGTAGGTTTAGGTTCTTTTAGGCATAGGGTTTGGCCTAGGTTTTTTTTTTTATTAAGCAAACCAATATTTAGTTTTATGTTTTATTTATTTTTTTATTTTTTTTATAATATTTATTATTTTATTTTTTTGTTTTATTTATGCTCAATTTTTTTATTATTCATTTTTTTATGCAACTAGCTTTATTATGAATTTTTTTTTATTTTTAAATCTAAACCATGTTTTTTTTATTTATTTTTTTATTTTTTTATTTATTTGATTGGTTTATTTTATATTCATTTAGTTTATTTATATTTATTTTTTTTATTTTAGTTTATGTTTTTTTTTATTTTATTTAGTTTATTTTAGGTTTATTCTTTAAATTTTAAGGTTTCAAGTTTATTTTATTTTTTTTTAGTTTAGATTTCATTTATTTCTTAGGTTTAATTTTCTTTAGGTTTTATTTTAGGTTATTTTAGGTTCATTTAGTTTATTTTAGTTTTATTTTATTTATTATTGATTTAGTTTATTTTATTTAGGTTTTCTTTAATTTTATTTTATTTTATTTTATTTATTTCTGTTATATTTTTATTTTATTTTTTTTTATTTTATTTTTATGTTTATTTTAATTTCATAGTACATTTTATTTTATTTAGGTTTTATTTTTCATTTAGTTTTTATATTTTATTTTAGTTTAGTTTTATCTTTTAGTTTTAAGTTTAGGTTTAGGTTTAGGCTTTTGTTTTATTTTATTTTATTTTTTTATTTTATCTTGGTTAGATTTATTTATTTAAGTTTATTTTATTTAGGTTTGTGCTTTTTAGTTTTGTATTTTGTGGTCTGGGCTCTGTGGTTTTAAGGTTTTTTAGGGTTGTGGATCAGGCTAAGTAGTGGTTTAGGGCCTAGGGTTCAGGTTTAGGGTGTGGTTGTGGTGTCAGGCTCAGGTTTA
This sequence comes from Cymbidium sinense, assembly GCA_021442155.1. NCBI lineage: Eukaryota > Viridiplantae > Streptophyta > Magnoliopsida > Asparagales > Orchidaceae > Cymbidium > Cymbidium sinense. Next base: position 201,166,046 of record CM038214.1, read on the forward strand.
GTGGTGGTCCATGTGTTAAATTTTTTTTTTTTCTTTTGAGGACAAATTAAGATCCAACATTTCTCTTTATTTTATTTAGTTTATTTTTATTTATTTTAGTCTTTTATTTTATTTTATTTATGTTTATTTTTATTTTATTTAGTTTAGATTATTTATTTTTAGTATTTTTTTTTTATTTTTTTTTTTTAGTTTATTTTAGTTTTATTTTAGGTTTATTTTTTTATTTTTTTTATTTTATTTATTTTTTAGGTTTAGATTTATTTTTATTTTAAGTTTAGTTTATTTATATATTATTTTTTATAGTTATATGTTTTTATTGAGGTTTATTTTAGGTTTTATTTATTAGTTTAGTTTAGTTTATTTTTAGTTTATTTTATTTTATTTAGTTTAGGGTTTAGTTTAGTTTTTAGGTTTATTTATTTATTTAGTTTTAGTTTAGTTTTATTTATTTTGGTTTAGGTTTTTTTAGTAGTGTATTTTTTTTTTATTTATTTTTTAGGTTTTTTTATTCTTTTATGTTTTAAATTTTCCTTTTAGTTTTATTTTATTTTAGGTTTATTTTATTTTTTTTTTAGTTTTATTTTATTTAGGTTTTATTTTCATTTAGTTTAGGTTTTATTTATTATATTAGTTTTATTTTATTTTATTTTATTTTCTTTTATAGTTTAGATTTAAGTTTTAGTTTATGTTTTATTTTATTATTATATATATTATTTAGATTTTATTTATTTTATTTTTAGGCATTTAGTTTAGGATTCAGTTTTAGCTTTTTAGGTTTGGGTTGTGGTTGGGTTTTTTTTTAGGCCTAGGGTAGGGTTTAGCTTTTTAGCTTTGGGCTCAGGGTTTAGGTCTAGGGTTTAGGTTTAGGATTTTAGGGTTTAGTGTTTAGGGTTTAGGATTTGGTCTATTAGGGTTTAGTTTTTTCTTTTTTTAATTTTTAATTATTTTTTATAGAAAACAAATCATTCAAGATTTCTTCTTTATTTGTTTACTTTTAATTAGTTTATTTTTTATTTATTTTACTTTATATTATTTTATTTATTTTATTTTATTTTTATTTTAATTAGTTTAGTTTATTTTATTTTGATTTATTTTAGTTTAGATTTTTTTAGTTTATTTTAAAATTTAGTTTAGGTTTATTTTATTTTTGGTTGAGTCTTATTTTATTTTATTTTAGTTTAGGTTTTATCTTTATTTTTTAGGTTTAGTTTTATTTTATTTTTAGGTTAAGGTGTGTTTTATTTTAGGTTCATTTTAAGTTTTTTTTAGTTTTTAGCTTTATTTTGATTATTTTATTTTATTTTGTTTAGGTTTGTTTCATAGGTTTAGTTTATTTTGGATTAGGTTAAGGATTTATTTATTTTAGTTTAGTTTATTGTAGTTTAGCTTTAGGTTTATTTTATTTTGTTTATTTTTTTAGTTTATGTTTAGGTTTTAGTTTTTATTATTTTTTTTTAGGTTTTATTTTTTTTATTTTTAGGTTTAGGTTTTTTGATTTTTAGGTTTATTTTATTTTAATTTACGTTAGTTTTATATTTAGTTTTTTTATCCCCAGTTTATTTTATTTTAGTTTAGTTTTAGGTTTATTTTATCTTATTATTATAAGTTTCTTTATTTTATTTTATCTTATATAAGTTTTAATTTATGTTTAATTTTATTTATTAAATATATATAGTTTAGGTTTTCATCTTATATCTTTATTTTAGCTCAGTGTGAGTCTGTAGAGAATCAGGCCCAGTGGCTCAGGCCCAGGGCTCAGGCCCAGTGTGGCTCCATGGTCTTGTCAGGATTGGGCTCAGTGGCCTTGCTGCCTGTGGGCTCCAGGCTCAGTGGCCTGGGCTCCAGCCTGCTTTGTGGCTCAGGTCTTGTGGCCTTTTTGGCCTGGCCCAGGCCTGTCACCAGTGGCTGGCCCAGCCTCAGGTCAGTGGCTTGGCCTGGGCTGGTATGGCTTCCAGGGTTAGTCCTGGTCATGGCTCAAAGCCTTGATCTGCACAGTCAGGCCCATAATCTTTAAATTAAGCAAACCAAGCCTAGATTCATCTAGTTTATCTTTACTTATTTTATATTATTATACTATTATTATTTTATTTAATTTAGCCTAGCTTCATTTATTTTATCATTATTATCTATTTATTTTGTGTTTAACCTAGTTTATTTTTATTTAGCTTGTTAATGTTTATTTATTTTGTTTTGTTTTATTTTATTTTACTTTGGTTTTAGGTTTTATTTTATTTTTTTTAAGTTTAGTTTTTTATTTTAGGTTTATTTTAGGTTTTATTTTTTGTTTATTTTAGCTTTATTTTATTTTTATTTTATTTTAGTTTAGGCTTTAGGTTTATTTATGATTAGTTTTATTTATTTTGTTTAGTTTGTTGTAGTTAGTTTAGGTTTATTTTATTTTTATGTTTTTATTTATTTTATGTTTAGGTTTTTTAGTTTTTATTTTTATTTTTTTATTTTATATTTTGTTATAGGTTATTTTAGTTTATTTATTTTTTTATTTTAGGTTTTATTATTTACATATAACCTTTTATTTTATTTTGTTTTTTTATTAGTTTTATTTTTTTTAGTTTATTTTATTTATTTTTATTTATTAATTTGTTATTAGTAGTTTTAGTAGGTTTTTTATCTTATTTATCTTATTAGGGTTATTATTATCTTAGGTCTTATAATAGGCTCAGTCTTTAGTGGCCTGGCTCATGGCCTCTAGGGCTCCCAGGTCAGTTGGCCCAGTGGTCAGGCCTAGTGCCTAGCCCAGTGGCCTAGTTTGTGGTCAGTGGCTCATGGCTTTTCAGTGGCTGAGGCCTGTGTGGCCCAGGTAGCCCAGGGCCTGTTTGGGGTCAGGTCCAGTGGGCCCAGGGCCCATTAGGCCTGGGGCCTGGGCCCAGTAGGATCAGGTCAGCCTAGGGCTCATGTGGATCTTATAGGGCATGTGGTCATGTGTCAGGTTAGCTTGGTGGCTAGGGCTAGTATAGGGCAGTGGCATGGGTTTTAGGGTTTTTTTTTAAATAAAGTAAACGAGTAGGTTTAGTTTTTTTTAGTTTATTTTTTATTTATATTAGTTTATTTATTTTTTATTTTTATTTAGGTTAATTTTTTATTTTTATTTAGTTTAGTTTATCTATTTTAGGTTTATTTATTTTAGTTTATTTATTTTAGTTTATTTTTTAGGAGTAAGTTTAGGTTTATGTTTATTTCTTGTTTGGTTTAATTTTTATTTTATTTTATAGGTTTAGGTTTTATTTTTTATTTTTAGGTTTATGTTTACATTTTTATTTTATCTTTTTAGGTTTAGGTTTTAGGTTTTGATTTTAGGTTTATTTTTTGATTTTTTTGTTAGTTTAGGTTTAGGTTTATTTTTAGTTTATTTTAGGTTTTTGTTTTTTTTTAGTTTAGGGTTTAGGTTTTATTTTTATTTATTTTTAGGTTTATTTTTTAGGTTTAGATTTTTATTTAGTTTTTATTTTATTTAATGTTTTCCACCATCCTTCAAGATCTTTGATGGCAGTGGGAACCCACGATAACATATTGCACACTTTAGACCCGGTTGTTGCAACACCAAGGAAGGTTTGCTAGTTGCAAAGGACAACACGAGGAGGGTGACATCAACAAGACTCAAGATACTTTCGATAATCCGTAGCATAGCCACCATCCGAGTCCAAGATTCCTCCACCGTTGGAGCTACCATCTCTTCGCTTTCTCTTCTACCACCGTGAGTGTTGTATCTGATAAGGACACTAAATCCCTTACTCGCTTTAATTATCATGTACCTCCACCCAAAATGAAATTAATGTAGAAAGCTGATTCTACTTATATATTGTCTACTTCTAATGCTTTTGATTTTATTCTTATTGAAAGCTCTCTGAGTCTTAATTAAAATAATAGCTACGATCCTTTCCTTTCTGATTCAGAGTCAGACTATCCTTCTCTGAATCAATCGGGTTCACCTCTTGAGATTGACTTGGAGTCAACTGGCTTTGGGGATCCCATAGGAGAAGCTGTAGGTATGTCCAATGAGAAGGTAGAACTTTCCACAAGCTCATCATTCCAAGAAGTCACTGAAGTCAACCTATGCAGTGGCAAAGTTCTACCTCTTAGGGTACCACTTCAGGATAAGGGTAAGCAAGTCATTGGTTCTAGTGAGTAGATAGCCTCTCCATAGGATGCTCCACCCATGGATATGCTTGTGGAGGACCAAGCCAGAGTTGATTACAATGTCCTAGCTTACCTTAGAAAGTATCCAACTAAGTTAAGCATATATGACGCCCTTGTCTTATCCAAAAAGATGAGGGAATCTCAAATCAAGGCATTACTTGATCTAGAGATATGCTTAGCTCAGCTGACCGCTACTAAAGAGGAGGCATGCCACTCGAAGGATATCTTAGGAGTTACATTCAGTAATGAAGACTTACTCCTAGACCATTGAGCCTCTTTACATTACTGTGAATGTTGGCATACTGCTATCTAGAGTTTTGATTGACCCCATGACAAAGCCTTCTGGCCACTGCTCATCGTAATCCTCCATAGCACTAATCCTAATTCCTATTGCAAAATATGCATTTATGTGGGAAAGTAAATATAACTACACTTGCAAAATAGAGGTTAGCTAAATATACATATAATCCCAAACAATTGTATTTATAATTTGGACTTAGCACCCTACACATGGGTAACTAAGCCCACTCCCTAACTTGGATTATGCGTAATGATATAAGCAACTACAAAAAGGGCATTCACATTTATTTTTAAGAATCCTTTAAGCATAATCCCCTGCTGAAATCATGATTAGGCTAATATTGGCCTATCATCCACTTTATGAAGCATACACCCTAACATCTAATCTAAAATAATACATCATAAAATAAAATATACAACACATCATACAACGTCCTAACTTAGAGCTAGAAGTGATGACTTAATTCTAATGTGTGTATTAAGGCTTGTGTGGCATGTCCTGTTAGGCATTAGTGTTGTATTTTCTAAGTGTAGAAGGATTCAATTTAACATGAAAGGTTGATTTCACTTGAAGTAGTTTAATTGATTTGAGAAATTTAATTTGTGTTTTCTTTTATTTCATTTGATTATGTTCACAACTAAGTGTTATAAAGAGAGGAAAATAGGATTGCCCTCTTCATCCCTACCTTTAGTCACTTTCTAAAGTATATTAATTTGATTTAGTTCTCTTTAGTTAATGGATTATTAAATGATTTAAATAATCCTAAGTTTAGATTCACTTTAAATAATTCTATTCAAAATGAAAGGCATCTTAAGATTAATTTAATTCAATTACTACCACATGACATATATTAAATCATTCTTTTCCATCACATGTAACATGCATATGATTTAATCTTAAGTGTATCTATACATGCAACATATTTTAGCACACTTAAATGATGAATGTATGTGTATGTTTAGAAGTTATATTTTATTTGATTGAATTATTTAAACATATTAATTTAAAACTTTATCCAAAATCTTAAATAAAAAGGACATAAGAATGAAATTAAATTGGCATGTGTCATTGTTAAACCAGGGAAGTGAGGTAATCAAATGACCTCCTTGGAGCTAGCTAAAGCCTCATATTCTTGGGATGTCTAGACTATATACTCATTTGCATTCAAACATATGTAAATTCATATACATGAACATAAGAAGTAAGCTCCAAATCATATGGCTAATTAATTTAACCACTTAGTCAATTATGAATGCATGCAATTTAATGTAAAATGAGATTTTCATTAACTAATCACATATGCATATACATGTACAAAGATATAGGCAAGTGCGTGTTGTTGTTAAACTAGGGAAGTGAGGTAATCAAATGACCTATTTGGGGCAAACTAAAGCCTCGTATTCCTGGGATGTTCAGACTATATACTTGCTTTTCTTGGACACCCATGGATGTATACATAAATGAGGGAAAGAAAACCATGGAATGATTATATATTTTTTGGATTTAATCATTTATATATATGAATTAAAGCTCTATCCAAATTCTAATTTTGAAATACATAAGAATGAAATCAAATGGGCACGTGACGTTGTTAAAGTAGGGAACTGAGGTAATCAAATGGCCTCATTGGGAAAGCTAAAGCCTCGTGTTCCCGAGATGTCCAAACTATATACCCATTATAATTTAATCTTATATAAATCAACACCTGAATAGACGATAGAAAACTCAACATTCATACACTTAAGCTATACGCACATGCATTTCTTATGTATTTATAATTGGCATCATAACACATATTATTATTCATTTATAAGTTTTTGGAAAATACATTTGGATTTAATAGTGATAATAGCCATACATATATTAAAATAAATCAACACATGCAAGCTTACATAAACGAAATCCATTTTATTTTACTTGATTTTGAAAAGATGGATGCATGAATTCAAATGACATACCAAATTTAACTTGATTGGAAAGAGGACAATCAAATATAAGCATGTGATTCATTCAACTAAACTAGTTCTTAAGGAAAATCAAATCAAATAAGATTATATAAAGCAAACCAAAGCTTCTTTATTAATTAAGTTTTGGATTTGATTTGATCTAAAGAGGAGAAGAGAAATCATCACTTGATGTTTTGAACCCATTCCCACATTAGTGATTTGATTTAAGGAAATGGGTTAATTAAGTTGAACCCTTTAATTAGAATGAATTACCCTCACCTATGTCACCTTAAAGTAATTAACTAAATAATTATGAACAAACATGATATCCATGGAAAATATGCATGCAAAAATAAAAGGGCCTAATGCAATTGGATCATGATTAATAGTTATTTAGATTAAGGAACTTAATTAATTACTTATGGTTTAAAAACATAATTTCATTAAACGCCTTTAGGTTATTAAACACTTAAAGATCTACCCCATGATTCAATTAAGGTCTTGTGATGATTATTTTAATTTGATTAAGTGATTTAAATAATTAATTAAATCTTAATTAATTTCATTTTAAAAGGGTGAATGAACTTAGGGAAAGGGGTCCCACCCTATTCCTTAGTTCACTTACTATTGAACAATGATTAATAAACTTAATTAACCAATTTATTACTATTCATGAGATTAGTTAATCATTAATTAACTTAAAAGAGTAGTTAAGGTTTAATTAGTCAGTTTTCTTAATTAAGTGAGTAATAAATCCCAAGAAAATCATGGGAGGCAGAGGTCATCCCATTTAATTAACCTACAAAATTTTGGTATTAATTACTCATGTACTTAAAGAGTAATTAAGCTAATTAATGTTTTTAATTAAACTTTAATTACTGTTCAAAATTAGTTTAGATCATTTTTAATTAATTATCCTCTAAGATACTTTTAAAATGAGTATTTATTTGCATTTTTTTATTTCTCTATGATTTTTTTATGATTTTAGAAGTTTCAGCCATTAAAAGTTATTAATTAAGCTTAATTAAAGACTAATCATATTGCCGCCATATGGCACGCATTCTACGTGACACCGTGGGATTGGCTACTTAAAACTTATCTGACTGAGCGCCTACGTGGTGGTCGTGAACGTGCTTTCTCATCCACCATCTAATCTAAGATTAGAAGGCTACAATTAATCCCATAGCTTAATAGGATTAAATCAGATCGATCTAGAGGATCTAATCATGACCGTAGGTTCTGATTACATGAAATTGTGTGATCTAACATCATGAAAGTTATTAAGAATGGAATTCATCTACCATTGCTCTCTTGATCTGAGCTTACCTAAGCTCGGATCAACTCCAAAAAGATCCCACATCCTCACGACATTGATCGGAGGGGATCCAACAATCAAGATCACACGAGATGCAAGTTTTCTTCAAAAAGCTCCAACCCATTTTTGTCTAAGGATCAATTTTGGAAGCATACCTCACCGAAGCTCAAGACCGTAGGCTTGAATGATTGAAGAAGCTTCATCTAGATGAGGTGAAGCCCTGTGAAGTAATAATTGGATCAATTCCTTGACATTCACTCAGAAGGCCATGAATTGATGACTTGGAGCTCAAATTTGATCGAAGTCCCACCTCTAGTGCTCGGGAAGCTTGAGCGATAATTCATTCTTGCATGACGAGGCCTAGGGAAGGTGCGTGCAAAGTTAATTTGAGTTTGATGGAGAAATGGGGAAGTTAGGTCAGAAATGGGAGTTTCCTATTTTTGAATGGATGGGAATGGCATTTTTCGATCGAGGAATGAGCTTAAGAGCTTAGGGAATGGCTCTAGCAGCTCATCTTGGGTTGCTAGGGCTCTGAGGAATGATTTTTGTGTGTTTGAGTGGAAATGAGGGGGTGTATACCCCTCTTTATCTTGATTGGATGGTGGGATCAATTTTGGCTTCTAGTGGCCATCCGATCATCTCAAGGAGTTGTGGGTGATAGGGAGGAGGTGAGTTGGCTGGGCTTGGTTGGTTAAAGGTGTGGAGGTGGCTGCTAAAGAGGAATCATGGGTGTCTTATGTGTTTCAAATCCTCTAATAGGGAGGGTGAGGTGATTATGACTCCCATGGGTCATGGTCGACCCAACCACCCCTTGGACAATGTCCCAAAAAGTGGTGGACCATTGGGAGAGTACCAAGTAGCCAAGGAATGGAAATGACCACTTACATGGGTGATTTGTCTCATGTGGTGCCCTCGACCCAAAGGGTAGAATGATCATTTGACATTGGATTTGATTTGGACAGATTTAAAATGAGCCAAAAGTGGGTTAGCCCAAATTTCAAGTCAATTGGAGTTGATTTGGTTAGGTTTGGCTCAATTTGACTCATTCAGGTCAAATTGAGTTAGGTTGAGTCAAGTTGACCAATTGGTCAAGTTGGGTCAAACTAAGGGTTGGGTCAAGTTCATATGATCATTTGGGATGTTTTGGTTCAATTGGTTTGGTTTAGTTTGGCTTAGATTTGATTTTGGCTCATTGGAATTAATTTGGTTCAAATGGGTTAAGTTGACCAATTTGACCAAATTGGCTTGGGTTGGGTGTTGGTCTGGGTTTAGTTGACCAATTGAAGATGATTGTACACTTTGGTTTCAATTAATTTGGATTTGATTTTGAATTATGCCAACTTGAACCTTTAGGTCAATTTGGGCTAAGTAGGTCAATTGAGTTCAATTGGGTCCAAACATGCTTTGGTTAAGTTCAACAATCAATTTGGAATGAACTTGAGCCATTAGTTGCAATCAATTTGGTTTATATTTTGATTTGACCCAATTTGGTCTTCTAGGACAATTTGGGTCAACTTGGGTCAAGAGGGCCAATTGGGATTGGTTTGACTCAATTGAAGGTCAAGTCATATTCAAATATTGATTTTGATTTGGTATGAATCGTTGGTTTCATGGGATTTAGCTTAGGTTGAAATTTGGCTAGTTTGGGTTCATATGGGTTAAGGGGTTGACTTCGTCAAATGACCAGATTGACTTGGTTTGACCTAATTTAGGATAATTGATCAACCTTGGGTGATCAATAATCATGATGGGAGGTTTTTATTGGCTTGGTTCAATCCAATTTTGGTAGGATTAGAACTTGGCTCAAATAGGTCAAATTAGCCACTTTGGGTCAAGTGGACCAATTAGGTTTAGTTGGCTTGACTTTGGGTTGAGTTTGATTTAGTTGAGTTTATATATGGATTTGGGAATGATATATAAATTCAATTGAAATTGGCTCGAGTTCAAATGGGTTTTGGTTCATTTGAACATTTCAAGTCAAAAGGGTTAAGTTGGGTTTGACTTGGGTTGATTTTTGTTTGGCTTGATGTTTGTAGATTTCATTTTTATTTGTGAATATGATTGAAAGTATGATTGTTTCATGAGAAAATCAATTGAATTTAGGTTTTAGAATGAACGAATTTGGCTAAGTCCATGGAGTTGGGTCATATGGCTTAGGTTTAGATTTTGATTTGGTTTGATTTAGTTTTGATGATTTAAATGTATATTTCATTTAAATTTGTGAAGATGATTGAAAATATGATTGATTTGTGAAAAATCAATTGAGTTTGACTTGATTTGGATTAAGATTTGGCTAAGTCCATGGGATAGGTCATATGGCTTAGGAAGGGTTTTGATTTAATTTTATTTAGTTTGATTTATTTTTGATCATATGAATGTAGATTTGATTTATATTTAAGAATATGATTGAAGATATAAATTGATTATGAAAAAATAAATTGATTTTTGATTGATTTGGATTAAGGTTTGGCTAAGTCCATGGGATTGGTCATATGGCTTAGGAAGGGTTTCAAGTTTGGATTTAATCATGGGCTTCAATCTTTTGGTTTTGAAATTTGGGTTTGGCTTTGGATTTGATTTTGATGTTTGAATTCAACTTAAGGTTTGGTTTGAGAATGTGAACATGGATTGGATTTGGGTTGTAGAGTAGGTGGATTATCCTAATCCCTAAGTCATAACCTAATCCTATGGTTAACCCATCTAAGTCTTTAAGCTTAGGTTAAGTGTTTACCTAATTGTTGGAAGTGTCTTATGACTAGAGAAGTCTTAGTGTCTAGAAGACTCCTAAGTGTTGCCCTTGGAGATAGATGATTGGAAGACCAAAGCCAAGTTTCATATTATAGACTCGGATACATCTTTCAACACTTTGTTTAGGAGACCATGGATACATGAGAACAACATAGTTTCATCCTCTCTACATCACTGTATGATGTTCGTGAGAGGTGGGATCGTCTACTGTGTCAATGAAGATCTCAAGCCATTTACAATTTATGAGGTCAACATGTATGAGGATGTAGCTTACTACCTCCCTCAAAATCAACAAGTCTATTCTCATGAACTTGGCCAAAGTTTATTCATAAAAAAAGGAAAAAGAAAAAGAAAAGAAAAGAGAAAATGAAAAAATAATAAATGGGAGCAGAAATAGACTTGGAGGAGGAAGTGAAGCCTAACATTAGATTCCACCCATAGTTTGTTACTTCATTCGAACATATGGGTAGGACGACCTGACCTCCACCAGGCAGAGGAAGAGGCTAGTTCAGAGGCATCCCTAGGGGTGGAAAACCTCATTATTGGCCACCCAATAGAAAATATGTCCCAGCTACCAGGAGCACCCCTACTATCCATATAGACTTAGAATCTATTTCATAAGATGAGTCTTACATAGTTAGCACACCACCAGTTCTTCTCAGCATTAGATTCCCTTGGAGGTGACACTTGAGCCAGATAAAGATGAAGATCAGGCTCCAAAGCAAAGCATAAGTGTAACCAAGTCTATATGTGAAATAGCTAGGCATCAGTTGGGAACCTTAGTTCTAAACTAACTTTCCTCTCAAAAAGCTAAGGGTTTGGTAGTTAAGGAAGCCCTAAGTCATCCAGTGAAGACTGAGAGTTCGAGCATCATCCTCAAGTTAAGAAACTGATGTTGAACTTGAGGATGATTCATATAAAGATTTAATAGAATTACCTTTTGATTGGGACTTGCCTTGTGTTCATAATTTAGAAAAGAAAGGGTTAATCCCACATACTTGGTCAAAGTGTAGGTTAGATTACTTCGAAAGAATATGGAAGAATAAATGCAAAAGCTCTCAATCAAGATTGGGACTAGGATTCAGTATAGTGGGTCCAGTCGATGATGATGATTACTACTTAGTCATCACAAATAATTTGGAATCGATAGGTTCTTTTCAAATCACATTAACTTATATGAGGAGCTGTGCATAGAAACTTTAGATGATCCAAATGATTTTGAAGTCAAAGATGCACCGCCAGAGTTAGAGGAAGAGACCAAGTCGGCCATCGATGAGCTCAAGGAAATCAACCTAGGAACTATAGAAGATCCACGCCCGACATACATCAATTCTTTGTTGAATGAAATTGAAACCAATAATTTTTTTTGGGAAACCCCATATAGGGGGAATTTTATTGCCACAAAAAATAAGGTTACAAGGTCCTTAAAAGGGTATAAACTCTAAAACTACTGCTCGAAGAGCTACAACTAGCCTAGAGAGTAAATCCCCTATCTAATTACATCCAAAAAGCAAGTAAAAGCAAAAGAACAGTAAAAGATACAAAGAGATCAACAATGGAAGATCCAAAGTAGAATTGTATGCGAATCAACAGAAATGAACGCAATGCACCTAAAAATAAAGGAAAGCTACATCTGCAAATATGAAGAGGGAAGAATTAGTACAGATGCAATAAGAGGGTAGCAAAATAATGATTGAAGTGAAATTTTGAGGGAGAGGGCCCAAGATATTCACACCAAATTGGGGAAAATGCAAATGTGTGCATCCAAGATACCATTGAATGGATACAACACAAGAGTTACTATGAAACTAATAAGGGGTGAAGCCATCATAGCCCATAAACCTGTGCCAGGATAGCAGGCAAAGGATGAAGGATTTGTGGTCCTTAGTACCTACAAATCTAAATAAAGCCAAATACAATGTATATGAAAAATGCAAGCCATTATCCCAAATAGGATAACCATCAGCCATTATATGCACCATAGCATTAATCTACCCAACACATGATAGAAAACCAAAATAACAGCCCGCGATGGAATCCATGCTGAATCAACTGAAACACAAGCACTTGATTTAGCCATGATCATAACTGACATTATACTAGTAAGGCCAATTGCAAGACAAAACTAGCTGATGAAAAAATTCACCACACTAATCAGCCCACCTCTACACAACAGACCAAACAACATGCCAAAAGAAGGAACCATGAAAGTATTGATGGGAGCAAAAACATAAAGTGTCCACAATTCCAAAGAACAAGATATTCCAAAGTTTGGAGGAATAGAAAAACATTCCGACCTATTGGGAAAACCAAGAAACCAAATGCAAGAGTTAGCCAACTGATGGAAATAAACCAACACAAATTAGCCCAAAGTGAACAAGAAGCCAAATATGACCCAACAGTAGGCCAAAAAAGGGCCCATGTCAGTAATATTGATGGGAGCAAAAAACACAAAGAAACAAGAAACTACACAAACAACATATTCTAGTAACTGGAGAAACCAGAAAAACCACTTGCTCCAGTAGAATTGAAAAAATCAATAACACATGCTATTTGAGAAATAGAAAACACTTAAAAATGAGGGAATACAAACTAAATATACCAAAAAAATCTTGAACTTCAATGAACACATATGTATTCCTAGTTCAAAGTTATGAAGCAACACTTGCCAAGAAGCATAGTTGACATATATTGTGAAAAAACACAAACAAGAAATAAGATTTGGAAAGAAACAACAATCATTTAACCTATCACCTTAAACTCCATCACTAAATATATAGCAAAAAAATAAACCAAACCAAAAAAGCCAACAGAAAATAGGCCCAACGAAAAGACATAAGTGAATATTTTTCAATACAGATAGAGATAAGCATTTCCAGTAGTTAATGAAACAGAAACATCATACCCTTTGAGACACAACATTATCAAAAATCCCCATAAGAGGTGAGAAAGGCTGTCGGGCATAGAGAAGCAAAATACAATTATAGGAATGCATCAAAGAATAAGAAACAGTAAATAGTAAGAAAAGAGAGGGGGCTAATTTCTATGATATGGTAGGCCAATATTATCCAAATTGACTAAGCCACACAGGTGTCTAGGTAGATTAGATTGATCAAAGAAAATTTGATCATCTAATCTAGCACCCAGATTAGCAAGATAATCAGCACATGCATTTCCTTCCCGCCAAACATGAGTGATTCTATAACAAACTTGAGATAGAAGCATTCTAGTTTGATTGAGAAGATAATACAATTCAGTGTTACCCATTTTATTAGAGGTTAATAGATCAATCAGAAGAAAAGCATCTACTTCAATCCAAATGTTAAGCCGTTTTCTATAAAGATCTCAAACTTTATTAACGGCCATTAATTCAGCAAAAATAATAGAGCATGCAGGTAAAGGATAGGCAAAATAACAAGTTACCATGCCTTTAAAGTTTCTAAAAATGCCACCACATCCAAAATTAATTTGGGAAACAAAACCATCAGTGTTAATCTTGATAATATTATCATGGGGCTTAATCCAATAGACAATCTTATCATCAATACAATTCAAATGCTCAGGCAAGGTAAGACCTAGTTTATTAGCTACAAATTTGCAACCTTTAAATTGATTGTTTGTAATTAAATTGGCATTGAATAAGGCACGAATTTTATCTTTGATTCTCGTAATAATTCTTTTATGATTTATAGGAATCCCACATTGTTTAGCATCATTTCTATCCATCCATATAAACCAAATGAGAGTGATGGCAGTTATCACTTTAATATGACCTTTAACAGTTTCTTTGAAAATAAGCCTCTAAGTTGGTATAAAGATAGAGTTCCATTAAAAAGAGTAATATTGAAAAGATCATCATACCAAACCCATAATTTAGAGGCAATAGCTCCATTAACAAAGACATGATTCACATCCTCAATGTGATAACAACAATAACATTTAGAGGGTAAGTAAAATCCTTTTCTCCACATAAGAGAGTCCATAGGGATGAAATTTTTTAGAATTCTCCAAGTAAGGATAGAATAAGAGATAGGTTTAGTTTATCTTTTTTATTTTTGTTTATTTTTTATGTTTAGGTTTAAGTTTAAGCTCATTTTTTAGTTGAGTTTTATTTTAAATTTATTTTTAAGGTTTAGGTTTTATTTTTTATTTTTAGGTTTAGGTTTAGGTTTTTATTTTATTTTTTTAGGTTTTAGTTTTTAGGTTTTAGGTTTTATTTTATTTATATGTAAAAACCTAAACCTAAAGAAAATAAAATGAAATTAAAACCTAAACTAAAACTAAACCTAAACCATAAAATAATATAAAATAAACTAATAAAAAAACTAAAATAAAAGAAATAAAAACCTAAACTAAACTAAAAAAATAAATCTAAGAACTAAAAACCTAAATCTAATAAAAATTAAACGTAAAATAAAGATAAAATAAACATAAAATAAATAAAAATAATACTTAAAAATAAATTAATATTAAAACTTAAACCTTAAACTAAAAAAACTAAACCTAAAATAAAAATAAAATAAAACTAAACCTAATCTAAAATAAACTAAACTAAAATAAATAAAACCTAAACCTAAAATAAACTAAACATAAACCTTAATTTAAACTAAATATAATAAAATAAACTAAAAATAAACATAAATAAAAACTACATAAAAACCTAAACCTAAAAATTAAACCTAAAAGTAAAACCTAAAAATAAATTTAAAAAAAACTAAACCCTAACTTAAAAAAAATCTAATCCTAAAGTAAAAAATAAAATAAACCTAAACCTAAAATAAAATAAAATAAACTTAAACCTAAGCCTAAAATAAACTATACCTAAACCCAAACCTAAATTAAATAAAATAAACTAAAATAAAAATAAATATAAACCTAAAATATAAAGTAAAACCTAAAATAAAAATCTAGAACTTAGAGGTTTAAGGTTTAGAGTTTAGATATTAGGCTTTTAGGGTTTAGGGTTTTAGAGTTTAGCGCTTAGGGTTA
Organism: Cymbidium sinense; assembly: GCA_021442155.1. Taxonomy (NCBI): domain Eukaryota; kingdom Viridiplantae; phylum Streptophyta; class Magnoliopsida; order Asparagales; family Orchidaceae; genus Cymbidium; species Cymbidium sinense. The sequence continues at coordinate 201,181,500 of CM038214.1, forward strand.
GCGTTTAGGGTTTAGGATTTAGGGTTTAGTGTTTAGGCTTTAGTATTTAGGTTTAGAATTTTTTTAAATTAAGTAAATTAGTAGGTTTTGGTATATTTAATTTATTTTTATTTATTTTAGTTTTTTATTTTTTATGTTTATTTTTAAATTTTATTTAGTTTAGTTTATTTATTTTAATTTAGGTTTTTTATTTTAGTATATTTTTTGGTTTAAGGTTTAGGTTGAGGTAGGTTGTGGTTTAGGTTTTAGGGTTTAGGGTTTAGGGTTTTGTTAGGGTTTAGGGTTTAGGGTTTAAGGTTAAGGGTTTAGGTTTAGGTTTAGGTTTGGGTTCAAGTTTTAGTTTAGGGTTTTTTGATTTTTTTAATGTGAGAACAAATTTATTCAACTTCTTTCGATTTTATCAACCAAGTAACACACCAAGTTTTCTAAGACTCAAGCGATGACATAGATAAAAAATTATTATGCATAGAATAAATCAAAAACCCTAGTTAACATAAACCATCTCTACTATAAAGGCACAATTCCAAAAGTAGCAAATTAGATCAGACATTCTTCAGTTTGTCTAGTTCCCATCAGAACCACCTGACCTCTGTAGCTGATCCACCATCATATCCCGATCTCTCCTCCACACAACTGTGCTATAACCTCATCACTCCTCCTAGTTCCATAACCACCACTGCTTCGATGACTACCTCCATATCTGCCAGCACCTCACATTCCCCCACCACCATTGTAACAATCGCCATCCCTGCTTCTCAACACTGTGATCTATCTAAGCCCGGTTGATGATGTTATTGTCACAAGTTTTTGCCCATTCTTGGTTTAGATTTAGGTTTAGTTTATTAGGTTTTAGGGTTTAAGTTTTTTTTTAATTTATTTAGTTGCTTTAGTGTTTAGGGTTCTGGTTTAAGGTTTAGGTTTGGGATTTAGGGTTTGTGGGTTTAGGGTTTTAGGGTTTATGCTTTTATGGTTTAGCTTTAGGTTCAAGGGTTTTAGGGTTTATGGTTTAGTTTAGGTTTTGATTATAGGTTTAGGGTTTAGGGTTTAGGATTTAGAATTTATGGTTTTTTTAAAAAAAATTAAGTAAACTAGTTTAAGTTTATTTATTTTATTTTTTATTTATTTTAGTTTATTTTATTTTATTTTTATTTAGGTTTATTTTTTATTTAGTTTAGTTTATTTATTTTAGTTTATTTTTATTTTTTTATTTTTAGTTGAGGTTTAGGTTTAGGTTTATTTTTTTTTTAGTTTAGATTTATTTTATTTTATTTTTTTGTTTAAGTTTAAGTTTTATTTTTTTTTTAGGTTTAAGTTTTATTTTAGGTTTATCTTAGGTTTTATTTTAGTTAGGGTTTATTTATTTTAGTTTATTTATTATTTTAGGGTTTAGGTTTAGTTTTATTTATTTATTTATTTTATTTTAGTTTAAGTTTATTTTATATATTATTTAGGTTTAGTTTTTTTTAGATTTATTTTTATTTTATATTTTAAGTTTTATTTTTTTATTTTGTTTAGTATTTATTTAGTTTTAATTATTTTATTTTAGGTTTAGTTTTTATTTTATTTTTTTTTTTTATTTTATTAGTTAGTTTTATTTATTTTATCTAGCCTAGTTTTAGTTTTATTTTATCTTTTTAGGTTTATCAGTTTAGCTCATGTTTTGTTTTATTTTATTTTATTTTATTTGGTTTAGATATTTTATTTTATTGTAATTTTAGATTTATTTAGCTTTTAGCTTTTTTTATTTTTTTTTGGGTTTAGGGTTTTGCCTAGTTTGGGTTTGCTTTAGCCTAGTCCAGGTGGATCAGGGTTTAGGTCTGTTTAGGTAGTTTAGGGTTTAGGGTTTAAGGTTTAAGTTGCATGTTTGTGGTTTTATACTAGGGTTTTGCCTAGGTTGGTTTGTATTTTAGTTTGTGGTTTAGGCTTATTTATTAGGTTTGTTTTATATATATTTTATACATCTTTATTTTTTATTTTAAATTATAAACCAGTAGGTTTATTTTTTTTATTTATTTTATTTTTTATTTTATTTTTTATTTATTTATTTTTTAGTTTATTTTATCTTTTTTATTTATTTAGTTTAGGTTTTACTTATTTTTTAGGTTTATATTTTAGTTTAGTTTTATTTTATTTTATTTTTAGTTTAGGTTTTATTTTTATTTTTAGGTTTAGGTTTAGGTTTTTTTTTAGGTTTAGTTTAGGTTTTTATTTTTAGGTTTATTTTAGGTTTTATTTTTAGTTTTGTTCAAGTTTATTTTTGATTTTATTTTTTTTTATTTATTTAGTTTATTTTTTAGGTTTAGGGTTTAGGTTTATTTATTTTTAGTTTAGGTTTATTTTATTTTATTTATTTAGTTTAGGTTATTTTTTAGTTTAGGTTTAGGTTTTATTTATTATTTATTTTAGGTTTTTTTTTTGTTTATTATTTAGGTTTAGGTTTTTATTTACTTACATTCAACAAAGTTACTACTCCTAGGACGATCATAATAACCCTCTTTACATTAAAGTGGATGTTTACATGTGCTATCTAGAGTTTGCTGACCTGTGTGTATCAACATTATGAGTCTAAGAACCCTTGCCTACTTGAGGATCAACATCTCCAAACTCCAAAAGAAAGGATGATGTTGAGAGATTTAATGAACAAGATGAGAGGGCCTAAATGCATGATGTAGGTTGTGGGTCAAATTAGCTAGAAGAAGTTTCTCCACCACAAGGGATGCCCTCTGTGTCTAACATTCCTTTATCATGCAAGGATGGAGATCCTTCATGTTCAAGAGAGAGAACATGCATGCATGATGTGAAACATACAACCATACATCTAAGGGGTTGCTAAATATTTTAATTATCTTATTTATGTCTTATTTTATGATGAGGTTATGAGTTGTTTAAAATTTTTATGAGTTAGTTGAGTAGAAACATTATTTTATCCTAAGAGCCAATATCCAAGCCACACATTAAAGCATCAATCATTTAAGAAACTATAAAAGCATGCCATCCTAATGCACAATGTAAACATAACATCAAACAATTATATAAACTATCATAAAAGAAAAAAAAGAGAGAGAAAAGATTGGTCAGGTCTACCCTTATACAATATGGAATATGAAAGAATAATTATAATTGTATTAAATGCTATGGAGGTCTTCTTTCTTCATATCTCCATTTAATTTCCTTCTTTGATTTGGATGGTGGTTCCAAAGGCATCACAAGGCACCCGTGACAAAGCCTTCTACCCATTGCTCATCCTAATCCTCCATAGCACTAATCCTAATTCCTATTACAAAAATTATATTTATGTGGAAAAATTAAATCTAACAACACCTACAAAATAGAGGTTAGCTAAATAAACATATAATCCTAAGCATTTGTATTTATAATTTGGACATATTACCCTACACATTAAGCCCACCTAACTTGGATTATGCTTTAAGATTTAAGCAACTAAAAAGAGCATTCACATTTATTTTAAGCATCCCTTAAGCATAATCTTCTACAAAAAATATGATTAAGCTAATATTGGCATATCATCAGAAAGCATACACCCTAACATCCAATCTAAAATAATACATCATAAAACAAACATGCATCACATCATACACCATCCTAACCTAGAAGTGGTGACTTAATTCTAATGTGTGTATTAAGGCTTGTGTGGTAAGTCTTGTTAGGCATTAGTGTTGTATTTTAAAGTGTAGAAGGATTCAATTTAACATGAAAGGTTGATTTCACTTGAAGTAGTTAAATTGATTTGAGAATTTTAATTTGTGTTGTTTTGTTTCATTTGATTACACTTAGCAACAAAGTGTTATAAAGAGAGGAAAAGATGATTGCCCTCTTTCATCCCTACCTTAAGTCACTTACTAAAGTATATTAATTTGATTTAGTTCTCTTTAGTGAATGGCTTATTAAATGATTTAATTAATCCTAAGTTTAGGTTCACTTTAAATAATCTATTCAAAATGAAAGGCATCTTAAGATTAATTTAATTCAATTACTACCATGACATATATTAAATCATTTTTTCCATCACATGTAACATGCATATGATTTAATCCTAAGTGTATCTATACATGCAATATATTTTAGCACATTTAAATGATGAATGTATGTGTATGTTTAGAATTTATATTTTATTTGATTGAATTATTTAAACATATTAATTTAAAACTTTATCCAAATTCTTAAACAAAAGGACATAAGAATGAAATTAAATAGGCATGTCATTGTTAAACGGAAGTGAGGTAATCAAATGACCTCCTTGAGCTAAAGCTCATATTCTGGATGTCCATTATATATCCATTTGCATTCAAACATATGTAAATTCATATACATGAACATAGGAAGTAAGCTCCAAATCATATGGCTAATTAATTCAACCACTTAGTCAATTATGAATGCATGCAATTTTAATGTAAAATGGGATTTTCATTCACTAATCACATATACATATACATGTACAAACATAAGAAAGTGTGTTCTTAAATCAAGGAAGTGAGGTAATCAAATGACCTCCTAGGGTTAAAAGCCTTATATTCCGGATGTCTGACTATATACTTGCTTTCCTTGGACACACATGGATGCATACATAAATGAGGGAAAGAAAACCATGCAAAGATTGTATATTTTTATTGAATCATTTATATATATGAATTAAAGCTCTATCCAAATTCTAAAGTTGAAACACATAAGAGTGAAATCAAATGGGTATGTGCCATTATTAAACTAGGGAAGTGAGGTAATCAAATGACCTCCTTGGGGCTAGCTAAAGCCTCATGTTCCTGGATGTCTAGATATATACATTACCATTCAATCTTATATAGATCAACACATGAATAGAGAAAGAGAACTCAACATTCATACACTTAAGCTATAAGCACATGCATTTCTTATGTATTTATAACTAGCAATCATAACACATATTGTTATTCATTTATAAGCTTTTGAAAAATACATTTTGGATTTAATAGTTATAATAGCCATATATTAGATTAAATCAACACATGCAAGCTTACAAAAGGAAATCCATTATCTTTTACTTTATTTTGAAAAGATGAATGCATGAATTCAAATGACATACCAAATTTAACATGATTGGAAAGGACAATCAAATATAAGCATGTGATTCATTCAACCAAACTAGTTCTTAAGGACAATCAAATCAAATAAGATTATTTAAAGCAAACCAAAGCTTCTTTATTAATTAAGTTTTGTATTTGATTTGATTTAAAGATGAGAAGAGAAATCATCACTTGTTATTTTAAACCCATTCCCACATTAGTAATTTGATTTAATTTAAGGAAATGTAATTAAGTTGATTGTATGAGTTAATTAATTCGAAACTTTAATTAGATGAATTAATTACCATTACCTATGTCACCTTAGAGAAATTAACTAAATAATTATGAGACAACATGATATGCATGGAAAATAAACTTGCAATGATCCTAAGAAATAAAAAGGGTCTAATGTAATTAGCTCATAATTAATAGTTAACTAGATTAAAGGACTTAATTAACTACTTTTATGGTTTTCCCACACATATGGACTAACCATAAATTCATTAAACTCTTTTAGTTTATTAAACACCAAAGATTTACCCCATGGTTTAATTAATTAAGCTGATGTGATTATGATTTCAATTTGATTAAGTGATTTAATTAATTAGTTAAATCTTAATTAAATTTTATTTTAAAAGGGTGAAATGAACTTAGGAAAGGGGTCCCAACCCTATTCCTTAGTTCACTTACTATTGAACAATGATTAATAAACTTACTTAATTAATTTTTTACTATTCATGGGATTAATTAATCATCAATTAACTTAAAAGAGTAAGGTTTAATTAATCAATTTTCTAATTAAGTAAGCAATAAATCCCAAGAAAATCATGGGTAGAGGTCATCCCATTAAATTAAAAATTTATAAATTGCTCAAGTAATTAAGAATTAAGCAAATTAATTTTGTAATCAAACCTTAATTACTATTTAAAATTAGTTAAGATCATTTTTAATTAATTTATTATTAAATACCTTTAAAATGAGTATTTATTTGCATTTTTTATTTCTATGATGAAGTTTTAGTTATTTAAAATGATTAATTTAATTTGTTCATTTTAAATGGCAAATTTAAACCTACATGGATGGGATGTGCTTATCATTTGACTTATGATGGCCTCATTATCCACCATAATAGGATTAAATGCATCAAGTGATCATCATCATTCTATCATGGAAGGGTGATCTAACATCACACAGTGATGGAGAATGGAGTCCCGCCATTGCTCACTTGATTCAAGCTTAGCTGATCAACTCCAAAAGGATCCCACACCTTCACATCAATCAAATGGGATCCAATGGTCAAGATCACATGATGCAAGTTTTCTTCAAAAGCTCCAACCCATTTTGCCTAAGGATATTTGGAAGCATACCTCAAGAGCTCAAGAGATGGCTCAAATGATTGAGGAAGCTTCATCTAGTGGAGATGAAGCCTTATTGAGCAATAATTTGATCAATTCATCACTCTAAGAATTGATGATTTGGAGCTCGACTTTGATCAAGTCCTCAGTTTTGAAGCTTGGGAGATAATTCATTCTTGCTTGATGAGGCCTGGAAGGTGTGCAAAGTTAATTTGAGTTTGAAAGAGAAATGGGTAAGTGAAATGGGAGTGTCCTATTTTAAGATAGAGGAATGGCATTTTTGATCGAGGAACAAGCTTGAGCTTAGGCATGGCTCTAGCGCTTGTCTTGGGTAGCTAGGGATGTGAGGAATGATTTTGTGTGTGTTTGAATGGAAATGAGGGGTGTATGAGTTGGGTTTGGCTTCATCCACCATCTCGTGAGTCATGGGTGGAGAGAAAGGTGAGTTAGCTTGGCTTGGTTGGTTGAAGGTGTGATGCCAAGGAGGAATCGGGTGTCCTATGGATTCCAAATGCTCCAATGGGGAGAGTGAGGTGATTTCACCTCCCATGGGTCATGATTTGATCCACCCCTCAGTCGCAGGTCTTAGGTGCTTAGGTGGACCATTGGGAGAGTACCAAGTGTGGGAATGGAAATGACCACTTACATGGGTGATTTGTCTCATGTGATGCCCTTGACCCAAGGGTAGAATAATCATTTAGCATTGGATTTGATTTGGAAAAAATTGAAAAGAACCGAAAGTGGGTTAGCCCAAATTTCAAGTCAATTTGAGTTGTTTGTTTGGCTCAATTTGACTCATTTGGGTCAAATTAAGGGTAAAGTTGATCAATTGAAATTGGTCAAACCAAGGGTTGGGCCAAGTTGACATGATTATTTGGGATGTCTTGGTTCAATTGGTTTGGTTTAGTTTGGTCTATATTTGATTTTGGCTCATTTGAATTCATTTAGGTCAAATGTGTTAAGTTGACTAATTTGGCCAAATTGGCCAAATTAGCTTGGGTTGGGTGTTGGTTTGGGTTTAGTTGACCCATTGAAGATGATTGTAAGCTTTGATTTGGTTTTGATTTAGGCCAACTTGATCCTTTAGGTCAATTTGGGCTAAGTAGGTCAATTGAGTTCAATTAGGTCCAATCATGACTTTGGTCAAGTTCAACAATCAATTTTGAATGAATTTGAGCCATAATCAATTTATATTTTGATTTGACCTCAATTTTAGTCAATTTGGGTCAACTTTGGGTCGAGGGTCAATTCAGTTTGGTTTGACTCAATTAAAGGTCTTGTCATATTCAAATTGATTGATTTGGTATGACTTGAATAACAGGTACTAGTTGTTCATATGGGTTATTCTTTGTCAAATGACAAGTTGACTGTTGATTACTTTCAATTGACAATTTGTTGAATCAATGATTGGAATAATTGGAGTTGGTAGGAGTTTATATGGATAAATTGATTTATATATTGGTTCAAATGGGTTTTGGTTCACATTTGAACATTTCGTCAAAAGGGTTAAGTTAGGTTTGACTTGGGTTGATTTTTGTTTGGCTTGATGATTGTATATTTCATTTATATTTGAGAATATGATTGAAGGTATGATTTATTCATGAGAAAATCAATTGAATTTGGGTTTTAGAATGAAAAATTTTGGCTAAGTCCATGGAGTTGGGTCATGTGGTTTAGGTTTAGATTTTGATTTGATTTGATTTAGTTTTGATGAATTAAATGCATATTTCATTTAAGTTCATGAAGATGATTGAAAATATGATTGATTTATGAGAAAATCAATTACGTTTGACTTGATTTGGATTAAGATTTGGCTAAGTCCATGGGATAAGTTATATGGCTTAGGAAGGGTTTTGAATTAATTCTATTTAGTTTTGATCATTTGAATGTAGATTTTATTTATATTTAGAAGATGATTGAAGATATAAATTGATGAGAAAATCAATTGATTTTGGATTTATTTGGATTAAGATTTGGCTAAGTCCATGGGATAGGTCATATGGCTTAGAATTTTCAAGTTTGGATTTGATCATGGGCTTTAATCATTTGGTTTTAGAATTTGTGTTTGGATTTGGATTTGAATTTGATGTTTGAATTGAACTTGAGGTTTGGTTTGAGAAGGTGAACATGGATTGGATTTGGGTTGTAAGACAGGTGGATTATCCTAATCCCTAAGGCATAACCTAATCCTATGGTTAACCCTTCTAAGTCTTTAGGCTAAGGTTAAATATTTACCTAATTGTTAGAAGTGTCTTATGACTAGAGAAGTCTTAGTGTCTAGAAGACTCTTAAGTCTAAGATGGGAAGATTGAATCCACACTCCAAAAGTGAGGTCAACAGGCCTTAGGCTCCATAGTGTTGCCCTTGGAGATAGATGATTGGTAGACAAAAGCAAAGTTTCACATTATAGACTTTGATACATATTTCAACACTTTGCTTCAGAGACCATGAATACAAGAGAACAATATAGTTCCATCCTCTCTACATAAGTGTATGAAGTTTGTGAGAGGTTGGATCATCTGCTATGTCAAAGGAGATCTCAAGCTATTTACGCTCATGACATATATGAGGATGTGGCTTACTACCTCCCTCAAAATCAACAAGTCTATTCTCGTGAACTTGGCTAAAGTTTAAAAAAGAAAGAAATATAAAAAGAAAAAGATAATGAAAGAGAAAAATAAAAAAAAGAAAAAATAGAAAATGAAAAGAAAATAAAGGGAGTGGAAATATACTTGGAGGAGGAAGTGGAGACATTAGATTCCACCCAAAGTTCATTATTCCATTCAACATATGGGTAGGATGACCGACCTCCACAGTGAGGAAGAGGCCAGGTCCAAGGGGTGGAAAACCTTACCACCCAAAAGATATGTCCCAACTACAAGAGTACACCTATCATATAGACTTAGAATCTAGTTCATAAGATGAGTCTTATATGGTTACACACCGCTCTCTTCAATAGTAGATTCCCTTGGAGGTGACACTTGAGCTAGATAGTGATGAAGATCGGGCTTCAAAACAAAGCATAAGTGTACCCAAGTCTATATGTGAAATAGTTAGGCATCAGTTAGGAACCTTACCTCTAACCCCACTTTCCTCTCAAAAGTTAAGGGTTTGGTAGTTAAGAAAGCCCTAAGTCATCCACAGGTGTGAAGACTTAGAGGTTCTTTCGAGGAGCATCATCCTCAAGTCACGAAATTGATGTAGAACTTGAGGATGATTCATATAAAGATTTAATAGAATTATCTTTTGATTGATACTTGTCTTGTGTTCATAATTTAGCAAAGAAAGGGTTAATCGCACATACTTGGTCAAAGCACGTCATACTTGAGAGAATATGGAAGAACAAATGTAAAGCTCTCAATCAAGACTAGAACTAGATTCAATACATTGGGTCCAAATGATGTTGATGATTACTACTTAGTGATTACCAATCATTTGGAATTTGATAGTTCTTTTCAAATCACATTAACTCATATGAGGAGTTATGCTTAGAAAATGATCTAGATGATTTTAAAGTCAAAGATGCACGCCGAGTTCAAGAAGAGATCAAGTCAACCATCGATAAGCTTAAGGAAATCAACTTAGAATGAATAAGATCATCACCGACATACATCAGTTCTTGAATGAAATTGATAAACCAATGACTTAGTTAGGCTATTGACTGAGTTTAAGGACTACTTTGCATGGAGTTATAAAGAGATGCCTAGATTGGCTCCTGACATAGTGGTCCATAAACTAATAGAGACTAACCCTATCAAGCAAGCTCCTAGATGCATGTGATTAGACATAGATCATTTATGAAGTCAAGAAACTGATCGATGTTGGCTTCATCTGGGAGGAAAAAATCCTACCTAGTTAGCCAGTGTCATCCCAGTTAAGAAAAAGAATGGCCAAATTCACATATGCATCAATTTTAGGGATTTAAATAAGGCATGTCCAAAGATGAATTTCCACTTCCAATCCTAGAGCTGATGGTGGACATTTCCTCATCTGATGTAGTCTTCTCTATTATGGAAGACTCATCTAGATATAACCAAATAAGGATGGCCCTTGAAGATGAAAGAAACATTGCTTTTAGAACCCCGATTAGAATCTATTACTATAAGGTCATGCCTTTTAGAATTAAAAATGATAGTGTTACATACCAATGGGCAATGACTCAAATCTTTGATGAACTCATTCATCATCAAGTCGAGTGCTATGTCAATGATCTCATGGTCAAAAGTAGAGAAAAGAAAGACCATCTCTTTGACTTGAGAGTAGTTTTGAATTAAGACAATTAAACCTCAAAATGAACCCTCTGAAGTGTACATTTGAGTAGCAGAAATTCCTTGGGTTTGTTATCGACACTAGGGAATTGAAATCAATCTAGAAGATCAAGGCTATATTAGAAATGCAACACTATTAAAGTTTAACTCAACTTAGATCATTCCAAAGGTGATTGGCATATCTAAGATGCTTTATATCCAACTTATCAAGAAGATGTCAGCCATTCTCAACACTTATAAAAAAGGATGGCAAGTTTAGGTGGGATGACAAGTGTGAGCATGCCTTTAAAGACATCAAGCATTACCTAATGTTTCCACCAGTTCTAATAGCCCTATCTCGAGCAAGCCGCTCAAACTTTACACTACTATGTTAGATGACTCCCTTGGTGCTTTGTTGGCCAAAGCTAATGATGGAGAAGGAAAACACCCTCTACTACCTCAGCCATCATCTAATCCCTATTAAGGCTAATTATCCACCCATTGAAAAGCATTGCCTAGCTTTAATCTTTGCATCCCAAAAGCTACAACACAACATGCTTCCTTATAAGGTGAACTTAATCTCTAAGATTAATATAATATATATCTCATGACACGGTGCCTATCCGGTTGGCAATGGTCCATGATCCTCTTGTAGTTTGACATTACCTTCATACCCCTCTATGTGGTGAAAGGACAAGTGCTAGTAGATTTCTTAGTAGCACACTCACTTCTTGCAGACTCTCTGCTTAGTGATGATCTCCCCGATGAATAAATCATAAACTTAGGGGATACTAGCAATCATCGCTGGGAGATGTACTTTGATGGTGCGGCTTCCTCTCAAAGAGGAGAAGAACCATAATCTACTATTCTAGGAAAGGCAGGGGTAAGAATAGTTCTCTTAATTCTGGACCGAGATGTGATGAGATTCTCATATCTTCTGTCTAATCCTTGCACCAACAATGAAGCCAAATGTGAGGCTCTGATTGCTAGTCTAGAGTTAGCCATTACTTTAAGCATCCAGAACATCAACATCTTTAGGGATTCTCAGCTAGTTATTATTCAATTTGTTGGGTCCTATAAGGTTATTAAAGCCCAAGCTCCATCACTACCACAAGTACACTATGGACTTGTTGGCCCAAATCTAAAGGTTACCATTTATAAGATTCCAGGAGAGAACACCGTAGTGTATGCTTTAGCCAAGCTTGCTAAGGAGTTGGCAGTCAGAAGATGAGTCCATATCAATAAAGGTCCAAAATAGATGTGTCTTATCTCTTATTGATATTGAACTCATCAAAAAGTACTCTCTTGTGGATGGTGTCTTGTACTGGTAGTCTTTCGATCATATGTGGTTATGTTATTTAGACAAGCATGAAGCTCATAAGATCATGGCTGAGGTACACTCAGGATTATGTGGAGCCAACAAATCTGGTCAAAAGATGAAAGCCAAGATCAAGAGAATAGGATACTACTGGATGTCGATGATCAAAGATTACATGGATACTGCTTGGCGATTCCACCAATGTCAAATACATGATGTTGTCTTACACCAACCACCCAACATTCTACATCTTGGCTTGATTTCCATTCAAGTGTTGGGGTACACATAATGGGTCCAATTGATCCTCATTCTTCCAAGGGTCATCTTCATCTTTCTACTCTTACTTTTCAAATGGAGGTGATTCTTTCAGAGGTGGCTCAACATGTGCTCCAATTTTTTAAAAACCCTATCATATATAGGTTCAAAGTGCCTCGATGAATTATATCTGATAATGGTATTGCATTCAAGATCACTAAGATCAACAACTTTGCCTACAGACATAGCATAGATTGGAGATATTCTACCATCAACTACTTGAGGAAAAATAGCAGTAGAACCCTTCAACAAAACTCTCATCCAAATACTAAAGAAGACACTCGACAACAATAAACGACAGTGGCATGAGTAGTTAGTTTAAGCTTTGTGGGCCTACTGGACAACATATAGAACTCCAATTCAATCTACTCCTTTCTCCTTAGTGTATGGGTCTAAAGCCATTCTACCATTAAAAGTTCAACTCCCATCTCTAAGGATAGTTGTGGGTAGCAAGATCACAACAGAGTAGAATGCCAAGTTGCAGTTAGAAGAGCTCAAAGATTTGGAGGAGAGATGCCTGTGGGCATGCCAAACCTTGAGTTGTATAAAGCTAAAATGATTCAAGCTCACAATAAGTTGGTCCATCTTAGAGCTTTTCAAGTAGGAAAGCTTATTTTAGTTCTAAGGAGGCGTTGCTGCTCATCATAAGATGGGAGGAGTTTGAACCCACTTGGGAAGGGGCCTTTGCTATAGAAGGCCCATCTAGAGGATCTTATCGCTTATTAATCATAAAGGAGAGCACCCAATGCTTCCAATCAATGGGCTCTACTTAAAGAAATATTATAAATCATGTTTGAAAATAATTATCATTAATGAAAATTCCATTTCAAATTCAATCTCTTCCAAGTTGAATGTATTATTATTTGTGAATCCTCCATGATGTGTTTAGGGTAGGTGTAAGGAACCCAGAGACATCCTATCCTTCATCGACACAAACACAAACTACATAAACATATAAAATAAATACATATCTTTTATCTCGGGCTACTCCTAGTTGGGATAAAGCCCCCAATGACACTCACTCAGTAGCTGCTCTAGGTCGGGCTGATGTTCTACCCTGCTAGTCTGTCACCTGAGTGGTCTTCTTGCTTTGAAAGATGTAAGTATGTTGTGCTTTCCTTCCTCACTTGGCCACTACACACTTATGAGGCCTTGTTAGTTGGTAGGCCTTACTATGTGGCTGGTAAGTTTCCTCATGTTGGCTTCATTAAAGAGGATGTGAGTCTGCTACGCTTTCTTCTTAGATTAGCTTTCATGCATTGACTGGGTTGAGTATATTTGAGGTTTAGGATAAGTCCCGTGGCAGCTCCTTCCCTCTTGATTGCTTCAAGTCTGGGTCCAATTCTTCCTCAGGGCCCCTCTTAGTAGTCCCTCTAGGACTGATAGCATCTGTTCAGCAGATAATAGACTATCCCGATGATCAGTTCCACTTGGAAAGTTGGAAGCCTACATGCTTTCTTTCCAGATTGATCATTGCACACTGATGGACACCTTAGGTTGGTTGGTTATCTATTAATGGATACACTACTCATGCTAAGGATACACTACTCATGCTTGGATACACCTTAGGTTGTTGGTTCTCGCTTAGGATACACCACTCATGGAATATGTAAGTCTATACTTTCTCCTTGAGTTGGCCATCATACACTAATAAGCTTTCTTTTCCAGGCCTCCAGAATAATGCCCTTAGCAGCACCTCCTCTGGGCACTATATTTGGATCACATCCTTTGCGACACCATTTTGACACTACCTGGGTTACTATCAAAGTGGACAATTTCCCTTTCCAGTAACCACCCTTGTGGTTAGAGAATCTGTTATGTGGATGTGTAGATTCTCTCTTGGCCCATAAAATTTGAGATCGGTCAAGGCCAATATATCCTCTTCTCAGTGTGGTCCCTCTCACACCAATAGGTGCACGCAAACATATAAACAAAATATATTCACTTGTGGATTAGGAGGACACCCTTAATGGTACCTTTTCCCAAGCAGTCATCCTATCTTTACGACAGTGTTAGCAAAACTCCCTATAGAAATTTCCTGACTACTCTTTAGTTGATATAAGTCCCCAATGACATTCACTCAATAGTCACCCCTAAGTTGGGTTTGATTTGTTGTGCTACCAACAGGCCACCCCAATGATTATTCCTTCCTTTAAAAGATGTAAGTCGGCTATGCCTTCTTCCTAGCATAATCATTATACACCAGAAGGAAACCGCTTAGGTTAGCTAGCTCTACCCCACGGCCAGTAGACTATCCCTTTAGATTCATAAATCTGAGATAGGACAAGTCTAATATAGCCCCTTCTAAGTGGGTCCATCATACATTGACATGGTCCATAAATTAAATCTATCAAATTTGATCGAGCTTACATCCCCAGTGGATATGCCCTCAATTCAAAATCAAACCAAACCAAACAAACCATATCAAATCACATGAAAGTAAGATAAAATTAATCGACTACTTTTGAGTTGACATAAGTCCCGGAATTCACTCAATAGTCTCTAGGTCAGTTTGATTTATTGTGCATCCAACAGGTCACCCCAGTAGTTGTTCCTTGCTTTGGAAGATGTAAGTCTATTATGCCTTCTTTCTAGCACAAATGTTGCACACTGAAAGGCAACCACTGAGGTTGGCTAGCTCTACCATGTAGTACTATCCCTTTGGATTTGTAAACGGTAGGTCAAGGCTAATATAGCCCCTTCTCAGTGGGTCCATGCACCTGTGGGATCCATACATTAACTTCAGTTAAATTAAACCCAATTTTTTTTTTCCCTGGAGTTAAATCACACCCTTCTCCCAGTGGAGCCCCAAATCATATATAAACAAGTCAAGCAAAAAATCAAATTCAAAACCAACCTCCCTAATGGAGCTAAATTAAACCAACTCTCAGTAGAGTCTAAATCAAAGAAATCCAACCAAACTCTTATTCCCAACAGATACATCCCCAAACAAATCTATGAAATCAAACTGAAATCTCAATCCCCAGTGAATAGCCATAACTTGTTTCCCTAATGGAAGGTTCATATACCAGATCCCCAGTAGACTCGAGCCCGTATCTCTAGCAGATATGCCTCCACATCAATTAAAATAAAATAAATTAAAGTTGATTTGATCTAAATCGCCAGTGGATTATAGATTCTTATCCCCAACAAAACTTCTTTCCACAAATCATATAATCAAATCAAATTCAAACCTTATCCAGATTTTCTTCTTCTATGTGCTCGATATAGACCCCTCACATGTCATGTCCAATGCATGTGTGATCCCCTAGTGGATCTCCCTCCATGTCCTTGACATGAAATTCTCATCAAATCTTATTTCTTCTCTTATGCACACCTTTAATATATTAACCAAAAGCCTAATAATGTACTCGTTCAAATTACATCATCTTAACATTATAATAAACATTTTTTTATTTGTGATGGTGCCAACTCAAACTAACTACACAATATCATGCTAAAAATATTATAGTGTGAATTAACACACTATATTATATTATAATATTTGATGTTATATAATAATTTGCTATAATATAATATGTTTTCTACCATTAAACCTCCTTAGAATAACTTAAATGGAACAAATAATGAAATTTTTTCAAAACATAATTAATGTTCATTTTGGATGTAAAATTATTATCTTTTATTAGAAATGGTACAAAATAGCATAATTTTGGTGTTGCTTCTTGGTTTGTGCCATGAATTTTTCCAAATTCTTCCATCTCAACCTTCAAATTAACATTTTTGTGAGTTTTGACCCCAAATATTATAACAAAAGTAAAACATACTAAAATGTACAATAACATTTAGTAACACACCACATTCATATATATGTGAAGTTATATTGTTATGTACATTATATTTTAATATACTTTCATAGAATATATTATCTTACATTACACCTTAAAATAAATCAATTTAAGCAAAAAATTTATAAAATTTGGTTGAAAAATGAATATTTATTTTGGATGCAAAATTACATTCTTTTGGTGAAATGACACACTATAGCACACCCCCAATGATGTTCTCTAAGGCTTACCTTAAATTTGGCCAAATCCCATCATCTTAGCCAATAAATCATTATTTTTACGAATTATACAAGTACAAACTCTACTACATCATACTATAACTAACTAAAATATGCTAAACAATAAGTAATAATACACAATAGTATGTTATAATGCATGATGCTACACTATGTTATGGCATCCTATATTATAATACACTATAACATATTATATTATATTATATTATATTGCATATCACATCGGAAGGATTGCTTAAGATAAAAAATCATAAAATTTTCTAACCAATAAAAAATTATATATTTTAATTGTATCACTTACATATTTTAAATTGAAATAATACATTATGATGCCATACTCTATATTATGAATTTGGCCAAATTCCACCATTTTTAAGTCTAAATCAACATTTTTATAAATAATGCTAGTGTAGGCTCGGCTGCATGATTGTAAAATACTAAAAGAATTTAAAATGCACAAAATAATATATTATGATATCTTATGATATATGTTGTTATACTATGCTACAACATAAAATATTTATTTTGAACATAAAATCTTACTTTTTAAACTATAAGTGTCGTAGCACACCTTTGGTACTACAACCTAATTTGCACTTCAAATTTAATAAATTTCATCATCTTATTAAATCAATATTTTATGATTTATATTAATATAGACTATAGGCACAATACCATAATATACTAAAACATTTCAAAATCACTACATGCTCAAATATATGAAGCTACATTATACTAAAATATATGGTATTATAAAATGACATAGGGTTAGGGTTTAAGGTTTTCAAATCTCTAATAATCAAGGGAAAGTCTCTTGAAGACATTTTCTTCAGCTTCCATAACTATGTTAAGATTAGGTCATTCTATTGATATACTCCTAATGACATATTTATTCAAGTTTTAGGGTTTAGGATTAGGGTTAGGGTTTAGGGTTTAATATTTAGTGTTTAGGATTTATGGTTTAGGGTTGTAGGTTTTAGGGTTTTAGGTTACAGGGTTTAGGGCTTAGGGTTTAGGGTTTATGGTTTAAGGTTTAGGGTTTAGGTTTTACAGTTTAGGGTTTTAGGATTTAGGGTTTAGGGTTTTGGGTTGAAGTTTTAGGGTTGTAGGTTTAGGGTTTAGGGTTTAGGGTTAGTTTTAGGGTTTAAGGTTCTGGGGATTTTTTTAAATTAAATAAATCTGTAGGTTTAGGTTTATTTAGTTTAGTTTTTGTTTTTATTTTTCTTTAGGTATAATTTTTTTATTTACTTTAGTTTATTTATTTTAGGTTTATTTATTTTAGTTTAGGTTTTTTATTTCAATTTTTTTCAGGTTTAGGATTATTTCTTAGTTGAGTTTTATTTTTATTTTATTTATTTTGTTTATGTTTTATTATTTATTTTTAGGTTTAGTTTAGCTTTTTATTTTATTTTTTTAGGTTTAGGCTTTAAGTTTTTATTTTAGGTTTTCTTTTTTAGTTTAAGTTTAGGTTTACTTTTAGTTCATTTTATTTTATTTAGCTTAGGTTTAGGTTAAGGTTTAATTTATTTTATGTTTAGGTTTAGGTTTTATTTATTTTAATTTAGTTCATTTTAATTTTGTATAGGTTTATCTTATTTTATTTATTTTATTTTTATTTTAGGTTTAGTTATTTTTTAGATTATGATTTAGGTTTTATTTTTTATTTCTTTTAGGTTTTATATTTTGGTTTATTTTTTAGGTTTAGGTTTTTTTTAGTTTAAATTTTATTTTATATTAAGTTTATTTTATTTTTAGTTTTAAATTTGTTTATGTTTTTTACTCTTAGGTTTATATTATTTTTTTATTTTAGTTTAGGTTTTTATTTTTATTTTATTTTATTTTTAAGTTTAAGTTTATGTTTTAGTTTAGATTTTTATTTTATTTTATTTTATTTAGGTTTATGTTTATTTAGTTTTTTATATTTTGGTTTTATTTAGTTTAGGTTTAGGTTTTTAGGTTTTTAGGGTTTAGGTTTAGGGTTTAGGGTTTATGGTTTATGGTTTAGGGTTTTAGGGTTTAGGGTTTAGGGTTAGAGTTTAGGGTTTAGGGTTTCGGGTTTTGAGTTTAGTGTTTAGGCTTTAGGGTTTAGGGTTTTGAGAGTTTATGGGTTTAGTGTTTAGGTTTTAAGGTCAGTTTCAGGTTTAGGGTTTTCAGGGTTTAGGGTTAGTTTAGGGTTTACGATTTAAAGTTTTAGGGTTTAGGGTTTTTTAGGGTTAAGGTTAAGGTTTAGGGTTTAGGGTTTAGGGGTTAGGGTTTAGGGTTTAGGGTTTAGTGTTTAGGGTTAGTTTAGGGTTTTAGGGTTTAGGGTAGGTTTAGGTATAGGGTTTAGGGTTGTAGGTTTAGGGTTAGTTTTAGGGTTTAAGGTTTGGAGTTTTTTTTTTAATTTAAGTAAATCGATAGGTTTAGGTTTATTTATTTATTTTTATTTATCTTAGTTTATTTTGTTTATTTTGTTTTTATTTAGGTTTATTTTTTATTTTTATTTAGTTTAGTTTAGGTTTTATTTTGGTTTTTTTAGGTTTAGGTTTATTTTTTAGTTGAGTTTTATTTTTATTTTTATTTTATTTTTTAGGTTTAGGTTTTATTTTTTATTTTTATGTTATGGTTTAGGTTTTTATTTTATTTTATTTTTGCTTTAGGTTTTAGGTTTTTATTTTAGGTTTATTTTTTTGGTTTTATTTGCAAGTTTAGGGTTAGGTTTATTTTTATTTTTTTTTACTTTATTTAATTTAGGTTAAGGTTTAGTTTATTTTAGGTTTTGGTTTAAATTTAATTTATTTTAAGTTAGTTTAGTTTAGTTTAGGTTTAGGGTTTTTTATTTATTTTATTATTTAATTTCTGGTTTTATTTTTTTGGGTTTAGGTTTTTATTTAGGTTTTATTTTATTTTATTTTAGGTTTCTTTTATTTTTAGTTTTTATTTTATTTAGGTTTTTTATTCTTAGGTTTATTTTAATTTTAGTTTAGTTTAGGCTTTTACTTATTTATTTTTAGTTTTTTTTTTTTTTTTATTTAATTTTTAGTTTTATGTTTAATTTAGGTTTTTCTTTTATTTTATTTTATTTTATTCTATTTAGGTTTAGGTTTATTTATTTTATTTTTAAGTTTTATTTAGTTTAGGTTTAGGTTTTTAGGTTTTTAGGGTTTAGGGATTAGGGCTTAGGGTTTATGGTTTAGGGTTTAGGGCTTAGGGTTTAGGGTTGGGTTTAGGGTTTAGGTTTCTTGTTTAAACTTTGTTTAGGGTTTTAGGGTTTTAGGGTTTAAGGTTTAGGATTTAGTTTAGGAGTTTAGGCTTTAGGTTTAGGTTTAGGTTTAGTTTTAGTTTAGGTTTTAGGGATTTAGGAGTTTAGGGTTAGGGATAGTTAGGGTTAGAGTATAAGGTTTATTTAAGTTTAGTTTAGGGTTTAGGGTTTAGGTTTAACATTACTTTAGGGTTTAGGTTGTGGGTTTAGGGTAGGTTGAGGATTTAGGGTTGTACATTTAGGTTTAGGATTTAGGGTTTAGTGTTTAGGGTTTGGAGTTCAGAGTTTTTTTTTAAAAAAAATTTAAGTAAATCGATAGGTTTAGGTTTATTTAGTTATTTTATTTTATTTCTTTTTTAAGTTTATTTTTTATTTTTATTTAGCTTAGTTTACTTATTTTAGGTTTATTTGTTCTAGTCTAGGTTTTTTATTTAGCTTTTTTTTTAGGTTTAGGTTTATGTTTATGTTTATTTCTTAGTTTAGTTTTATTTTTTTACTTTATTTTTCCAGTTTAGATTTTTTTTCTTTTTTTAGGCTTAGGTTTAGATTTTATTTTATTTTTTATGATTAGCTTTTAGGTTTTTATTTTATGTTTATTTTTTAGTTTAGGTTTAGGTATATTTTTAGTTTATTTATTTTATTTAGTTTAGGGTTTAGGTTTAGTTTATTTTAGGTTTAGGTTTTATTTTGTTTATTTTAGTTTAGTTTATTTTAGTTTAGATTTAGGTTTATTTTATTTTGTTTATTTTAGGTTTATGTTTTTTTTATTTTAGGGTTTAGGATTTATTTTTAATTTATTTTTAGGTGTTACTTTTATGTTTATTTATTAGTTTAGGTCTATATTTTATTTTATTTTAGGTTTTATTTTATTTTTATGTTTAGTTTTTATTTTATTTAGGTTTTCTACTTTTTGGTTTATTTTATTTTTAATTCACTTTAGCCTTTTATTTATTTAATTTTAGTTTAGTTTTTATTTTTTAATTTATTTTATTTTTACATTTAGGTTTAGGCTTAGGTTTAGGTTTAAGTTTTTGTTTAGGTTTTTGTTTGGGTTTTTATTTTTTAATTTTTCAAATTTATTTAGGTTTAAGTTTTTAGGATTTTTAGGTTTTATTTAGTTTAGGTTTAGGTTTTTAAATTTTTAGGGTTTAAGGTTTAGTGTTTAGGGTTTGGGGTTTAGGGTGTTAGGTTTAGGGTTGTAGGCTTTTGGGTTTAGGGTTTAGGGTTAGCTTAGGGTTTAGAGTTAGTTTATTATTTAGGGTTTAGGGTTTTAATTTTTTGGATTTAGGGTTTAGGGTTGTAGGTTTAGGGTTCAGGGTTTAGGGTTTAAGGTTTAGGGTTTAAGGTTAGGGTTTTTTAATTTAATTTTATTTGATTTTATTATTATTTTTAAATAAAGTAAACCTAGTAGGTTAAGTTTTATTTAGTTTATATAGCTTAGTTTTTTATTTTAGTTTATTTTTTAGGTTTAGGTTTAGGTTTAAGGTTTTTTTTTTTGTTTTACTTTTACTTTTATTTTATTTTATTTTGGTTTAGGTTTTATTTTTCTTTTATTTTTAGGTTTAGGTTTTTATTTTATTTTTTTAGGTTTAGGTTTTAGGTTTTATTTTAGGTTTATTTTAGGTTTTATTTTTTAGTTTAGTTTTAGGTTTATTTTTAGTTTATTTTATTTTATCTAGGGTTTAGGTTTAGGTTTAGTTTATTTTAGGATTAGGTTTAGGTTTTACTTATTTTAGTTTAGTTTATTTTAGTTAGTTTAAGTTAATTTAATTTTTATTTTAGGTTTAGGTTTTTTTTAGTTTAGGGTTTAGGTTTTATTCTTTATTTATTCTTAGGTTTATTTTTATGTTAAGGTTTTTATGTATTTTTATTTGATTTTATTTTAGGTTTATTTTATTTTTAGTTTTAGATTTTATAATATTTAGGTTTTTTATTTTTTTAGTTTAGTTTAGGTTTTTATTTATTTTAATTTAATTTAGTTTTTATTTTTTATTTTATTTTATTTTTAAGTTTATTTTTAAGTTTAGGTTTTATATTATATTATTTTAGTTTAAGTTTTTTATTTATATTATTTTTAGGTTTTATTTAGTTTAGGTTTAGGTTTTTAGCATTTTAGGGTTTAGGGTTTAGGGTTAGTTGAGAGTTTTGGGATATGGTTTAGGGTTTGGGTTTTAGGGTTTAGGCTTTAGGATTTAGGATTTAGGGTTTAGGGCTTAGGTTTTAGGGTATAGGGTTTAGGGTTTAGTGTTTTAGGTTTAGGGTTTAGGGTTTAGGGTTTAGGTTTACGGTTTAGGGTTTAGGGTTTAGGGTTTAGGGTTTAGGGTTTAGGTTTTAGGTCTCGGGTTCAAGTTTTTTTAGAGAAAAATTCAGATTCAATAATTCTTCTTTTCAATTTTATTATGCAAGTAACACACCAAGTTTTCTAAGACATAAGCAATGACATAAATAAATAATGAACATGCATATAGCAAATGAAAAATATTAGATAACTAGAATCATCTCTACTATAAAGACATAATCCATAAGTAGGAAGTTGGATTGGCCATTAAGCTTTTTGGTTCCACTAACCACTAATCTCTCGATTAGTGGGATCCATCATATCTGGATCTCTCAACCTTTCACCACCACCTTCATATCCAGCACCTCGGATCCCCACCACCTCAGCTTCTACCTCGCCTTTGCCTCCATCGTGAGATCTAGAATGAGCTTTGTTGATGGTGATGTTCCTGTCATCAAGGTTCTTTTGTTCTTAAGGTTTAGGTTTAGGTTTATTAGGTTTTAGAGTTTAGATTTATTTTTTAATTTATTTGGTTACTTTAGGTCAAGATTTAGGGTTTGGGGTATAGGGTTTAGGGTTTAGGGTTAGGGTTTAGGGTTTAGGGTTTAGGGTTAGGGTTTAGGGTTTAGGGTTTAGGGTTTGGGGTTTAGGATTTTAAGGTTTTAGGGTTTATGCTTTTAGGGTTTAGAGTTTAGGCCTAGGGTTTAGGGTTTAGGGTTTTTTAAGGTTTATTATTTAGGGTTTAGGGTTGTAGGTTTAGTGTTGCAAGTTTAGGGTTAGTTTTAGGGTTTAGGGTATAGGGTTGTTTTTAAAAAAATAAAAAAATTAAGTAAACTTATAGGTTTATGTTTATTTAGTTTATTTATTTATTTTATTTTTTATTTAGGTTTATTTTTATTTTTATTCAATTTACTTTATTTATTTTAGGTTTATTTATTCTAATTTAGGTTTTTTATTTTAATTTATTTTCTAGGTTTTGGTTAAGGTTTAAGTTTATTTTTTAATTGAGTTTTATTTTTATTTAATTTTTTGGTTTAGGTTTTATTTTTTATTTTTTATAGGTTTAAGTTTCAAGTTTTTATTTTAGGTTTATTTTTAGGTTTTAAATTTTAGTTTAGGTTTAGGTTTGTCTTTAGTTTATTTTATTTTATTTAGTTTTACTTTAGGTTTAAGTTTAGGTGTATGTTTTATTTATTTTAGTTTAGTTTATTTTAGTTTAGGTTTAGGTTTATTTTATTTTATTTATTTTAGGTTTAGTTTTTTTTAGGATTTATGTTTTATTATTTATTTATTTTTACGTTTTATTTTAAGGTTTATTTTTTAGGTTTAGTTTTTATTTTATTTTATTTTAGGTTTATTTTATTTTTATTTTATGTTTAGTTTTTATTTTATTTAGGACATTTATTCTTAGGTTTATTTTATTTTTTAGTTTAATTTAGGTCTTTGTTTATTTTGTTTTGGTTATTTTTATTAGTTTATTTTTTTTAGGTTTAGGTTTTAGTTTAGGTTTTTATTTTATTTTATTTATTTATTTTATTTAGGTTTAGGTTTTTTTATTTAGTTTAGGTTTAGGTTTTTAGGTTTTAGGGTTTAGGGATTAGGCTTTAGGGTTTAGGATTTAGGGTTTATGGTTTAGGGTTTAGGGTTTAGGGTTTAGGGTTTAGGGTTAGGGTTTATGGTTTAGGGTTTTGTGTTTTAGGTTTAGGGTTTAGGGTTATCTTAGGGTTTAGGGTTAGTTTAGGGTTTAGGTTTTAGGGTTTAGGATTTAGGCATTAGGGTTTAGGGTTTATAGTTTAATATAGGGTTTGTTTAGGGTTTAGGGTTTAGGGTTTTAGGGTTTAGGATTTAGGGTTTAGGGTTTAAGGTTTACGATTTACGGTTTAGGGTTTAGTATTTTTTAGGGTTTTAGGTTGAGGTTTGTAGGTTTAGGGTTTAGGATTAGTTTCAGGGTTTAGGGTTTAGGGTTTAGGGTTTATGATTTTTGGTTTAGGATTTAGGGTATTTTTTTAAATTAATTAAATCTTTAGGTTTAGGTTTATTTAGTTATTTTGATTATCTTTTATTTATTTTAGTTTATTTTATTATTTATTTTTATTTAGGTTTATTTTTTATTTTTATTTAATTTTGCTTATTTATTTAGGTTTTTTATTTTAGTATAGGCTTTTTTTTTAGGTTTAGGTTTATGTTTATGTTTATTTTTTAGTTTAGTTTTATTTTTATTTTATTTTTCAAGTTTAGGTTTTGTTTCTTATTCTTAGGTTTAGGTTTAGATTTTTATTTTATTTTTATAGGTTTAGGTTTTAGGTTTTTAGTTTTGGTTTATTTTATGTTTTTTATTTTTAGTTTAGGTTTAAGTGTCTTTTTAATTTATTTTATTTTATTTAGTTTAGGGTTTAGGTTTAGTTTATTTTAGGTTTAGGTTTAGGTTTTATTTATTTTAGTTTAGTTTATGTTTATATTATTTTGTTTATTTCAGGTTTAGGTTTTTTTTTAAGTTTAGGGTTTAGGTTTATTTTATTTTATTTTGAGGTTTAGGTTTTTATTTAGTTTTTATTTTATTTTATTTTTGGTTTACTTTATTTTTATTTTAAATTTAGTTTTTATTTTATTTAGGATTTTTATTTTTAGGTTTATTTTATTTTTAATTTTTTTTAGGTTTTTATTTATTTTAGTTTTTTTTATTTTATTTTATTTTTAGGTTTAGGTTTAGGTTTTTATTTCATTTTATTTTTTATTTTATATAGGTTTAGGTTTTTATTTATTTTATTTTTATGCTTTGTTTTGTTTAAGTTTAGGTTTTTAGGTTTTTAGGGTTTACGGTTTAGGGTTTATGGTTTAGGGTTTAGGGTTTGGGATTTAGGGTTTAAGGTTTAAGGATTTTACAGTTTATGTTATAGGTTTAGAGTTCAGGTTTTAGTTTAGGGTTTATCATTTTTGGTTTTTTTTAATAGAACAAATTCATATTGAAAATTTCTTCTTTTCAATTTCGTCAACCAAGTAACAAACTAGGGAAGTGAGGTAATCAAATGATCTCATTGAGGCTAGCTAAACCCTCGTGTTCCCGGGATGTCCAAACTATATACCCATTACCTTTCAATCTTATATAAATCAATGCATGAGTAGAAGAAAGAGAACTCAACATTCATACACTTAAGCTATAAGCACATGCATTTCTTATGTATTTATAACTAACATCATAACACATATTATTATTCATTTATAAGCTTTTGAAAAATACATTTGGATTTAATAGTGATAATATCCACGCATATATTAAATTAAATCAACACATGCAAGCTTACAGGAAATCATTTTATTTTACTTGATTTTGAAAAGATGGATGCATAAATTCAAATGACATACCAAATTTAACATGATTGGAAAGAGGACAATCAAATATAAGCATGTGATTTATTTAACCAAACTAGTTTTTAAGGACAATCAAATCAAATAAGATTATTTAAAACAAACCAAAGCTTCTTTATTAATTAAGTTTTGGATTTGATTTGATTTAAAGAGGACAAGAGAAATCATCACTTCTTGTTTTAAACCCATTCCCACATTAGTGATTTGATTTAATTTACGAAAATGAAATGAAGTTGATTTTATGGGTTAATTAAGTTGAACTCTTAATTAGAAGAATTAATTACCCTTACTTATGTCACCTTAAAGTAATTAACTAAATAATTATGAGCCAACATGATATGCATGGAAAATAAACTTGCAATGATCCTAGGAAATAAAAGGGGCCTAATGCAGTTGGCTCATGATTAATAATTAATTAGGTTAAGGGACTTAATTAATTACTCTTATGGTTTTCCTACACATGTGGACTAACCATAATTTCATTAAACTCCTTTAGGTTATTAAAAACCTAAAGATCTTCCCCATGATTTAATTAATTAAGGTTTGATGTGATTATGATTTCAATTTGATTAACTGATTTAATTAATTAGTTAAATCTTAATTAATTTCATTTTAAAAAAGGGTGAAATGAACTTATGGAAATGGGTGCCAACACTATTCCTTAGTTCACTTACTGTTGAACAATGATTAATAAACTTAATTAACCATTTTTTTATGATTCATGGGATTAATTAATCATTAATTAACTTAAAAGAGTAGTTATGGTTTTATTTGTCAGTTTTACTAATTAATTGAGCAATAAATCTCAAAAATATTATATGTGGCAGAGGTCATCCCATTAAATTAACCCACAAAATTTGGGATTAATTGCTCAAATAATTAATTAGTAATTAAGCTAATTAATTTTGTAAATAAACTTTAATTACTAGTCAAAATTAGTTAAGATCATTTTAAATTAATTCTGCTTTGAAATACCATTAAAATGAGTATTTATTTGCATTTTTTTTATTTATCTACAATGTTCTATGACTTTTGGAAGTTTAAATGATTAATTAAACTGTTTGTATGGGTAAGATGGTTAAACTTATCATCCCCGCGGCTTGTAGGATCATCTTGTCAATCTAATTGGATCTTCATGATGATAATTTTAATCACGTGGAGCGGATAATTGTGATCTACGTCCTGAGTGAGGGAGAGAGAGGAGTCCACCATTACTCACTTGATTTAAGCTTACCCAAGCTCGGATCAACTCCAAAAGGATCCAACATCTTCATGACATCGATTGGAGGGGTTCCAATGGTCAAGATCACACGAGATGAAAGTTTTCTTCAAAAATCTCCAACCCATTTTTTTACTTAAGGATCAATTTTGGAAGCATAATTTGCCGGAGGTCAAGACCGGCGGGAACCATTGAGGAAGCTTCATCTAGTTGAGACGAAGCCCTGTTGTTTAGCTGTGGATCAATTCCATGACGTTGCTCGAAAGGCCATGAACTAACAATTTGGAGCTCAACTTTGATCGAAGCCCCCTCCGATGCTCAAGAAGCTTGAGAGATGATTTGTTCTTGCTCAATGAGGCGTAGGGAAGGTGCGTTCAAAGTTAATTTGAGTTTGATGGAGAAATGGAGAAGTTAGGTCAAAAATGGGAGCATCCTATTTTGAAATGGATGGGAATGAAATTTTTTGATCGAGGAACGAGCTTGGGATCTTAGGGAATGGGTCTAACTCATCTTGGGTAGGTAGGGCTTTGAGGAATTTGTGTGCTTGTTTTATTTGTGTGCTTGTTTGAGTGAAATGAGGGGTCAGATACCCCTTCACCTTGATCGAATGGTGGGATCAGGTTTGTCTTCTAGTGGCCATCTGGCCATCTCAAGGTGTCGTAGGTGGAAGGGAGGAGGTGAGTTGGCTCAACTTGGTTGGTTGAAGGTGTGGAGGTGGCTGCCAAAGAGGAATCATGGGTGTCCTATGGGTTTGAAATGCTCTAATAGGTTAGGTTAGGTGATTTCACCTCCTATGGGTCATGGCCAAACCTACCACCCCAGTCGTGACGTGTCCTATGTGCCAGGTGGACAATTGGAAGAGTACCGAGTGGCCAAGGAATGGAAATGACCACTTACATGGGTGATTTGTCTGATGTGATGCCCTTGACCCAAGGGTAGAAGGATCATTTAGCATTGGATTTGATTTGGGTTTATTTGAAATGAGCCAAAATTGGGTTAAATTTTAAGTCAATTGGAGATGATTTGGTTAGGTTTTTCTCAATTTGACTCATTTAGGTCAAATTGGGTTAGGTTGGTCAAGTTGACAAATTAGTCAGATTGGGTACAACCAAGGGATGGGCAAAGTTCATATGATTATTTAGGATGTATTGGTTCAATTATTTTGGTTTAGTTTGGCTTAGATTTGATTTTGGCTCATCTGAATTCATTTTGGTCAAACGGTAGTTGACCAATTTGATCAAATTGGACAAATTAGCTTGGGTTGGGTATTAGCTTGGGTTTAGTTGACCAATTGAAATTGATTGTAGGCTTTGGTTACAATTAATTTGGATTTAGTTTTGATTTTGGTCAACTTGAACCTTTAGGTCAATTTGGGCTATGTAGGTCAATTTGGGTCAATTGGGTCCAATCATGGCTTTGGTCAAGTTTAACAATCAATTTGGAATGAACTTGAGTGATTGGTTGCAATCAATTTGGTTTATATTTTGATTTGACCCAATTTGGATTTTTAGGTCAATTTGGGTCAACTTGGATCAAGAGGGACAAATGGGTTTGGTTTGACTCAATTTAAGGTCAAGTCATATTCAAATATTGATTTTGATTTGGTATGAATCATTGGTTTCAAGGGATTTGGCTAGTTTAGGTTCATATTGGTTAAGGAGTTGACATGGTCAAATGACCAGTTGACTTGGTTTGTGATAATGATCAACCTAGGGTGATCAACAATCATGATGGGAGGTTTTGATCGGCTTGGTTCAATCCAATTTGGGTAGGATTAGAACTTGGCTCAAATAGGTCAAATTAGCCACTTTGGGTCAAGTGGACCAATTGGGTTTAGTTGGCTTAATTTTTGGTTGAGTTTGAATTAGTTGAGTTTATATATGGATTTAGGATTGATATATAAATTCAATTGTACTTAGCTTTGGTTCAAATGGGTTTTGGTTCATTTGAACATTTCAAGTCAAAAGGGTTAAGATGGGTTTGACTTGGGTTGATTTTGGTTTGGCTTGATGATTGTAGATTTAATTTATATTTGTGAATATGATTGAAGGTATGATTGATTAATGAGAAAATCAATTGAATTTGGGTTTTGGAATGAAGGAATTTGGCTAAGTCCATAGAGTTTGGTCATGTGGCTTTGGTTTGGATTTTAATTTGGTTTGATTTAGTTTTGATGATTTAAATATATATTTTTCATTTAAATTATTGAAAATATGATTGATTTGTGAGAAAATCAATTGAGTTTGACTTGATTTGGATTAAGATTTGGCTATGTCCATGAGATAGGTAGGATTTTGATTTAATTTGATATAATTTGATTTAGTTTTGATCATTTGAATGTAGATTTGATTTATATTTAGGAAGATGATTGAAGATATAAACTGATTATAAGAAAATCAATTGGTTTTTTGGATTGATTTGGATTAAGAGCTAAGTCCATGGGATAGGTCATATGGCTTAGAAAGGGTTTCAAGTTTGCATTTTTTGGGGCTTCAATCATTTGGTTTTGAAATTTGGGTTTGGATTTGGATTTTTGAATTTGAACAGGTTTCATTTTAGAATTGAACATGGATTGGATTTGGGTTGTAGGGTAGGTGAATTATCCTAATCCTAAGGCATAACCTAATATGGTTAACCTTCTAAGTCTTAGGTTAAGTGTTTACCTAATTATTAGAAGTGTCTTACGACTAGAAAAGTCTTAGTGTCTTGAAGACTCTTAAGTCTAAGATGAGAAGATTGAATCCACACTCCAAAAGTGAGGTCAAGAGGCCTTAGGCTCTATAGTGTTGCCCTTAGAGATAGATGATTGGAAGACTGAAGCCATGTTTCATATTATATACTCAGATATATCTTTCAATGCTTTGGTTGGGAGACCATGAATACATGAGAAAAACATAGTTCCATTCATTCTACATCAATGTATGAAGTTTGTGAGAGTTGGCATCGTCTACTATGTTAAAAGAGATCTCAAGCCATTTACAGTTCATGATGTCGGCATAGATGAGGATGCATCTTTCTACCTCCCTCAAAATCAGCAAGTATATTCTCATGAACTTGGCCAAAGTTTAAAATCAAAGAAAAAGAAAATGATAAAAGAAGAGAAAAAGAAATAGAGAATAAAAGAGAAAATGAAAAAAAAAAATATAAGGTGGAAATAGACTTGGAGGAGGAAGTGGAGCCTTACATTAGATTTCACCCATTTTACTCCATTCAAACATATGGGTGGCGACGACCTCCATCAGTGAGGAAGAGGGCCGGTTTAGAGGCAGTCCTAGGGGTGCAAAACCTCTTTATTGGCCACCCAATAAAAGGTATGTCCCAGCTACCAGGAATACACTTGCTATCCATATAGACATAGAATCTAGTTCATAGGATGAGTTTTATATGGTTAGCACACTAACCCTCTCTTGTAGATTCCTTGGAGGTAACACTTGAGCCAGATAGCAATGAAGACCAGGTTCCAAAGTAAAGCATAAGTGTATCCAAGTCTATATGTGAAACATTTAGTTATCAGTTGAGAACTTTATCTCTGACCCGACTTTCCTCTCAAAAAGCTAAGGCCTTGGTGGTTAAGGAAGCTCTTAAGTCATCTACAAGTGTGAAGACTTAGAGGTTCTTTCTGGGAGCATCATCCTCAAGCCAAGAATTTGATGTAGAACTTGAGGATGATTCATATAAATATTTAATTGAATTACCTTTTGATTGGTACTTTCTTGGTGTTCATAATTTAGCAAAGAAAGGGTTAATCTCACATACTTGGTCAAAGCACAAGTCAGACGAAAGAATATGGAAGTATAAATATAAAAGCTCTCAATCAAGACCAGGACTAGGATTGATGCAGTGGGTCTAGTTATGATGACGATTACTGCTTAGTTATTACCAATCATTTGGAATCTGAATGGTTCTATTCAAATCACATTAACTCATATGAAGAGCTATTCTTAAAAATATCTAGATGATCTAGATGGTTTTGACTTCAAGGATGCACCACCAGAGTTTGAAGAAGAGATCAAGTCAACCATTGACGAGCTCATGGAAATCAACTTAGGAATTGGAGAAGATCCACGCCTGACATACATCAGTTCTTTATTGAATGAAATTGAAACCAATGACTTAGTTAGGCTATTGACTGAGTTTAAGTGCTGCTTTGCATGGAGTTATTAAGAGATGCATTGATTGGCTCTTGACATAGCGCCATAAACTAGCAATAGAGCATACTACTAACCCTATCAAGAAAGCTCTAAGACACATGCGATTAGACATAAAACAACATGTCATTTATGAAGTCAAGAAATTGATATATGATGGCTTTATTCAAGAAGAAAAATACCCTACTTGGTTAGCCAGCATCGTCCTAGTTAAGAAAAAGAATGTATAAATTTATAATGCATTGATTTTTGGGAATTAAATAAGGCATGTTGAAAAGAAAAAATTCTTCTATGAATCCTAGAGCTGATGGTGGACATTGCCTCATCTCATGCAGTATTCTCTTTCATGGATGGCCCATTTGGATATAACCAAATAAATATGGCCCTTGAAGATGAAAGAAACACTACTTTTAGAACCTCAATCGGAATCTATTACTACATGGTCATTCCTTTTATCCTTAAAAATGCTAGTGCTACATACCAGCAGGCAATGAATCGAATCTTCGACAAACTCATTCATCATCAAGTTGAGTGCAATGTCGATGATTTCGTGCTCAAAAGTATAGAAATGGAAGACTATCTCTTTGACTTGAGAGTAGTTTTCAATCATTTAAGATAATTTAACCTCAAAATGAATCCCCTGTAGTTTCCATTTGGAGTAGCTTTAGCAAAATTTCATGGGTTTGTTGTCTGACACTGTAAAATCGGAATCGATCTAGAGAAGATCAAGGCGATATTACAAATGACACCCCCTAAAATTTTAACTCAACCAAGATCATTCCAAGGGTGGTTGGCATATCTAAGATGCTTTATATCCAACTTATCGAGAAAATGTCATCCATTCTCAGCACTTGTCAAAAAGGATGTCCAGTTCAAGTGGGATGATAAGTATGAGCATACCTTTGAAGACATCAAGCATTACCTGATGACGCCATTCTAGTAGCCCCTATCTTGGATAAGCCACTCATACTTTACACTACTACATTAAAAGACTCCCTTGGTGCTTTGTTGGCCCAAGCCAATGACGAAGAAAAGGAAAATGCACTCTACTACCTAAGTCATCATCTAATCCATGTTGAGGCTAATTATCCACCCATTGAGATGCATTGCCTAGCTTTAATCTTTGTATGGAAAAAGCTATAGGACTACATGCTTTCTCATAAGGTGAACTTAATCTCTATGATAAATCCACTATAGTGTCTCATTACATGGCCGACGCTATCCAGACGGTTGGCATGATGGTCCATGATCCTCTAACAATTTGACATTACCTTCTTACCCCTCTATGCAGTGAAAGGACAAGCGCTAGTAGATTTCTTAGCAACACACCCACTTTCTACTGACTCTCTGCTTAGTGATGATCTCCCTGATGAACAAATCATGAACTTAGGAGATACTAGCATTCACTGCTGGGAGATGTACCTTGATGGTGCGGCTTCCTCTTAAAGAGGAGTATAATAACAATCTATTATTCGAGGAAAGGTAGGGGTGAGAATAGTTCTCCTAACTCTGGACTGCGATGTGATGAGATTATTATATCATCTATCCAATCCTTGTACCAGTAACAAAGCTGAATATGAAGCTCTGATTAACGGTCTAGAGTTATCAATTACTCTAAGCATCCAAAACATCAACATCTTTGGGGATTCTCAGCAAGTTATTAACCAAATCATTGGGTCCTATAAGGTTATAAAGCCCAAGCTCCATCACTACCATAAGTACACCATGGAGTTGTTGGCCCAAATCTAAGAGGTTACCATTTATATAACTCCTCCAGGAGAGAACACGATAGTGTATGCTTTATCCAAGCTTGCGAAGGAGTTGGCATGTCTAGAGGATGAGTCCATATCAATAAAGGTCCAAAATAGACAAGTCTTATCCATTGTGATTGAACTCATCAAAAAGTACTCTCTTAAAGGGAAGGTTGCCCTTATAAAGAAGGATGGGGAGTTAGATTGGAGGAAACTATTCATGGATTACCTAAATAAAGGAAAACTACCTCAAGACAATTCACAAGCCCATCAGATTAAGTAGAGAGCACTTTCTTACACTATTGTGGATGGTGCCTTGTGCCGATGGACTTTCGATCATATGCGATTTCATTATTTAAACAAGCATGAAGCTCGTAAGATTGTTACTGAGGTACACTCAAGATTATGTAGAGCCAACCAATTCGGTCTGAAGATGAAAGCCTAGATTAAGAAACTAGGATGCTACTGGTCATCGATGATAAAAGATTGCATGGATATGGCTAGGCGTCCCACCAATGTCAAATACACGGTGTGGTCCACCCCACACCAACATTCTACATCCTACGTTGGCCTCATGGCCATTCAAGTGTTGGGGTACCGACATAGTGGGTCCGATTGATCCTCTTTCTTCCAAGGGTCATTAGTTCATCTTAGGCATCGACTACTTTTAAATGGGCAAAGATGATTCCACTTAGAGGTCGAACTCGGCATGCTTTTAATATTTTAAGAATGATATCATATATAGGTTTGGAGTGCCTTGATGAATTATATCGATAATGGTTCATTCAAGAACGAGATCAACAACTTTGCCGAGACACACATAATATGTTGGAGATATTCTACCATCAACTACTTGAGGGGGCTTAGAAGCCTTCAATAAAACTCTCATTCAAATACTGAAGAAGACACTCGACAATAGTAAGGGACAGTGGTATGAGTAGTTAGTTGAAGCATTGTTGGCCTACACACCACATATAGAACTACAACTCAATCTACTCATATCTCCTTAGTGTATGGTTCTGAAGCTATTTTACATTAGAAGTCAAACTCCCACCACTAAGGATAGCTATGGGTAGCAAGATCATAATAGAGTAGAATGCCAAGTTGTGGTTAGAAGTGCGTGAAGGTTTGGAGGAGAGACACTTGCGGGTATGCCAAAACCTCGAGTTTTACATAGATAAAATGATTCAAGCTCACAACAAGTTGGTCCATCCAAAAGCTTTTCAAGTAGGAGAGCTTATTTTAGATCTAAGGAGACCAATTGTTGCCCATTGTAAGATGGGAGGTAAGTTTGAACCCACTTGGGAAGGCCCTTTTGCCATAGAGAAGGCCTACCAAAGAGGATCTTATCAGCTTATTGAGCATAAGGGAAAGCACCCAATGCTTCCAATTAATGGGCTTTACTTAAAGAAATATTATAAATAATGTTTGAAAATAATTATCATCAATGAAAATTTCATTTTGAATTCAATCTCTTCTATGTTGAAAGTTTTCTTATCTGTGAATATGCCACGATGTGTTTAGGGTAGGTGTAAGGAACCTGAGTGGCGTTCTAACCTTCATCGACAGAACAAAAATATAAAATACATACAAAAATATAAAATAAACACATATCATTTGTCTCGAGCTACTCTGAGTTAAGATAATGCCCCCAGTGACACTCACTCAGTAGCTGCTCTAGGTTGAGCTGACTAGTTTCCTTGCTAGTGTATCACCCCAGTGGTCTTCTTTCTTTGGAGGATGTAAGTCTGCTACACTTTCCTTCTTACTTGGCCACTACACACTGACAAACACCTTATTAGTTTAGTAGGCCTTACTGTATGGCCGGTAAGCTACCTCATGTGGGCTTCATTTAAGAGGATGTGAGTCTACTACACTTTCTTCTTGGATTAGCCTTCGTGCACTAATTGGGTCAAGTATATTTAAGGTTTAGAATAGGTCCCCTAGTGGCTCCTTCCCTCCTGACTACTTCAAGTCTAGGTCTAGTCCTTCCTCAGGGCCCCCCGCTTAGTAGTTGCTCTAGGTCAGATAGCATCGTCCCCATTATATCCGATGTTCAATTCCACTTGGAAAGTTATAAGCCTACACACATTCTTTTCAGATTGATCATTGCACACCAACAAGCACCTTAGGTTGGTTGGTTCTCACTATATTGATGGATACACCACTCATGCTGATGGATACACCTTTGGTTGGTTAGTTCTCACACCTTAGAATACACCACTCATGGTAGATGTAAGTTTGCTACACTTTCTCCTTGAGTTGACCATCTTACACCTATAAGCTTTCGTTGTCAGGGTTTAGATTAATGCCCCTAGCAGTACCTCCCCTATGGGCACTATATTTGGATCACATCTTTTACGACCCCGTTTAAACACTACCTGGGTTACTATCAGGTTAGAAAGTTCCCCTTTCCTAATAACCACCCCTATGGTTAGAGAATTCATCTTGTGGATGTGCGAGGTCCAAATGCGAGATAGGTCAAGGTGGCATATCCCTTTTCAATATGGTCCCTCACACCTTGGTCCATGCAAAGATATAAATAAAATATATATTCACTTGTGGATTAGGAAGACACCATTAGTAGTACCTTTTCCTAAGCAGGCATCCTATGTTTAGGGTAGTGTCAACAAAATTCCCATAGGAATCACTACTCTTAAGTTAATATAAGTCCCCATCAACATTCACTCAGTAGTCTCCCTTAAGTCAGGTTCTTTTTGTTATGCTACCAATAGGTCACCCTAGTGGTTGTTCCCTGCTTTAGAAGATGTAAATCTACTAGACCTTTTTCCTAGCATAACCATTGCACACCGAAAGCCAACCCCTTTGGTTGGCTAGCTCTACCCCACGGCTAGTAGACTATCCCTTTGGATTTATAAATTTGAGATAGGACAAGTCGATATAACTCATTGGGTCCATCACACATGGTCCATAAATTAAATCTATTAAATTTGACCCATCCCTGGATATGCCTCAATTTAGACTAAAAAACCATATCAAATCACATGAAATGTAGATAAAATTAATTCTAACTACTTTTGAGTTGATAGAAGTCCCTAGTGGCATTCACTCAGTAGTCACCCTAGGTCAGCTTCAATTTATTGTGCATCCAACAAGCCACCACAATGATTATTTCTTACTTTGGAAGATGTAAGTATGTGATGCCTCTTCATAACACAACCATTGCACATCAAAAGGCAACCCCTACGGTTAGCAAGCTTTACCCCGCAGCTGGTAGACTATCCTTTTAGATTTGTAAACTTGAGGTAGGTCAAAGTTGATATAGCCCCTTCTCAGTGGGTTCATCGCACACCGATAGGGTCCATACATTAACTCATATTAAATAAAACCCAATTTGATTTTCCCTATTGGAGTTAAATCACACCCTTCTCCCCAGTGGTGCCCCAAATCATATGTAAATAAGTCAAGCAAATAAATCAAATTCAAAACCAACCTCCCTAGTGGAGCCCAATTAAACCAACTCCCCTAGTAGAGTCTAAATTAAAGAAATCCAACTAAACTCTTATTCCTAGCAGATACATCCCTAAATAACTCACAATCCCCAGTGGATAGCCTTAACCTTCTTCCCTAGTAGAAAGCTCATATACTCGATCCCCAGCAGACTTAAGCCCATATCTATAGCAAATATGCCTTTACATCAATTAAAACTAAACAAATTAAAGTCGATTTGATATTAATCCCCAATGGATTATAGATTCTTATGCCTAGGGGATCTTCTTTCCACAAATCAAATAGTCAAATCAAATTCAAACATTATCCCCAATAGATTTTCTTCTTCTATTCCCTCGACATAGACCCCTCACATGTCATGTCCAACGTATGTGTGATCCCCTAACGGATCTCCCTCCATGTCTTTGACATGGAATTCTCATCAAATCTTATTTCTTCTCTTAGGCACACCTTTAAAACTTCAACAAAAAGTTTAATAATGTATTTTTTTTCAAATTACATCATCTTAACATTGTAATCAATATTTTATGATTTATGATGGTGCAAGCTCAAACTAACTATACAATATCATGCTAAACATATTATTGTGTAAATTAACACATTATATTATATTATAATATATGATGTTATATTATAATTTGCTATAATATAATATATTGTCTAACATTACTCCTCATTAGAATCACTTAAAAGGAATAAATAACAAAAATTTCTCAAAATATGAATAATGTTCATTTTGGATGTAAAATTCTTATTTTTCCTATTAGAAATAATACAAAATAACATAATTTTGGTGTTGCTTCTTGGTCTGTATCGTGAATTTGGCAAATTCTTCCATCTCAACCTTCAAATTAAATTTTTTGTGAGTTTTGACCCAACTTATTATAACAAAAGTAAAACATACTAAAATTTACAATAACCTTTAGTAACACATTGCCACATTCATATATATGTGAGGTTATACTGTTATGTACATTTTATTTTAATATGCTTTCATATAATATATTATCTTACATTACACCTAAAATTGAATCACTTTAAGAAAAGAATTATAAAATTTGGTTGAAAAATGAACATTTCTTTTGGATACAAAATTCCATTCTTTTGATTAAATGACACACCATAGCACACCCCCAATGTTGTTCCCTAAACTTACCTTAAATTTGGCAAAATCATCATCTCATATAAATCATTATTTTTATGAATTATACTAGTACATACTCTACTACATCATACTATAACAAATTAAAATATGCTAAACAATAAGTAGTAATACACAATAGTATGCTATAATGCATGATACTACACTATTATGACATCCTATATTATAATACACTGTTATGACATCCTATATTATATTATATTATATTGCATATCACATCATAAGGGATTGTTTAAGATAAAAATCATGAAATTATTCTAAACAATAAAAGACTTTTTTTTAGTATCACTTACATATTTTAAATTGAAATATATATATTATGATGCCATGCTCTCTATTATGAATTTGGCCAAATTCAACCATTTTAAAGTCTAAATCAATATATTTTTATAAATAATGCTAGTGTAGGCTCATTTGCATGATTATATAATACTAAAGAATTTAAAATGCAAAGAACAATATATTATGATATATGATGCTTATACTATGCTACAACATATAATATTTATTTAGAACATAAAATCTTACTTTTGGGACTACAAGTGGTAGCACACCTTTGGTACTACAACCTAATTCCCACTTGAAATTTAACAAATTTCATCATGTGATTTATTAAATCAATCTTTTATGATTTATATTAATATAGACTATAGGGCACAATAACATAACATACTAAAACATTTCAAAACATCTTATAACATCCAAAAACGCATCACTACATGCTCAAATATATGATGCTATATTATACTATGATATATGGTATTATAATATGAGTTAGGGTTAGGGTTTAGGGTATTCAAATCTCTAATAGTCAAGGGAAAGTCTCTTGAAGACATTTTCTTTAGTTACCATAACTATGTTAGGATTAGGTCATTCTTTAGATCTACTCCTAATGACATCTTTATTGAAGGTATAGGGTTTAGGGTTTAGGGTTTGGGTTTAAGGTTAGTTTAGGTTTAGGGTTAGTTTAGGGTTTAGGGTTTAAAGTTAGTTTAGGGTTTAGGGTTTAAAGTTTAGGGTTTGGGGTTTAGGGTTTAGGGTTTAGGGTTGTAGGTTTTAGGGTTTAGGGTTGTATGTTTTAGGGTTTAAGGTTTAATGTTTAGGGTTTTAGGGTTTTGTGTTTAGGCTTTTATGTTTAGGGTTTAGGGTTTATGGTTTAGTGTTTAGGGTTTAGGGTTTTTAGGGTTTAGGGTTTTAATTTTAGGTTTAGGGTTTAAGTTTTAGTTTAGGGTATAGGATTTAAGGTTTTTTTTAATAGAGAATGAATTTAGATTCAAAATTTCTTCTTTTTGATTTCATCAACCAAGTAGCATCCCAAGTTTTCTAAGACACGATATAGATGAAAAGAGCACCCATAGGAGATCAAAACCTTAGATAAGTAGAACCATCTCTACAATAGTTCCATAAGCAGATCAGTTGGTTCTTGATTTCTCAGTTCCCATCAGAACCACCGTCTCGGTAATGAGATCCCATCATATACGATCTCTCCCTCACCACCAGCTATAACCTCCATTGCTCCTCCAACCTCCATAAACACCCTTTGACCACCACCTCTATATCCACCAGCACCTCCAGATCCCCCGCCACCACTACGATAATCATGGCCTATGCCTTCACCTCGATCGCCTGATCTATATTGAGCCTAGTTGATGGTGATGTTCCTACTATCAAAATTCTGCCTATTCTTAGGGCTTAAAGTTTAGGGTTAGTTTAGGGTTTAGGGTTTAGGGTTAGTTTAAAGTTTAGGGTTTAAGGTTTAGGGTTTAGGATTGGGTTTAGGGTTTAGGGTTTAGGGTTTTGGGTTTAGGGTTTAGGGTTTAGGGTTTAGGATTTAGGGTTTAGGGTTTAGGGTTTAGGGTTGTAAGTTTTAGGGTTTAAGGTTTAATGTTTAGGGTTTGAGGGTTTTGGATTTAGCGTTTAGGGTTTAAAGTTTTTAGGGTTTAGGATTTTAGTTTTAGGTTTAGGGTTTAAGTTTGAGTTTGGTGTTTAGGGTTTAAGGTTTTTTTAATAAAGAACAAATTCAAATTCAACATTTCTTCTTTTCAATTTCATCAACCAAGTAGCATCCCAAGGTTTCTAAGACACAAACGACAACATAGATGAAACAAAGCACCCATAGAGCAGATCAAAAACCTTAGATAAGTAGAGCCATCTCTATAATAAAGATAGTTCCATAAGCGCAGTCAGATTGGTTCTTTTCTCCGGTTCCCAACCACCTCTTGAGTAGCAGATCGCCATCATATACTCATCTCTCCCTCCGCCACTAGCACATCTATAACCTCCATCCTCCCTCCACCACCACCACCACCACCATATCCATAGCTCCAGTCCCGCCACAACTATGATAATCATGGCCTCTGCCTTCCATTTTATCTAGATTGAGCCTAGTTGATGGTGATGTTCCTACCATCGAGATTTTGCCTATTCTTAGGGCTTAAGGTTTAGGGTTTAGAGTTGGTTTAGGGTTTAGGGTTAGGGTTTAGGGTTTGGGGTTTATGGTTTGGGGTTTAGGGTTTAGAGTTGTAGGTTTTAGGGTTTAGGGTTTAGGGTTTATGTTTTAGGGTTTAGGGTTTAACGTTTAGGGTTTAGGGTTCAGGGTTTAGGGTTGTAGGTTTAGGGTTTAGGGTTTAAGGTTTAAGGTATTAAGGTTTTGGGTTGTAGGTTTAGGGTTTAGGGTTAGTTTTATGGTTTAGGGTTTAGAATTTAAGGTTTAGTTTTTTTTAGATTAAGCGGAAGGTTTAGATTTTATTTATTTATTTATTTTTATTTATTTAAGTTTATTTTATTTTATTTTATTTAGGTTTATTTATTATTTTAATTAGTTTAGTTTATTTATTATAGGTTTATTTATTTTAGTTTAGGTTTTTTTATTTTAATTTATTTTTTTTAGGTTTAAGTTTATTTTTTTTAGTTTAGGTTTATTTTTATTTATTTTTTTTTTATTTAGTTTTGGTTTTGGTTTTTTATTATTTTAGGTTTAGGTTTAGGTTTTATTTATTTTAGTTTAGGTTTATTTTATTTTATTTTATTTTATTTAATTTTAGGTTTTAGGTTTTTTTTAGTTTTGGGTTTAGGTTTATTATTTATTATTTTAGGTTTATTTTTAGGTTTATTTTTTTTAGGTTTAGGTTTTTCTTTTATTTTTATTTTATTTTATTTTAGGTTTATTTTATTTTATTTTATTTAGTTTTTTTATTTATTAGGTTTTTTATTTTAGGTTTATTTTATTTTTTTTACTTTAGTTTAGGTTTTTCTTTATTTATTTTAGTTTATTTTTAATTTTTATTTTATTTTATTTCTAGGTTTAGGTTTTAGTTTACATTTTTTGATTTTATTTTTATTATTTTCTTTAGGTTTAGGTTTTTTAATTATTTTATTTTTAGGTTTTATTTAGTTTAGGGTTTAGTTTAGGGTTTAGGGTTTAGGTTAGGGTTTAGATGGTTTAGTGTTTATAGGTTTATAGTTTTAGTGTTTAGGTTTAGGGTTTAGGTTTAGGTTTAGTTTAGGGTTTAGGGTTTAGGAGGTTTTAGGTTTAAACTTTAGGTTTAAGTTTATAGGGTTTAGTTTAGGGTTTAGGGTTTAGGTTTAGGGTTTAGGTTTAAGGTGGGTTAGGGTTTAGGGTTTAGGGTTTAGGTTATTTAGGTTTAAGGTAGGGTTTAGGGTTTAGGTTATGGTTTAGTTAGTTATGGTTTATAGTTTAGGAGGGTTGAGTTTGGTTTAGTGTTTAGGTTTAGTTTAGGGTTTAAGTTTTTTATTTTGGGTTTAGGGTTTAAGATTTTTTTAATAGAGAACAAATTCAGATTCACTATTTCTTATTTTTGATTTCATCAACTATGTAGCACCCTATGTTTTCTATGACACAAGTGATGATAGAGATAAAAAAGAGCACCTTTAGAGCAAATAAAAAACCCTATATAAGTAGAATCATCTCTTAAAGACAGTTCCATAAGAATAGATCAATCATTCTTGATTTATCCAGTCCCCTTGAACCACCGCCCTAGGATCGACCATCATATCCCGATCTCTCCCTCGCCACCACCAGTTAACCTCCATCGTTAGTTTAGGTTTTTTTATTTTTTTATTTTATTTTATTTTCTTATATTTAGGTTTTAGGTTTTTATTTTAGGTTTATTTTTAAGCTTTATTTTTTGTTTAGGTTTACGATAATTTTTAGTTTATTTTACTTTATTTAGTTTATCTTTAGGTTTAGCTTTATTTTATTTTTATTTTTTGTTTAGTTTTTTTTTAGTTTAGGATTTAGGTTTTATGTTTTTTATTTTTTATGTTTATTTTTTAGGTTTAGGTTTTTATTTAGTTTTTATTTTATCTTATTTTGTGTTTATGTTATATTTATTTTATCAAGGTTTTTTATTCATAAGTTTATTTTATTTTTTAGTTTAGTTTAGGTTTTTATTTTTTTATTTTAGTTTATTTTTATTATTTTTATTTTATTTTTAGGTTTATGTTTAAATTTTAGTACAGGTGTTTATTTTATTTATTTATTTTATTTTTACATTTTATTTAGTTTATGTTTAGGTTTTTAAGTATTTAGGGTTTAGGGTTTAGGGTTTTTTATTTTAGGGTTTAGGGTTTAGGGTTTTAGGTTTTAGGGTTTAGGGTTTAGGTTTTAGTTTTAGGTTTAGCTTGGTTTTAGGGTTTAAACTTTTTAGTTAGAGTTTAGTTTATAGTTTTATAGTTTATAGTTTATAGTTTAGGTTTGGTTTAGGTTAGTTTAGGTTTTGGGTTTTAGGTTTTAGGGTTTAGGGTTTAAGTTTAGTTTAATTTGTTAAGTTAATTTAGTTTAGGGTTTAGGGTTGATTTAGGTTTAGGGTTTAGTTTTAGAGTTTAATTTAGGGTTTAGGGTTTAAGGTTGAGGTTTAGTATTTGTTTAAGTTTAGGTTTAAGGTTTAGGTAGGGTTTAGTTTAGGGTTTAGGTTTAGGGTTTAGGTTTATAGTTTAAGTTTATAGTTGTTAGAGTTTAGGTTTAGGGTTTAGTTTAAGGTTTAGGGTTTTAGGTTTAGTAGGTTTAAATTTAGGTTTATTTATTATTTAGATTTAGTCTAGGTTTAGGTTGGGTTTTAGATTTAGGGTTTAGGGTTTAGTTTTAATTTAAGATTTAAGTTTTGTTTTTTAATATTAACTAAAAATAATTTATTTATTTATTGGAATGAAGAGTTTAAGTCCATGTTGGGTCATGTCTTTGGTTTGGATTTTAAGTTTGATTTAGTTTTGATGATTTAAATATATATTTTCCATTTCAATTTGTGAAGATTATTGAAAATATTGATTTGTGAGAAAATTAAGAGTTTGACTTGATTAGGATTAAGATTTGGCTATGTCCATGAGATAGGAAGGATTTTGATTTATTTTGATATAGTTTGATTTAGTTTTGATCATTTGAAAGTATATTTGATTTATATTTAGGAAGATGATTGAAGATATAAACTGATTATGAGAAAATCAATTGGTTTTGGATTGATTTGGATTAAGATTTAGCTAAGTCCATGGGATATGTCATATGGCTTAGAAAGGGTTTAGTTTGGATTTGATCATGGGCTTCAATCATTTGGTTTTGAAATTTGGGTTTTGGATTGGATTTTAATTTGATGTTTGAATTGAACTTGAGGTTTCGTTTGAAGGTGAACATGGATTGGATTTGGGTTGTAGGGTGAATTATCCAATCCCTAGGCATAATCCTATGGTTAACCCTTCTAAGTCCTTAAGCTTAGGTTAAGTGTTTACCTAATTATTAGAAGTGTCTTATGACTAAAGAAGTCTTAGTGTCTAGAAGACTCCTAAGTCTAAGATGGGAAGATTGAATCCACACTCCAAAAGTGAGGTCAACAGGCCTTAGGCTCTATAGTGTTGCCCATAGAGATAGATGATTGGAAGACTGAAGCCATATTTCATATTAAATACTCTAATATATCTTTCAATGCTTTGCTTGGGAGATCATGGATACATGAGAACAATATAGTTCCATTCCTTCTACATCAATGTATGAAGTTTGTGAGAGGGGGGATCGTCTATTGTGTAAAAATAGATCTCAAGCCATTTATAGTTCATTAGGTCGGCATATATGAGGATGTGTCTTACTACCTCCCTCAAAATCAGCAAGCCTATTCTCGTGAGCTTGGCCAAAATTTAGAAATAAAAGAAAAAGAAAATGATAAAAGAAGAGAACAAAAATAGAGAATAAAAGAGAAAATGAAAAAGAAAATATAAGGGAGTGGAAATAGACTTGGAGGAGGAAGTGGAGCCTTACATTAGATTCCACCCACAGTTTATTACTCCATTCGAACATATGGGTGGGACGACCTGACCTCCACCAGGCAGAGGAAGAGGCCAGTTTAGAGGCAATCCTAGGGGGTGCAAAACCTCTTTATTAGCCACCCAATAAAAGGTATGTCCCAGCTACCAGGAGTACACCTACTATCCATTTAGATTTAAAATCTAGTTCATGATGAGTCTGATATGGTTAGCACAGCAGCCACCTCTTCTCAATAGTAGATTCCTTGGAGGTAAGACTTGAGCTAGATAGCGATGAAGACCAGGTTCCAAAGCAAAGCATAAATGTATCCAAGTCTATATTTGAAACAGATAGTTATCAGTTGAGAACTTTATCTCTGACCCCCACTTTCCTCTCAAAAAGCTAAGGGCTTGGAGGTTAAGGAAGCTCTTAAGTAATCTACAAGTGTGAAGACTCAGTGGTTCTTTCTGGGAGCATTATCCTCAAGCCAAGAAGTTGATGTAGAACCTGAGGATGATTCATATAAAAGGTACTTGCTTTTTGTTCATAATTTAGCAAATAAAGGGTTAATCCCACATACTTGGTCAAAGCACAGGTCAGGCTACTTCGAAAGAATATGGAAGTATAAATATAAAAGCTCTCAATCAAGACACTAGATTGTATAGTGGGTCCATGATGATGATTATGCTTAGTCATTACTAATCATTTTGGAAGGTTCTTTTCAAATCACATTAACTCATATGTGGAGTTGTGCTTAGAAACTTCAGATGATCCAAATGATTTTTAATTCAAAGATGCACCACCAGAGTTTGAAGAAGAGATCAAGTCAACCATCAATGAGCTCAAGGAAATCAACTTAAGAACTGGAGAAGATCCACGCCTGACATACACCAGTTCTTTATTGAATGAAATAGAAACCAATGACTTATTTAGGCTATTGACTGAGTTTAAGGGCTTCTTTGCATGGAGTTATGAAGAGATGCACGGATTGGCTCTTGACATAGCGGTCCATAAACTAGAAATAAAGCTTACTGCTAACCCTATCAAGAAAGCTCTTAGACACATGCAATTAGTCATAGAACAACAGGTCATTTATGAAGTCAAGAAACTGATCGATGATGGCTTCATTCGAGAAGAAAAATACCCAGTGTCTTCCTAGTTAAGAAAAAGAATGTCTAAATTCACAATGCATTGATTTTTGGGATTTAAATAAGGCATTTTGAAACGATGAATTTCCACTACTAATCCTACAGCTGATGATGGACATTGCCTCATCTCATGTAGTATTCTCTTTCATAGATGGCTCATTTGGATATAACCAAATAAACAAGGCCCTTGAAGATGAAAGAAACACTACTTTTAGAACCTCGATCGGAATCTATTACTATAAGGTCATGCCTTTTAGCCTTAAAAATGCCAGTGCTACATACCAGCGGGCAATGAATCGAATCTTCGACAAACTCATTCATCATCAAGTCGAGTTGATGATGATTGTGTGAAAAGTAGAGAAAGGAAGACCATCTCTTTGACTTGAGTAGTTTTCAAACATTTAAGATAATTTAACCTCAAAATGAATCCCCTGTAGTTTCAATTTGGAGTAGCTTTAGCAAAATTTCTTGGGTTTGTTGTCTGACACCATGGAATCAAAATCGATCCGGAGAAGATCAAGGCAATATTAAAAATGCCACCACCTAAAAGTTTAACTCAACTAA
Organism: Cymbidium sinense; assembly: GCA_021442155.1. Taxonomy (NCBI): domain Eukaryota; kingdom Viridiplantae; phylum Streptophyta; class Magnoliopsida; order Asparagales; family Orchidaceae; genus Cymbidium; species Cymbidium sinense. The sequence continues at coordinate 201,226,435 of CM038214.1, forward strand.
GATCATTCCAAGGGCTGTTGGCATATCTAAGATGCTTTATATCCAACTTATCAAGAATATGACATCCATTCTTAGCACTTGTCAAAAAGGATTCCCAATTCAAGTGGGATGACAAGTATGAGCATGCCTTCGAAGACATCAAGCATTACCTGATGGCATCGCTGATTCAAGTAGCCCCTATCCCGGGCAAGCCGCTCATACTTTACACTACTACATTGGAAGACTCCCTTGGTGCTTTATTGGCCCAAGCTAATGATGAAGAAAAGGAAAATGCACATACTACCTCAGAAGTCATCTAATCCATGAGGCTAATTATCCATCCATTGAGATGCATTGTCTAGCTTTAATCTTTGTATCCCAAAAGCTATATCACTGCATGCTATCTCATAAGATGAACTTAATCTCTATGATAAATCCACTACAATATCTCATGACATGGTCGACGCTATCTAGACGGTTGGCATGATGGTCCATGATTCTCTCACAATTTAACATTAACTTCTTACCAAGGACAAGCTGCCAGCGCATTTCTTAGAAGACACCCACTTCTACTAATCTCTCTACTTAGTGATGATCTCCTCGATGAACAAATCATGAACTTAGGGATACTAGCATTCACTGGGAGATGTACCATGATGGTGCAGCTTCCTCTCAAAGAGGAGAAGAACCATAATCTACTATTCTGAGGAAAGGTAGGGGTAGGAATAGTTCTCTTAACTCTGGATCGCAATGTGATGAGATTATCATATCATCTATCCAACCTTGTACCACCAACAAAGTAATATGAAGCTCATTGATTGAGTTATCATTACTCTAAGCATCCAGAACATCAACATCTTTGGGGATTCTCAGCATGTTATTAACCAAATTTCTGGGTCCTATAAGGTTATAAAATCCAAGCTCCATCACTACCATAAGTACACCATGGAGTTATTGGCCCAAATCCAAGAGGTTACCATTTATAAGATTCCTCCAAGAGAGAACATCAGAGCGTATGCTTTAGCCAAGCTTGCCAATTAGTTGGTATGTGCAGAGGATGAGTCCATATCAATAAAGGTCCAAAATAGACAAGTCTTATCCATTATTGATACTAAACTCATCAAAAAGTACTCTCTTAAAGGGGAGGTTGCCATTGCAAAGAAGGATGAGGAGTTAGATTGGAGGCAACAATTCATGTATTACCTAAATAAAAGCAAACTACCTCAAGACAAGTCCCAATCCCATCAAATTTAGTAGAGAGCACTTTCTTACGCTCTTGTGGATGGTGCCTTATGCTGATGGACTTTCGTTCATATGTGGTTACGTTGTTTAAATAAGCACAAAACTCGTAGAATTGTTATTGAGGTACACTCAAGATTATGTAGAGCCAACCAATTCAGTTTGAAGATGAAATCCAAGATCAAGAAACTAGGATACTACTGGTCATCGATGATAAAAGTTTGCATGGATACGGCTGGGCGATGCCACCAATGTCAAATACACAGTGTGGTTCTACACCGACCACCCAACATTCTACATTCTACAATGGACTCATGGCCATTCAAGTGTTGGGGTACCAACATAGTGGGTCCGATTGATCCTCTTTCTTCCAAGGGTCATCAGTTCAGCTTAGCTGCTATTGACTACTTTTTGAAATGGGCAAAGGAGATCCACATAGAGAGGTCAGAACTCAGCATGTCTCTAGTTTTTTAAGAATGATATCGTATATAGGTTTGGAGTGAATCGATGAATTATATTTGATAATGGTATTGCATTCAAGAGCACTGAGATCAACAACTTCGCAAGAGATATAGAATATATTGGAGATATTCTACCATCAACTACTTGTGGGTAAACGACCAAGTAAGCCTTCAATAAAACTCTCATTCAAATCAAATCAAGAAGACACTAGCAATAATAAGGGACAGTGGTATGAGTAGTTAGTTGAAGCCTTGTGGGCCTACCGCACCACATATAGAACTACAACTCAATCTAATCCTTTGTCCTTAGTGTATGGGTCTAAAGCTATTTTACCATTAGAAGCTCAACTCCCACCACTAAGGATAGTTGTGGGTTGCAAGATCACAATAGAGTAGAATGCTAAGTTGCGGTTGGAAGTGCGTGAAGGTTTGGTGGTGAGACACTTTATGCCAAAACCTCAAGTTGTACAAAGATAAAATGATTCAAGCTCACTATAAGTTCAACCATCCTAGAGCTTTTCAAGTAGGAGAGCTTATTTTAGATCTAAGGAGACTGATTGTTGCCCATCGTAAGATGGGAGGCATGTTTGAACCCACTTGGGAAGGCCTTTTACCATAGAGAAGGCCTACCAGAGAGGATCTTATCAGCTTATTAAGAATAAGGGAGCACACCCAATGCTTCCAATCAATGGGCTATACTTAAAGAAATATTATAATTTCATTTTGAATTCAATCTCTTCCATGTTGAAAGTATTCTTTTTTGTGAATATGCCACGATGTGTTTAGGGTAGGTGTAAGAAACCCGAGTGGCAATCTAACCTTCATCGACACAACACAAACATAAACTACACACAAAAATATAAAATAAACACATATCATTTATCTCAGGCTACTCTGAGTTAAGATAATTTCCCCAGCGACACTCACTAAATAGCTGCTCTAGGTCAAGCTGACTAGTTACCCTGCTAGTGTGTCATCCCAGTGGTCTTCTTGCTTTGGAGGATGTAAGTCTGCTACACTTTCCTTCTTTGCTTGGCCACTGTACACTGACAAATGCCTTGTTAGTTTAGTAGGCCTTACGGCATGGCCAATAAGCTACTTCATGTGGGCTTCATTTAAGAGGATGTGAGCCTGCTACACTTTCTTCTTGGATTAGCCTTCATGCACTAATTGGGTCGAGTATATTTAAGGTTTAGAATAGGCACCCAAGTGGCTCCTTCCCTCCTAACTAATTCAAGTCTGGGTCTAGTCCTTCCTCGGGGCTCCTCACTTAGTAGTCGCTCTAGGTCAGATAGCATCTATCTCATTGATGATAGGCTATCTCGATGTTCAATTCCACTTAAAAAGTTATAAACCTACACACATTCTTTTTAGATTGATCATTGCACACCGACGGATGCCTTAGGTTGGTTGATTCTCACTAAACTGATGGATACACCACTCATGCTGATGGATACACCTTTAGTTGGTTGGTTCTCACACCTTACAATACACTACTCATTGTAGATGTAAGTCTGCTACACTTTCTCCTTGAGTTGGCCATCTTACACCAATAAGCTTTCTTTTCCAAGGCTTAGAATAATGTCCCTAGTACCTCCCCTATGGGCACTATATTTGGATCACATCTTTTGTGACCCAGTTTAGACACTACATGGGTTTCTATCGGATTAGATAGTTCCCCTTTCCTAATAACCACCCCTGTTGTTAGAGAATTCATCATGTGGATGTGCAGATTCTCCCTTGGTCTAGTAAATCTTATATGTCAGACATATCCCCTTAATATGGTCCCTCACACAACAGGTGGTCCATGCAAAGATATAAAAAAATATATATTCACTTGTGGATTGGGAAGACACCATTAGTACATTTTCCCAAGCATCCTTACTTTTAGGGTAGTGTCAACAAAATTCCCCTATAGGAATCACCGACTACTCTTAAGTTGATATAAGTCCCCATCAACATTCACTAAGTCACTTGTCTTTACCAACAGTCGGTTATTCCCTGCTTTAAAAGATGTAAATCTACTAGACCTTCTTCCTAGCACAACCATTGCACACCGAAAGACAACCCCTTTGGTTGGCTAGCTCTACCCCACGGCTAGTAGACTATCCCTTTGGATTTATAAATTTTAGATAGGATAAGTCTGATATAGCCCTTCTAAGTGGGTCCATCGCACACTAACATGGTCCATAAATTAAATCTATTAAATTTGACCCAGCTCATATCCCCAGTGGATATGCCCTCAATTTGAAATCAAACTAAACAAAAAAAACCATATCAAATCACATGAAATGAAGATAAAATTAATTCTAACTACTTTTGAGTTGACAGAAGTCCCTAGTGCCATTCACTCAGTAGTCGGCCTAGGTTAGGTTCAATTAGTTGTGCATCTAATAAGTCACCGCAGTGATTGTTCCTTGCTTCGGAAGATGTTATGCTATGCCTCTTCCTAGCACTGCCATTGCACATCGAAAGGCAACCCCTTCAGTTAGCTAGCTCTACCCTGCAGCTGGTAGACTATCCCTTTGGATTTATAAATCTGAGGTAGGTCAAAGCTGATATAATCCCTTCTCAATGGGTTCATCGCACATCGACAGGGTCCATACATTAATTTAGATTAAATAAAACCCAATTTGATTTTCCCTAGTGGATTTAAATCACACTCATCTCCCTAGTGGAGCCCTAAATCATATGTAAACAAGTCAAGCAAATAAATCAAATTCAAAACCAACATCCATACTGGAGCCAAATAAAACCAACTCCCCTAGTAGAGTCTAAATTAAAGAAATCAAACTAAACCCTTATTCCTAGCAGATACATCCCTAAACAAATCTATGGAATCAAACTCAAATCCCAATCCCCAGTAGATAGCTTGAACCTTCTTCCCTAGTGGAAGGTTCATATACCAGATCCCCAGCAAACTTGAGCCCATATCTCTAGTAGATATGCCTCCACAACAATTAAAACTAAACAAATTCAAGTCAATTCGATCTTAATCCTCCGTGGATTATAGATCCTTATCCCCAGCAGATCTTCTTTCCACAAATCATATAGTCAAATCAAATTCAAACCTTATCCCCAATAGATTTTCTTCTTCTACGCCCTTGACATAGACCCTCACATGTCATGTCCAATGTATGTGTGATCCCCTAATGGATCTCCCTCCATGTCTTTGACATGGAATTCTCATCAAATTTTATTTCTTCTCTTAGTCACACCTTTAATACTTCAACAAAATGCTTAATAATGTATTTGTTCAAATTACATCATCTTAACATTGTAATCAACATTTTATGATTTATGATGGTGCAAGCTCAAACTAACTATACAATATCATGCTAAACATATTATTGTGTGAATTAACACATTATATTATATTATAATATATGATGTTATATTATAATTTGCTATAATATAATATATTGTCTAACAGTACACCTCATTAGAATAACTTAAAAAGAACAAATAACAAAAATTTCTCAAAATATGAATAATGTTCATTTTGGATGTAAAATTGCTATTTTTCCTATTAGAAATGGTACAAAATAGCATAATTTTAGTGTTGCTTCTTAGTGTGTACTATGAATTTGGCAAACTCTTCCATCTCAACCTTCAACTTAAACTTTTTGTGAGTTTTGACCCAACTTATTATAACAAAAGTAAAACATACTAAAATTTACAAAAACATTTAGTAACACATCACCACATTCATATATATATATATATATATATATATATATATATATATATATATATATTTATATATGTACATTATATTTTAATATGCTTTCATATAATATATTATCTTACATTACACCTAAAATTGATTCACTTTAAGAATTTTTTTTTAAATTTTGATTGAAAAATGAACATTTATTTTGGATACAAAATTCCATTCTTTTGATTAAATGAAACACCATAGCACACCTCAAATGTTGTTCCCTAAACTTACCTTAAATTTGGCCAAATCCCATCATCTCAGACTATAAATCAGTATTTTTATAAATTATACCAGTACAAACTCTACTACATCATAATATAACAAACTAAAATATACTAAACAACAAGTAGTAACACACAATAGTATGCTATAATGCATGATACTACACTGTTATGACATCCTATATTATAATATATTATAATAAATTATATTTTATTATATTGCATATCACATCATAAGGGAGTTCTTAAGATAACAAATCATAAAATTATTCTAAACAATAAAAGACTATTATTTTAGTCGTATCACTTACATATTTTAAATTAAAATAATATAATACGATGCCATGCCCCAAATTCCACCATTTTAAAGTTTAAATCAACATTTTTATAAATAATGCTAGTGAAGGCTTGACTGCATGATTGTATAATACTAAAAGAATTTAAAATGTTAAGAACAATATATTATGATATATGATGCTATACTATGCTACAACATATAATATTTATTTAGAACATAAAATCTTACTTTTTAGATTACAAGTGGCATAGCACACCTTTGGTACTACAACCTAATTCCCACGTGAAATTTAACAAATTTCATCATATAATTTATTAAATTAATCTTTTATGATTTATATTAATATAGACTATAGGGCACAATACCATAATATACTAAAACATTTTAAAACATCTTATAACATCAAAAAACTATAGGCTCAAATATATGATGCTAGATTATACTATGATATGTGGTATTATAATATGATCTAGGGTTAAGGTTCAGGGAATTCAAATCTCTAATAGTCAAGGGAAATTCTGTTGAAGATATTTTCTTTAGTTACCATAACTATGTTAAGATTAGGTCATTTTTTAGATCTACTCCTAATGGCATCTTTATTCAAGGTTTAGTTAGTTTAGGGTTTAGGGTTAGTTTAGGATTTAGGGTTTAGGGTTAATTTAGGGTTTAGGGTTTAAGGTTAGTTTATGGTTTAGGGTTTAAGGTTTAGGGTTTGGGGTTTAGGGTTTAGTGTTTAGGGTTGTAAGTTTTAAGGTTTAGGGTTGTAGGTTTTAGGGTTTAAGGTTTAAGGTTTAGGGTTTTAGGGTTTTGGGTTTTGGGTTTTGGGTTTAGGGTTTATGGTTTAGTATTTAGGGTTTAGGGTTTTTAGAGTTTAGGGTTTTAGTTTCAGGTTTAGAGTTTAAGTTTTTGCTTAGGGTTTAGGGTTTAAGGTTTTTTAATAGAGAACAAATTCATATTCAACATTTCTTTTTTTTAATTTCATCAACCAAGTAGCATCCCAAGTTTTCTAAGACACAACCAACAACATAGATGGAAAAGGAGCACCCATAGAGCAGATCAAAAACCTTAGATTAGTAGAACTGTCTATATAATAAGGACATAGTTCCATAAGCAACAGATCATATTGGTAGTTATTCAATTTCTAGTTCCTATCCGAACCACCCCCACCTCTCGAGTAGCGTGATCCTCCATCATATACCTGATCTCTCCCTTCCCCACTAGCATAGTTATAACCTCTGTCGCTCCTCCTACCTCCATAATCACCACTACTCTGACCACCATCTCTATATCCACCAGCACCTCCAGATCCCCTGCCATCACTACGATAATCATGGCCTCTGCCTTTGCCTCCATCGCCAAATATAGATTGAGCCTAGTTGATGCTGATGTTCCTGCCATCAAGATTATGCCTATTCTTAGGGCTTAAGGTTTAGGGTTAGTTTAGGGTTTAGGGTTGGTTTAGGGTTTAGGGTTTAGGGTTTATGGTTTGGGGTTTAGGGTTTGGGGTTTAGGGTTTAGGGTTGTAGGTTTTATGGTTTAGGGTTTAGGGTTTATGTTTTAGGGATTAGGTTTATCCTTTAGGGTTTAGGGTTCAGGGTTTAGGGTTTTAGGATTTAGGGTTGTAGGTTTAGGGTTTAGGGTTTAGGGTTTAGGGTTTAGGGTTTAGGGTTTTAGGGTTGTAAGTTTAGGGTTTAGGGTTGTAGGTTTATGGTTTAGGGTTAGTTTTATGGTTTAGGGTTTAGTATTTAGGGTTTAGAATTTAAGGTTTAGTTTTTTTTTAAATTAAGTAAAGTGTTAGGTTTAGGTCTATTTAGTTTATTTAGTTTATTTCTTATTTATCTGAGTTTATTTTAATTTATTTTATTTTGGTTTATTTATTATTTCTAACTAGTTTAGTTTATTTATTTTAGGTTTATTTATTTTAGTTTAGGTTTTTCTTTTTAATTTATTTTTTAAGTTTAAGTTTATTTTTTAGTTGAATTTTATTTTTATTTTCTTTTGGTTTAGGTTTTATTTTTATTTTTTAAGTTTAGGTTTAGGTTTTATTTTCTTTTTAGGTTGGTTTTTAAGTTTTATTTTAAGTTTATTTTATGTTTTATTTTTTAGTTTAGGTTTAGATTTATTTTTTAGTTTATTTTATTTTATTTATTTTTGGTTCTTTAATTTATTTTTTTGGTTTAGGTTTAGGTTTTATTTATTTTAGTTTAGTTTATTTTAGTTTAGGTTTATGTTTATTTTATTTTGTTTATTTTATTTTTATTTTAGGTTTAAGTGTTTTTTAGTTTAGGGTTTAGGTTTTATTACCTTTTCATTTTTTTAGGTTTTATTTTTTGGTTTATTTTTTAGGTTTAGGTTATTATTATTATTATTTTATTTTATTTTTATTTTACCTTTAGTTTTTATTTTATTAAGGTTTTTTTATTCTTAGGTTTATTTTATCTTTTTACTTTTGTTTAGGTTTTTCTTTATTTATTTAAGTTTATTTTTATTTTTTATTTTATTTTACTTTTAGCTTTAGGTTTAGGTTTTGGTTTAGGTTTTTTTTTACTTTATTTATTTTATTTTCTTTAGTTTTAGGTTTTTAATTATTTTATTTTTAGGTTTTATTTAGTTTAGGGTTTAGGGTCTTAGGGTTTAGGGTTTAGGGTTAGGGTTTAGGGTTTAGGGTTTAGGGTTTAGTGTTTAGGCTTTAGGGTTTAAGGTTTTGAGTGCTTAAGGTTTAGGGTTAGTTTAGAGTTTAGGGTTTGGGGTTTAGGTTTTAGGCTTAAGGCTTTAGGGTTAAAGGTTTAGGGTTAGTTTAGGGTTTAGGGTTTAGGGTTTTAGGGTTTAGGGTTTAATTTTTAGGGTTGTAGGTTTTAAGTTTTAGGGTTTAGGGTTTCTGGTTTTAAGGATTAGGGTTTAGGGTTTAGGATTTTAGGGTTTAGGGTTTAGGTTGAGGATTTATGGTTTAGCATTTAGGGATTTGGGTTTTGGTTTTGGGTTTAGGGTTTAAGTTTTTTGTTTAGGGTTTAGGGTTTAAGGTTTTTTAATAGAGAACAAATTTAGATTCAACATTTCCTCTTTTTGATTTCATCAACCAAGTAGCACCTTAGGTTTTCTAAGACACAAGCGATGACAGAGATTAAAAAAGCGTACCTTTAGAGCAAATAAAAACCCTAGATAAGTATAATCGTCTCTATTGTACAGACACGGTTCCATGAGGAGCAGATCAGATCAGCCATTCTTTAATTTATCCAGTTCCCTTGAGAACCACCCCGGCCTCTTGCATAGCGAGATCGATCATCATATCCCCGATCTCTCCCTCTGCCACCACCATGACTGTAACCTCCATCATTCCTTAGTTTTAGTTTAGGTTTTTATTTTATTTTTTTAGGTTTAGGTTTTAAGTTTTTATTTTAGGTTTATTTTTTGTTTAAGTTTAGGATGGTTTTTAGTTTATTTTATTTTATTTAGTTTAGGTTTAGGTGTAGGTTTTATTTATTTTAGTTTAGTTTATTTTAGTTTAGGTTTAGCTTTATTTTATTTTATTTATTTTATTTTTATTTTTGGTTTAGGTTTTTTTCTTAGTTTCGAATTTAAGTTTTATTTTTTTTATTTTTAAGTTTTATTTTTTAGGTTTATTTTTTAGGTTTAGGTTTTTATTTAATTTTATTTTATTTTATTTTATGTTTTTTTTATGTTTATTTTATTTAGGTTTTTTATTCTTAAGTTTATTTTATTTTTTAGTTTACTTTAGGTTTTTATTTTTTTATTTAATTTATTTTTTATTTTTTATTTTATTTTTAGGTTTATGTTTATGTTTTAGTATAGGTTTTTATTTTATTTATTTATTTATTTTATTTATACATTTTATCTAGTTAATGTTTTGGTTTTTACATTTTTGGTTAGTGGAGGGTTTTTTTGGAGGTTTAGTTTGGGAGGGTTTAGGATTTAAGGTTTAGGCCCAGGCTTTAGGGAGAGTTTAGTTTATAGTTTAGGGAGGGTGGGGAGTTTAGTTGGGAGAGTTTAAGATGGGTTATGATTTAGGGTAGGGTGCATTTAGTCAGGTTTAGGAAAGGTTAGTTTAGAGTTTATAGGTGAGGTGGGTTTAGGGTCAGGTGGGTCAGGGTGGGTTAGAGTTTAGGGTTTAGGGTGTTAGAGGATTTGGAGATTTATATATGTATAGGGTTGGGTTAGTCAAGGTCCAGGTTAGTGTGGGGAGGATTTAGTGGGTTTTGGGTTTAGGGTTTAGGATTTATGGTTTGTTTATTTTTAAAATTAATTAAACCAATAAGTTTAGGTTTATTTAGTTTATTTATTATTTATTTTAGTTTATAATAATTTCAATTTTTAATTACGTTTAACTTTTATTTTATTTAATTTAGTTTATTTATTTTAATTTTGGTTTTTTTATTGTAGTTTATTTTTTAGTTTTGGTTTAGGTTTATGTTTATTTTTTAATTTAGTTTTATTTTTATTTTATTTTTTAGGTTTAAGTTTTATTTTTTATTTTTAGGTTTAGGTTTAGGTTTTATTTTAATTTTTTAGGATTAGCTTTTAGGTTTTTAATTTTAAGTTTATTTTTAGGTTTTATTTTTTAGTTTATGTTTAGGTTTATTTATAGTTTATTTTATTTAGTTTAGAGTAAAGTTAAGTGTATTTTAGGTTTAGGTTAGGTTTTAATTTTTTTGTTTATTTTATTTTTTTTTTTCTAGTTTAAGTTTTATATATATTTTTAGGTTTATTTTTAGGTTTAGGTTTAATTTAGTTTTATTTTATTTTTATTTTATGTTTATTTAATTTTATTTTATGTTTTCGTTATTTTGTTTATATAATAGGTTTATTTTATTTTTTAGTTTAGTTTAAGTTTTATTTTATTTTAGTTTAGTTTTTTTATTTTAAGTTTTTATTTTAATTTTTAGGTTTATTTTAGGTTTTATTTTAGGTTTATTTTTATGTTTTCTTTTTAGTTTAGGTTTAGGTTTATTTATAGTTTATTTTAATTTATTTAGTATAGAGTATATGATTAGTGTATTTTAGGTTTAGGTTTATTTTAATTTATTTTATTTAGGGTTTATTTTATTTTGTTTATCTTAGGTTTAACTTTATTTTCTTTTTGGGTTTAAGTTTTATATTTTGTTTATCTTTAGGTTTTATTTTTAGGTTTATTTCTTAAGTTTAAGTTTTTATTTAGTTTTTATTTTACTTTATTTTAGGTTTATTTTTTTTATTCTATGTTTGGGTATTATTTTGTTCATGTATTTTATTTTTAGGTTTATTTTATTTTTTTAGTTTAGTTTAAGTTTTTATTAATTTATTTTAGTTTAGTTTCTATTTTTAGGTTTAGATTTTAGTTTAAGTTAATTATTTATTTTATTATTTTTTTATTTTTTAGGTTTATGTTTAGGGTTTTATTTTAATTTTCAAGGTTTAAGTTTTTGATTTTTATTTTAGGTTTATTTTTAAGTTTTATTTTTTAATTTAGGTTTAAGTTTATTTTTTGTTTATTTTATTTTATTTAATTTAGGTTTAGTTTATTTTAGGTTTAGGTTCAAGTTTTATTTATTTTAGTTTAGTATATTTTTGTTTAGGTTAAGGTTTATTTTATTTTGTTAATTTTATTTTATCTTAGGTTAAGGTTTTTTTTTTACTTTTAATAGGTTTTATTTTTTATATTTTTACATTTATTTTTTAGGTTAAGGTTTTTATTTGATTTTTATTTTATTTTAATTTAGGTTTATTTTATTTTAAATTTACATTCAATTTTTATTTTATTTAAGTTTTTTATTCTTAGGGTTATTTTATTTCTTAGTTTAGTTTATGTTTTTATTTATTTTAGTTTTTTATATTTATTATTTTATTTTATTTTATTTAAGTTTAAGTTTAGGTTTTAGTTTAGGTTTTATTTTATTTTATATTTTATTTATTTGTTTAGGGTTTTATTTATTTTATTTTAAGTTTTATTTAATTTAGGTTTAGGTTTTAGGATTTTAGGTTTAGAGTTTAGGGTTTAGTGTTTAGGATTCTGAGGTTTAGGGAAGAGGTTTAGGGTTTAGTTTAGGTAGGGTTTATGGTAGGTGGGTTTATGGTTATGAGTTTGGGGGGTTTGTGGTTTAGAGGTTAATTTAGGGTTTAGGGTTTCAATTTAGGTTTAGAGTTTAGGGAGGTTAGGGGTTTAGGGTTTTAGGGTTATAGTTTAGGGTTTAGGTTTGGGTTTAGGGTTTAGGATTTTTTTTTGGGAAACCCCATGTAGGGTATTTTATTGCCACAAAAGAGGGTTACAAGGTTCTTAAAGGGGTAAACTCAAACCGCTCAAAGAGCTACAATCGCCTAAGGAGTAAATCCTATCTAAGTTAATCCAAGAGCAAAAGAAAGCATAAAACAATCAAAAGATACAAGATGATTAACATAATAAGCTAAAGTAAGAATAAAGCCAATGCTCGGAGGATGTGGGAATGCATGATAATGCGAGCAAAAGAAGGAGATAGAATCACCGCAAAGTTATAATAAGAGGAGATTAGAACAAGGTATACAAAAAAAAATTAAGAAAACAATATAATATGAGTATGTTAGTAAGGAATTGTGATAGAGAAGACTGTGCTCAATCACACCATGTTGGGGAGATGCAAGTATGAGCATCCAAACCGCAGCTAAGGGTTACATCACATGAGCTACTACCGAACCAATAGGGAGTGAGATCATCACAGCCATCATAGCCAACAAACCTGTGAGAAGGGAGCACCCAGTTGTTGATATTCTTGTGAGCTTTATTACCTGCAAACCTAAGCAAAATCATATCTAGAGTATATAGAAAATTGCTAAGAGCTGAAGGATAGGGAGTCTCATTCAAGAAAAGTATCATCAATATAGACATCTTGACATGAGAATACATAAACATAAGAGAGTGAGCCATCTTAGCCAGAATCTCATCAATAGCCATATCCAAGAAAGAAAGCAATCCAAAGATATAATCCCTCCACAAGAAAATTGCGAGGAGACAACTTCTGAAATCTCGCTAATCAAGTCAATGAGCTATAATTAACACCATCCCAATCATATGATATATAAATGAAACTTTCGTCAAGAAACAACCCGTGAAAAAACCCCTTATTAATATCCCGGAGAAAAGTAAAGGAAGACAACATAGCTCAACACAGGGAATGGACTGCAACCAACTAAAATGAGCACCCAGTAAAAATAGTTAGAACAAAGACTCAATAGATTCAGGCTACAATTCAGATAATCCAAATCAATAATCAACCCAGAAAACAAGACAGGAAAAGGCAACAACATCCAAGACAGAAGGGACTAAGCGTCCATAATACCACTCTTTCAGAATAGACATCGCATAAGACTGCACCCACCTATCAGAAATGAGGTAGGAATAAGGACAATAGTAGGTAATGCAGATCGGAAATAGGAGATAAACTGCATAGGTATTCAGAAAGCCAACCACCCCAACCAAACAAATAATGCAACATTTGAACCGCCATTCAAGAATCAACAAGTGGATTGAAATGGGTCTCAACATTAGATTCCAAAATAGCAACAATTAAGACAAAGAAACATCCAAAAGAAAAGACAAATTGGCCATAAAACTCCTCAATCGAGTAGACATGGCAATAATAGATAACCAAATAATTAAAGCATAAAAATAGTTATCAAGGCAACAACTCGCAAAAGTCACCAAAACCATCACCATCGACAAAGAATGTCAAATCCGAGCATGAGAGACCAAATTCTACAACCAACAAAGATGGAGCCAATTGAGGTGTCAAGATAAAACAAGACAGTAAATCTCCAATACTAGAGACAACCAAAATAGCAAAAACTAGCTAGCTTGCCAAAATAATCCAAAATCCTAGGGGCAGTAAGATGAGTATTAATCCAGATCAGCCAACAAACAAGGCAGTTAAAACCAACAAGCTGGGGAAGAGTCCACCCATAAACATATATAGATAAAGGAAAGGATAGATAATGAAAAGCTCCCCACCATAAGCCTATCCATTAAGTGACATTCAGAAATCGACAAGAGGATGCTTAGTCACCATAATCCACCCCAAGGAAATTCATAATAATAACCAAGGTTGGTCAATAACCCAATTATGCATATAAGATAAATCATTTATTAATTCCAAACATAAAAAGAAATGAGCTTCAAGTTGTGCATGTTCCAATCATAGCATAGGGTGGGAGAACAACAACAAGGAAAAATAACACCATCCCAGGTGTTAGCAGCAAAAACCAAAAGAAAAATAAAGAAAATTTGCTGGGCAAGGAAATCAGAATTCCAAAAAATAGCAACATGGACAATTTTACTATTAACACACCCATTAGGAAAAGGAAATATTACTAAGAAGGATATAAAGTAAAAAAATGTATGAGTTCAAGAAATTTCCAGTGTAAGCAGAACCCACAACCTCAGCAGATGCAAAATGATAATCCCTTGAGTAACTCCAAACCTGCTGATCATGGAAAACAAGACCAGAAATAGCAAGATTAACAGTACCCTGAAGGAGCCATGTTAGCCAACAACTAAAAGGGAAGTTTTCAAGATGTTGGCCATAGGATATGCCATTAAGAGTAGATAAAACATAAAAGGCTCCCTTAATAAAAGGAAGAAGAAATCTATGGGAAATAGAACCGGATGAAAATAACAACAACATGTGTGATCAAAAATAGCCGGTATTAGTACAAACAGTTGTGAATTCGTGATTCAAGAGGCAACCATAAATCTCAAAGACAACAATATGTAAAGAGGACCCCAAAAGCTAATGACTAGTATTGAAAAAAATAACACAATTCCATTCCTGCAAAGAGATATTAGTGTAGACATGGGATATCCCAATCAGCAAAATAATAGCAATAAAGAAAGTTGCAACCAATAGGTGCTCAATAGCAGTCCTAAGAGCAAGCCAAGAAAGGTTGCTTAGTCACATTAAGCCAGTATTTGCAAGGATATTGATAGCCATAATCAGTAGGCATATAGGATAGACCATTGGTAGATATAAGAACAGAAGAATGGTCTTCAGAATTTTCATGATCTCATCAAAGCATGAAGGGTGAAAATAATTGCAGTAAAGAATAGCATCAACCCAAATGTTAACAACAAGAGTAGAAAGTGAAACAGAAAAAGGAGGGTAAACACAGTAAGAACCAAAAGGAGCAGCCAACAAGAAAATCCATTCCTGCAGGGGATAGAAGAAGACCCCAAAAATAGTTAATCTTGTGACAAGAACAATAAAAGAAATTAACCAAAACCCCAATCTGAAACCTCAAGTAAAGGATCTCCTGGGTAAAATAGCCATAAACAATTTGAATAAACACCATCCAGGACAAAAAATAAACAGTGCAGAAAGATATAATAGAATGCCAGAAATTCCACCCTGGTAGATTCTGCACAATAGTAGGTCTATCGCAAGGAGAAGTAAGGTCAGCAGCAGCCTGAAGGAAAACCTGTAAAAGATAGTCATAGCAGTTTGAAGAAAAGAAAGAAACCCCCCACAATAATTCATAGAGCATCTTTGAATGAGATCAAGAATCGATAAAGACAACGACCAAGAAGATAAATATCATCAAAAGGGCCAAGAAGCCACTTCATGCAGAAAAATAAAGTAAAGGATAACTCCCAGAAATAAAAGAGAAATGTCTGGTTCCGCTCAACATAATTCTTATGCTGATTAACCGTATGCACATAACTCAACAAGCTTTTCGCCAAAATAGTGAGCCTCAAAAGAGGAGAGCTATTAAAATAGCGATCATGACACAAAGATCCGGGCACCAAGTGTTATCCATGAAAAACAAAAGCACAAAAAGGAATAGAAATCCAAAAAGTGGGCAGAAAGCATCAGAATTTTAATTAAGTTTTGAGATAAGGTAACCCAGAATTGTCCAGGTTAACCATCCCACGCAAATGTTTGGGCAAGGTGTGTTGCTCAAAGAAGATGACACCATTGGATCTAGCACCCAGATTGGCAAGGTAGTCGGTACAAGCATTTCCTTCACACCAAACATGTGTGATGTTAAAATTCAGGTGGGAAAGAAGAGATCTAGTTTTCTTGAGGAGGTAATACAAATCGGTCTTTGCTCATCTTAGTTGAAGTTAAAAGATCAATCGGAAAAAGTAGCATCCACCTCGATCCAAATATTGATCGACCATTTTGGAGACAAATCTCAAGAGCTTTGAAGACGCCATAAGTTTAGAAAAGAGGCGGTCAGAAATAAGGGAATAAGCAAAAGCACATACTATACCCTTAGAGTTCACGAAAATGCCACCACAACCCGAGCCATTATGAGAGACAGAGCCATCAGTATTTATTTTAATAATATGATCAAGTGGTTTTTTCCAATATACAATCTTGTCATTACGGCAGTAAAGTTGATCCGACAAAATTATGCCCAGTTTATTGGCCACAAATTTACAGCCTTTGAAATGTTTATAATGAATGAGATTGGCTTTAAACAAGTCACTAATTTTGTTTTAGTTCTAGCGATAATCCTCCTATGGTTCATAGGGATCCCACGGTGTTTTGCATCATTTATGTCCATCCATATGAACCGAGATAAGAGTGATAGCAATGATAACTTTAATGTGACCTTTAATAGTATTATCAAAATAAATTTCAAGAAGTTGGTATAAAGTAAGAGAACCATTGAAATTGAGAGTGTTAAAAAGATCATCATACCAAATCCATAGTTTAGAAGCAATGGCCCCATTAATAAAAACATGATTAACATTTTCAATATGAAAACAACATTGACATTTAGACGGTAAATGGAACCCTTTACCCCCACAACAAGGAATCTACAGGGATAAAATTTTTTAGAATACGCCATGTAAGAACAGAGTAAGAAATAGGGATATTGTTATTCCAAAGTTTAGAGAATACATAGGAGGGTACGTGTGGAGTATCTTTAATGTGGAGCCACACATTTTTGAGGTTGAAATCACCATTTTGAGTGAGCTTAAAGAGAATATGATCTTGATTTTGAGGAGTGATAGGAATAGTAGTAACCATATTCAGGAAAGTAAAAGGGATAAAATCAGCAAGCTTATTATTGTTCCACTTATTGTTATGCCAGAAAGTGTTTACTCTAATAGCGGAAGTGGAATGGGTATGAAGTAAGTCATCCATGGAACCACAACCACTCCAGTTATCTTGCCAAAAGAAAGAGGTACTAGAGTTGATGCCCCAAAAAATTAGGGATTCGGCATCCCATTTGACAGAACAAAGTCTTTTCCACACAGGGGAGTCACCCGGCTTGAAGGGACAAGTGAGGGTGCTTACCACAATATTTAGTCATGAAATTAGCCAGGTGATTACTCTGAAATTCCACCAGAGTTTATAAGAAAAGGCATTGATAGTTTCTTTAATGGGTTTACAACCAAGACCACCTTCGTCAAAAGTGCCACAACTTTTAAACCAAGAGGTCCAGTGCATTTTTTTAGAAGAGGTATTGGAGCCCCAGAAAAATTTGTTTAAGGCGCTCAATTCTGATGCTAGAGATGGTTAGCACAATGGTTTGGATGAGATATAAAGGCATGGAATTAAGAGTGCTATTAATCAAGGTGAGCCTACCACCAAAAGAGAGTAAATGAAATTCCCAAACCAAATTTTATTAGAAATTTTTGAATAAGATCATCAAAAGGTGAGATCTTTTTCCTTTAAAAGTGGAGCCCGAGGTAATTAATGGGAAATTGACTTTGCTTAAAATTAGTAATTGAGATTTGATTCAATCTATTGGGAGGAATCTTCTTGAGGGAATAAAACATTTTTTTCATTAAGGAAGAGACCACTAACTTTGCCAAAATCATTTAAGAGATTCTTGATATTTTGACATGTTGAAGGGAGGCATTACGAAGATTATAAAATCATCACAAAGTTAAGATGAGAAATGGGAAGCCACCATGAGTTTTAAAAGCCATGTTAGGATTTTTTGATGAAAAGGTCATTGAGGCTTCTTGAAAGATATTCGACAATGATAAAGAGAGAGAAGGAGAAAGTCTCTTGATGCAAACCATGGCTCGAAGAAAAGAAACCAAGGGACTCACCATTTAAGATGATAGAAAACTAGATGTTAGTGATAAAACTTTTAATAATCGGATAAAATGATCATTGAAATAAAACAAATGCAAGATTTGGAAAAGGAAACCCCACGAGAGGTTGTCAAAGGCTTTAGAGATGTCCAGTTTGAAAAGCATATTACCTCCTCTGGAAGAAACATTAATGTAATGAACCAGTTCTTGAGCGAGGAGAATATTATCAGATATGGCTCTATTTTTGACAAAACTAGTTTGGTTAGGGGAGATGATTTTATGAAGCAAGGGGCTAATTCTATTATTAATCAGTTTAGCAATGAGTTTTTTTTAAAAAGGTACAAAGACTAATAGTGCAAGTCACCCGAGATTGATTGATGGTTTTGGGAATAAGGACAATAGAAGTACTTAAAAAATATTTGGGAATAGAGCTGCCATCAAAGAAATCAATAACATTAACAAGATCGAGATTTAATAAAAGGCCAATAATGTTGAAAGAAATGAGTCGAAACCATCGGAGGATGAGTCATTGTTCATGCTATTGAGTAGTACTAATCTCCTTAGGGACGCATAGTGAGCAAATGGTTATCCTCATTGGTAATCATAGAAGGGATAAGATGGGTGTTGGAGGGGTTTCTGAAGGATTTGAATTTAATAAATTTTGGAAGTGATGGATGGCCCTTGATTTCATTGTTATCGGTTATCCTACCATTAGGGTTCTTAATTTTCTTAATCGAGTTAAGGGCTTTCCGCTTTATATAAATAGCATGAAAATACCTAGTGTTTGGTCACCATCGATATGTTTGCTAGCTTTTGACCAATAGGTTTCCTCCATGTTTTGATAGTTAATCAGACTATCTTTGGTAGTGCTCAACTCATCAAGCTTACTGGGGTCAATTAAGACAGCTTCTTCAAGAGAACAAACCACTTGTTCCATAGCTTTAAGATTGGTGAAGAGATTTTTAAAAATATGCTTGTTCCACCAATTGAGGTTTTGTTTAAGCCTCTTGAGCTTAAGCCAAATGAACCATGCCTTTAATAGAATTATCCTGGATGAGGAGCCATCCGGTTAGTGGAAACAACGAGTGAAATCACCATGTTGGGTCCACATATTTTGGAAATGAAAAGATGAGGAAATAGGAGGGTTAGTGGGGGAGATAGAGATCAAAAGGGGCATGATCGGACAAAGTCACGCTCAAATGTTCAAAGTGAGAGGCCATTGATTAATCCAAGGAGAATTAAAGAGGGCCCTGTCCAGATGCTGCCAAAGTCTAGAGTTGTGCCACGTGTAATCAGACCCAGAAAAACTAATGTCAATAAAATTGCAATCAAGGATCATATTAGAGAAGTCTTCCATGGAATGAAGGTTAGGATAACATCCTCCCCTCCTTTCCGAAGAAGCAATGATAGTATTAAAATCGCCCCCAACCAACCAGGGTAGGTTAACTGAGGAGGCAAAGGTTCTTAAATGATTCCAAAGGATGTTCCTACCGGCTCTATTACAAGAAGCATAGATAACATAACCAAAGGCCGAATAATCACCTAAAGAGATTTTGACATTAACCAATTGGTCAAGATCATCGATGATGGAAATGGTGATAGAATTATCCCAAAAACACCAAATTTTGTTATTAAGATTGAAGAAGAAATTTTGAAATCCAAGCGATCTAGCAACAAATGCAATTTTGGAAGAGCTAATGAAAGGCTCAATGATAACAAGAAGTTTGATGTTATGAGAGCGAGAGGCTCTAACACGGTTCAGCGAGAGTGTCCCACAACCCGGATATTCCAAATAAGAAAATTAATCATAATAAAATTTCAAAAAAGGAGAGATAAAAAAGGAAATAGGAAAAAAGAGGAGAGAGGGACATAATTATTTATGAGGTGTAAGGGAAGAACGTGTGGTTATAGTGAAATTGCTATTAGTCATTTTGGCTTTAGAAGATTTTTTTTTTAAGAACAGTTTGGAAAGGTCTATCAAAATCCAAAATATCTCCATCAGAAAGGGATTGGTTTTTGTTTTCTAGAATAAGAGTAGTATCAGACAATGTTTTAGTAGTGGTGATTTCTCCTTCTTCAGTGTCAGAGTTAGGATGAGAAATTTAGATAGCCTGAGTAGCACTCTATAGAGAGATAGTGGGGGAGGTTCTTGCACCATTAATAATGCAAATAACATTTTCGCCATGATGCATATTCGGTTTGGTCGACACCAATGGATCAACATTATTTTGATCCAATGTAAAATTCCCATTCGGATTGTCATTAAGCTTTAAATTAAGCAAAGGTTTGTCATGAAGAGCCAATATAATGCAAGTAGGAGAAGTGTTAGGTAAGTTGACATTAGTCTGACACCTCAATAGTAGTATGTATATCTATCGTAATGTTTTTCTTTTGACAAATCAATAGATACTAAGGGGGTAGGTGTAGGAGGATGTATTTCATTTTGAGAAGCTTTTGGCACATAAGCTAACTTAGTGGTTTTCCTGTTCCAAGAGAGGTATTAGTGTCCTGTGAAATATTCTTTTTAAGGTTTGGGTGTAGTACAAAGCATTCGGTATGATCATGACCATGGATCTTACAGTGAGAACAAAAGGTTGGGAAGTTTTCAAATTCAACTTTCTGATTATATCCAAATTTTTCCAACCAATCCAAACTTCTTGGGGTATTTTTTGGTAATGTCAATTTCAACCAAGATGCGTGCAATAGATGGTAGATCTAGTGGCAGTGGCTTGATCAATTTGAAGGGGTCTACCAAATAGAGCCCCAACCGCAAACAATACTTGATGAGTAACATAGTGAATTCTCATGTTTGGGAAAGCAAGCCATAACGGAACAATAAGGGATTCTTCCTTAACATCAAAAAGGGGCGACCATTTCAAGAGCCGAATTTGACAATTATGCACATAATAAGAGCGACGGGCAAATACACGAGAGTAATCTAAATCATTTGATAATTGAATGAGGATGTGTCGAGGATCAAGTAGCCCAATAGTGAAAACTCCTGAAAGCTTTAAGCTATAGAAGAAGGATCGGATATTATCTAGAGTATGGCGTCGTAAAGAGAATTTACCAACCAAAGAGAACTCGTAAGGCTTAGCTAATTTCTCAACATCCTGGTCAGAGCACATGACAGCCGGCAATCCACGAAAGGATGTAGAGATTAGATTAACCGAGGCATTAGCACAAGGGATCCTACCATAAAGAGCATCCTTAAAGGACTTCAGGGTGTATTAGAATCGGATCAGTACCTTCGGTGGTTATTGTCGGCGCATCTAGATCGACGAGTTGGGCGCAGGGTGAAGCCTCCGCCATTGATCGATCCGGTGAGAATCACATAAGCTACCAGGGGATGCGCAACCAAGCAATTTGACAGCGAGCATGATCGGGGAGGCCCGAATGGCGGCCAAATCGCAAAGAACAGCACGGGAACGCAAAATTGCCATGAAATCGCTAGAGAGGGAGCGCAGCCGATGGTTTAGGGTTTAGAGTTTAGGGTTTAAAGTTTAGGGTTAGTTTAGGTTTAGGGTTTAGGGTTTTACGATTTAGGATTTAGGGTTAGATTAATGGTTAGGATTTAGGGTTTAGGTTTTAGGGTTCAGGGTTAGTTTTAGGGTTATGGGTTTAGGTGTTTAGATTTAGGGTTTAAGGTTTAATGTTTAGGGTATAGGTTTTTTTTTATATAAGAAAAAAAACTAAACTAGTAGGTTTAGGATTATTTAGTTTATTTAGTTTATTTTTTATTTTTATTTAAGTTTATTTTTATTTTTATTTAGTTTAGTTTATTTCTTTTAGTTTTGGTTTTTTATTTTAGTTTATTTTTAGGTTTAGGTTTATGTTTATTTTTATTTTTTAGTTTAGTTTAATTTTATTTATTTTTAAGGTTTAGGTTTTATTTTTTATTTTTAGGTTTAAGTTTAGGTTTTATTTTCTTCTTTTAGGTTTATGTTTTAAATTTTATTTTTGGTTTATTTTAGGTTTTTTATTTTTTACTTTAGGTTTAGGATTATTTTTAGTTAATTTTATTTTATTTATTTTTACTTAGTTTATTTTAGTTTAGGTTTAGGTTTTTTTTTTAGTTTAAGGTTTAGGTTTTATTTTTTATTTATTTAGGTTTTATTTATACATTTATTATTTAGCTTTAGGTTTTTATGTAGTTTTTATTTTAGTTTTTTAGGTTTATTTTATTTTAATTTTAGGTTTAGTTTTTATTTTACTTAGGTTTTCAATTTTTTTAGTTTAGTTTATGTTTTTAATTATTTTATTTTAATTTAGTATTTATTTTCAATTTTATTTTCTTTTTAAGTTTAGGTTTAGGTTTATGTTTTAGTATATGTTTTGATGTTAGTTTATTTTTTTTTTAATTTATTTTTTTTTTTTTTTTTTTTTTTTAGGTTTTTTTAGTTTTAGTTTAGCTTTTAGTTTTTAGTTTAGTTTTAGGGGTTTGAGGTTTAGTGTTTATTTTAGTTTTAGTTTAGTTTAGTTTTATTGTTTTTTTAGGTTTGGGGCTATTTAGTTTAGGTTTTAGCTTTAGTTTTTAGTTTAGGTTTTTTTTAGTTTAGTTGGGTTTAGGTTTAGTTTAGTTATTTAGTTTAGTTTTTGGTTTAGGTTTAGGGTTTTTTATATGAACCAGGTTTAGGTTTATTTATTTTATTTAATTAATTTAATTTAATTTTTATTTATTATAGTTTACTTTATTTTTTATTTTTATTTAGGTTTATTTTTTATTTTTATTTAGTTTGGCTTATTTATTTTAGTTTAGGTTTTTTGCTTTAGTTTATTTTTTAGGTCTAAGTTTATGTTTATTTTTATTTTTTAGTTTAATTTAATTTTATTTATTTTTAAGGTTTAGAATTTATTTTTTATTTTAGCTTTAGGTTTAGGTTTTTATTTTCTTCTTTTTGGTTTAGGTTTTAGGTTTTTATTTTTGATTTTTTTTAGGTTTTATTTTTTAGTTTAGGTTTAGGTTTATTTTCAGTTTATTTTATTTTATTTATTTTTGCTTAGTTTATTTTAGTTTAGGTTTAGGTTTATTTTATTTTTATTTTAGGTTTAGTTTTTTTTGTTTAAGGTTTAGGTTTTATTTTTATTTTATTTTTAGGTTTTACTTCTATGTTTATATTTTAGGTTTAAGTTTTTATTTAGTTTTTATTTTATTTTATTTTAGGTTTATTTTGTTTTTATTTTAGGTTTAGTTTTTAATTTATTTAGGTTTTTTTATTATTTTAGTTTAGTTTTTATTTTTTATTTTATTTTTTTTTATGTTTAGGTTTAGGTTTATGTTTTAGTTTATATTTTCAATTTATTTTATTTTTTATTTTATTCTGGGTTACATTTTTTATTTATTTTATGTTTGTTTTATTTTTTTAGTTTAGGTTTAGGGTTTTTAGCTTATTAAGGTCTAGGGTTTAGGGTTTGGGGTCTAGGGTTTAGGGCTGTATGTTTTAGGGTTTAGGGTTTAGGGTTTAAGGTTTTAGGGTTTTAGGGTTTAGGGTTTTGGGTTTAGGGTTTAGGGTTTAGTGTTTGGGGTTTAAGGTTTAGGGTTTGTAGTTGTAGGTTTTAGGGTTTAGGGTTGAGGGTTTAGGCAAGGTTTTAGGGTTTAGGGTTTAGGGTTTAAGGCTTAATATTTTAGTGTTTAAAGTTTAGGGATTAGGGTTAATTTTAGGGTTTAGGGTTTAAGATTTAGGGTTTACGGACTAGGTTTTTTTAAAATTAAGTAAATCATTGGGTTCAAGTTTTTTTATTTAGTTTATATAATTTATTTATTTATTTATTAAGTAAATTAGTTTGGTTTAGTTTTTAAGGTTTCAAATTTTTTAGAGTTTATGGTTTAGGGTTGTACGTTTAGGTTCTAGGGTTTAGGGTTAATTTTAGGGTTTAAGGATTAGGTTTAGGGTTTATGATTTTGGGTTTAAGGTTTAAAGTTTAAGGTTCACAATTATTTTTATTTAGGCTTATTTTTTATTTTTATTTAGTTTATTTTATTTATTTTAGATTAATTTATTTTATTTTAGGTTTTTATTTTAGTTTGTTTTTTATGTTTTGGTTTAGGTTTAGTTTAGGTTAGGTTTATTTTTTTTAGAATTTTATTTTAAATTTATTTTTTAGGTTTAGGATTTTAGGTTTTAGAGTTGAGTTTAGGATTTAGGGTTTAGTAGGGTTTTAGGTTTAGGGTTTACAATTTAGGCTTTAGAGTTTAGGGTTTTTAGGGTTTAGGGGTTTTGGGTTTTAGTTTTTGAGTTTTGGGTTTAGGGTTCAAGGTTTAGGGTTTAGTATTTGGGTTCAGAGTTTTTAAAATTAAAAAAATACTAATTATAACTAGTAGGTTTATGTTTACTTAGTTTTTTAGTTTATTTTTCATTTATTTTAGTCTATTTCTTTTTTTATTTTTATTTAGCTTGGTTTATTTACTTTAGTTTTTGTTTTTTATTTTAGTTTATCTTTTAGGTTTAGGTTTAGGTTTATTTTTATTTTTTAATTTAGTTTTATTTCTAATTTATTTTTTAAGTTTAAGTTTTATTTTTTATTTTTAGGTTTAGGTTTAGTTTTTTATTTTCTTTTTTTAGGTTTAGGTTTTAGGTTTATTTTAGGTTTTATTTTTAGTTTAGGTTTAGGTTTATTTTAGTTTATTTTATTTTATTTAGTTTAGATTTAGGTTTAGGTGTAGTTTATTTTAGGTTTAGGTTTAGATTTTATTTATTTAGCTTAGTTTATTTTAGTTTGGTCTAGGTTTATTTTATTTTTATTTTAGGTTTAAGTTTTTTTTTAGTTTAGAGTTTAGGTTTAATATTTTTTTTTATTTTTATGTTTTATTTTTAGGTTTATTGTTTAAGTTTAGGTTTTTATTTAGTTTTTATTTTATTTTTATTTTAGGTTTAGTTTTATTTTTATTTAGGTTATTTATTTTTTTAATTTAGTGTAGATTTTTATTTATTTTAAATTAATTCCTTTTTTTTTATTTTATTTCTTTAGTTTAAGGTTTTGGAGTTTAGGTTATGTTTTAGTTTATGCTTTCATTTATTTTATTTTTTTATTTTATTTTGATTTTTTTTTTTATTTATTTATTTTATTTTTTAGGTTTAGGTTTTAGCTTTTAGGGTTTAGGGTTAGTTTAGGGTTTGGGTTTAAGGTTTGGGGTTTATGGTTTAGGGTTGTAGGTTTTAAGGTTTAGGGTTTAGGGTTTAGGGTTTATGGTTTAGGGTTTAGGGTTTAGGGTTTAAAGTTTAGGGTTTAAGGTTTAGGGTTTAGGCTTTAAGCTTTAGTGTTTAGAATTTTAGGCTTTAGGGTTTAGGGTTAGTTTTAGGCTTTAGGGTTTAGGGTCTAGGGTTTAAGATTTTGGGTTTAGGGCTTAGGTATAGAGTTTAGGGTTTTTTTTTAAAAAAAAAATTAAGTAAACTAGTAAGTTTAGGGTTTATGGTTTAAGGTTATTTTTTAATAGAGAATAAATTCAGATTCAACATTTCTTCTTTTTGAACTCATCAACCAAAGTAGCACCCCAAGTTTTTTATGACACAAGCGACGATATAGATAAAGAATGAGCACCCATAGAGAAAATAAAAAACCCTAGATAAGTAGAATCGTCTCTGCTATAAAGACATAGTTCCATAAGCAGTAGATCGGATCAGCCGTTGCTCAGTTTCTCCAGTTCCCATCATAACCACCCCTGCCTGTCGTGTAGCGGGATCCACCATCATATTCCCGATCTCTCCATTCCATCACCATGATTGTAACCTTCGTTACTCCTCCCACCTCCATAACCACCATGGCTCCTACCACCACCTCCATATCCATGAGCACCTTTAGATCCCCCACCACCACTGTGATAACCGCCACCTCCAACTTCGCCTCCACCGCTAGATCTAGATTGAGCCTAGTTGATGGTGATATTCCGTTGTCAAGGTTCTGCCCATTCTTAGGGTTTAGGTTTAGTTTTAAGTTTATCAGGTTTAGAGTTTAGTTTATTTTAAGTTTAGGTTTAGGTTTTATTTAATTTAGTTTAGTTTATTATATTTTGGTTTAAGTTTATTTTATTTTATTTATTTTATTTTTAAGTTAGGTTTACGACTTTTTTTTAGTTTAGGGTTTAGGCTTAAATTTTTATTTATTTTTAGGTTTATTTTTTAGGTTTAGGTATTTATTTAGTGTTTATTTTATTTTAGTTTAGGTTTATTTTAACTTTATCTTATGTTTATTTTTTTATTTTATTAAGATTTTTTATTCTTAATTTTATTTTTTTAGTTTTGTTTAGTTTTTCTTTATTTATTTTAGTTTATTTTTATTTTTTATTTTATTTTATTTTAGTTTTAGGTTTTTATTTTATTTTATTTTATTATTTTATTTAGGTTTAGGTTTTTAATTTTATTTTATTTTTAGGTTTTATTTAATGTAGGTTAAGGTTTTTAGGTTTTTAGGTTTTTAGGGTTTAGGGTTTAGGGTTAACGATTTACAGTTTAGACTTTTAGAGTTTAGGGTTTTAGGATTTAGGGTTTAGGGTTAGGGTTTAGGGTTTAGGGTTTAGTGTTTAGGTTTTAAGGTTTAGGGGTTTTTGGGTTTTGGGTTTAAGGTATAGGGTTTAGGGTTAGCTTAGTGTTTAGGGTTTAGGGTTTATGGTATAGGGTTTAGGGTTTAGTCTTTAGAGTTTAGGTTTGGGGTTTAGGGTTGAATTTATAGTTTAGTTTAGGGTTTTAGGTTTCATTTGAGTTTATAGTTTTAGGTATAGGGAGTTTAGGTTTAGGTTAGGGTCATTTAGGTTTAGGTTTAGGTTTAAGTTAGTTTAGCGTTTAAGGTTTAAGTTTAGGTTTTAGTTTAGTGTTTAGGTTTAGGTTGTAGTTTAAGTTAAATTTAGTTTAGTATTTAGTTAGTATGGTTTAAGTTTAAGGCTTGTTAGTTTTAGTTTAGGGATTTAGGTGTAGGTTTAAAGTTAATTAGGATTTAAATTTAGGGTTTAACTTTTCATTAGGGTTTATGGCCTGTGGTTTAGTGTGGTTTAGGGTGCTTCGTGATTTTAGGGTTTACGGTTTAGGATTTTTTAGGGTTTAGGGTTAAAGTTTTTTTTTAATTATATAAACCAGTACGTTTAGGTTATTATTTAGTTATTACTTTTTTATTTTAGGTTTATTTTATTTTTATTTTACCTGTATGTTTTAATTTATTTAAGTTATTGATTCTTAGGTTTATTTTATTTTATTTTGGTTTAAATTTTTTTATTTATTTTTTTAGGTTTTATTTTGTTTAGGTTTAACTTTTTAGGTTTTTAGGGATTAGGGTTTAGGGTTTAGGGTTTTAGGGTTTAAGGTTATGGTTTAGGGTTTAGGGTTTAAGGTGTAGGGTTTAGTATTTAGGCTTTAGGGTTTAGGATTTTTTTGGATTTAATGTTTAGGGCTTAGGGTTTAGGGTTTATGGTTTAGGGCATACAGTTTATGGTTTTTTAGGGTTTAAGGTTTAGGGTATAGGGATTAGGGTTAGTTTTGGGGTTTGATGTTTTGGGTTTAGGATTTAGGGTTTAGGATTTAGGATTTATGATTTTTTATTTTAAATTAAAAGTAGGTTTAGATTATTTAGTTTATTTTTTTATTTATTTTGTTTATTTTATTTTTATTTTTTAGGTTTATTTTATTTTTATTTAAGTTAGTTTATTTATTTTAAGTTTATTTATTTTGGTTTAGGTTTTTAATTTTAGTTTATTTTTTTAGGTTTCAGTTTTTTTAGTTGAGTTTTATTTTTATTTTATATTTTAGGTTTAGGTTTTATTTTTTGTTTTAGAATTTGGTTTAGGTTTTTATTTTATTTTTGTAGGTTTAAGTTTAGGTTTTTATTTTAGGTTTATTTTTAGGTTTAGGTTTATTTTTAGTTTATTTTATTTTATTTAGGGTTTAGGTTTAGGTTTAGTTTTAGTTTATTTTATGTTTAGGTTTATGTTCCATTTATTTTAGTTTAGTTTATTTTTAGGTTTATTTATTTTAGTTTATTTTATTTTATTTAGTTTAGGTTTAATTTTTCTTTGTTTAGGGTTTAGGTTTTATTTTTTATTTATTTTTAGGTTTTATTTTTAGGTTTATATTTTAGGTTTAGGTTTTTATTTAGTTTTTTTATTATATTTTAGGTTTATTTTAGTTTTATTTTATGTTTAGTTTTTATTTTTATTAAGGCTTTTTATTCTTAGGTTTATTTTATTTTTTTAGTTTAGTTTAGGTTTATCTTTATTTTATTTTAGTTTATTATTATTTTTATTTTATTTTATTTTTAGGTTTGGGTTTTTATATTAAATTATTTATTTATTTTATTTAGGTTTAGTATTTTTTATATATTTTACTTTTAGGTTTTATTTAGTTTAAGTTTAGGTTTTTAGGTTTTTAGGGTTTAGGGTTTACGGTTTAGTGTTTTAAGGTTTAGGATTTTAGGATTTTTAGGGTTAGTTTATGGTTTAGGTTTTAGGGTTAGCTTAGGGTTTAGGGTTAGTTTATGGTTTAAGGTTTAGGGTTTAAGGTTTTGACTTTAGGGTTTAAGATTTTTTGGGTTTAAGGTTGAGGGTTTATGGTTTAGAGTTAGTTTAGGGTTTTAGGGTTTCTGGTTTAGGGTTTAGAGTTTAGGGTTTAGGGTTAGTGTTTAGGGTTTAGGGTTTTGAGTTTTGGGTTTATGGATTAGAATTTAGATTTTAGGGTTAGTTTAAGGTTTAGGGTTTAGGGTTTTCTAGGGTTTAGGGTTTACCTAAACCCTAATCCCTAAAACTAACCCTAAACCCTAATCCCTAAACCTTAAACCCTAAACCCTAAAAAACTCTAAACCCTAAAAACACTAAACCCTAAACCCCAAAATGAAAACCCTAAACCCAAACCCTAAACACTAATCTACCTAAACTCTAATCTAACCCTAAACCCCAAACTTTAAAAATAAACTAAAATATGAACCTAAACTTACCGATTTACTTAATTTAAAAATAAGCATAAACTAAAACTTGAAAACCTAAACCCTAAACCCTAAACCCATAACCTTATACCCTAAACCATAAATCATAAACCCTTAAAATAAAAAAATAAAAAAATTTAAAAGAAATAAAATCCTAAACCTAAACCATAAACTAACCTAAACTAACCTAAACCTAAATCCTAAATCCAAATAAACCCACCCCAATCTAAATACCTAAACCTAAACCCTAAAAACTAAAACCTTAAACTAAATCGTGGCTAAAACTTAAACCTAAAATCCTAATCAGAATTCAAAACTCTAAACCCCAAACTAAAATAAATAATTAAAATGAAATAACCCTAAACTCTAACTTATTTATGACCTAAAATCTAAACCACCTAAAACCTAAACCTAAACCTAAACTATAAACCAAATAAACCTCTAAACCTAAACTCTAACCAAACCCTAAACCTTAAACCCTAAACCCTAAATGCTAAAAACCCTAAACCCTAAAGCATAAACACTAAACCCTTACCCTAAACCCTAAAACCTAAAACCCTCTAAAACCTTAAACCCTAAACCCTAAACCCTAAACCCTAAACCCTAAACTCTAAACATTAAAAACTTAAAAGTCTAAACCTAAAAAATAAAAATTAAAATAAAACTAAACTGAAAAATTAAACTTAAACCTAAACGAAAATCTAAAAAATAAACTAAACTAAATAAGCCTAAAATAAATAAACTAAACTAAATAAAAATAAAAAATAAACCTAAATAAAATAATAAAAAAATAAACTAAATAAATAAATAATAAACTAAGTAAACTAAATAAATGTAAACCTACTGGTTTATTAAATTAAAAAAACACTAAACCCTTAATCCTAAACCCAAAACGCTAAACCCTATACTCTGAACCTACAAGACTAAACCTACAACATTAAAAATTAAGCCCTAAACCCTAAACCCTAAATGCTAAAAAACCCTAAATCCTAAACCCAAACCAACAACCCTAAACCCTGTAACCTAAACCCCAAACCCTAAAGCCTAAACCCTAAACCCTAAAAACCTAAAACCTAAACCTAAACTAAAAAATAAAATAAAGATAAAACCTAAACCTAAATAAAATAAAAAATAAAATAAAATAAAACTAAAACTAAAACCTAAAACCTAAACCTAAATAAACCTAAAAAAATAAAATAAGATAGAAAATAAAATTAAAATAAAATAAAATAAATAAAACTTAAACTAAATAAATAAAATAAACCTAAAACTAAAAAGCCTAAATAAAATAAAAACTAAAAAAAAATTCAAATTTAAAAAATCTAAATTAAAATGAAATAAAAACTAAATAAAAACCAAAACCTAAAATATAAACATTAAAATAAAACCTAAAAATAAATAAAAAATAAGACCTAAACCTTAAACTAAAAAAAAAATCAAAACCTAAAATAAATAAAATAAAATAAACCTAAACTTAAACTAAAATAAACTAAATTAAAATAAATAAAACTTAAACCTAAACCTAAAATAAATTAAACCTAAACCATAAACTAATTAAAATAAAATAAACTAAAAATAAACTTAAACATAAACTAAAAAATAAAACCTAAAATAAACCTAGAATAAAAACTTTAAACCTGAACTTAACAAAATGAAATAAAAACCTAAACCTAAACTTAAAAATAAATTATAAAACCTAAACCACAAAAATATAAAAAATAAAACTAAACTAAAAAATAAACATAAACTTAAATCAAAATCCTAAAAAATAAACTAAAATAAAACCTAAAAATAAATAAAAATCCCTCAACCCTAAACAAAAAACTCTAAAACCAAAAATGTTAAACCATAAACCTAAACCATAATACCTAAACCCTAAACCCTAAACCCTAAAATTAACCCTAAACCTACAACCCTAAACCCTAAAACCCTAAACCACAAACCCAAAACCCAAAACCCAAAACCTAAACCCTCAAAACCCTAAACCCTAAATCTAAACACTAAACCCTAAACCCACTCAAACCTCAGAAACTAAACCTTAAACCCTAAATCCTAAACCCTAAACTCTAAACCCTAAACCCTAAAATTCTAAAAACCTAAACCTAACATATAAAATAAAATTAAAACTAAACTAAAAAATAAACCTAAACATAAACCTTAACATAGAAAAATAAATTAAAGTAAAAATCTAAAACAAAAATAAATAAAAATAAAAAATAAACCTAAATAAATAAAATAAAATAAATAAAATAAATAAAAAATAAACTAAGTAAACTAAATAAACCTAAACCTATTAGTTTACTTAATTTAAAAAAAAACTCTAAATGCTAAATCCTAAACCCTAAACCCAAAACCCTAAACCCTACACTCTACTAAACCTCAAAGCCATAAACTTAAATATTAAACAAACCACCTGACCTCTCCTAAACTCTAAACCCTAATCTTAAATTACCCTAAAGCACCCTAAATCCAAAATCCTAAACCCTCCCCAAACCCCAAACACAAAATTGAAACCAAAACCCACTGAAACCCCCCCACTATACTACCCACCCTAAACCCACTACCTTAAACCTAAACCCCAAACCTAAACTAAATAAACTACCCTCTAAACTCCAAACCAAAACTAAACCCAAACCTCCCCAAACCCAAATCCTAAACCTCCCTCCAAAACCCTACCCTAAAGTCCCTAAACTCCTAACCTAAATACTAAACCCTAAACACTAAACCTTAAACCCTAAAATCTTAAACCTAAATATTAAATAAAAATAAAACTTAACTAAAAAATAAACCTTAATCTGAACCTAAAAATAAAAAATAAACTAAATTAAAAAGCTAAACTAAATTAAATATACCTAAAATAAATAAACTAAACTAAATACAAAATAAAAAATAAACCTAAATGAAAATAAAAAATAAAATAAATTATGTAAACTAAATAAACCTAAACCTACTAGTTTACTTAATTTTAAAAAAAAATTGTAAACTCTAAATCATAAACCCTAAATAATAAACCCTAAACCCTAAAACTAACCCAAAACCCAAAACCCTAAACCTACAACACTAAACCTACAACCTTAAACTTACAACCGTAAACCTTAAACCCTAAACCCTAAACCCTAAACCCTAAAAAACCTTAATCCCTAAAAAACTCTAAACCATAAACTAAAACTTGAACCCTAAACCTAAAACCTAAACTTTAAATGTTAAACACTAAACCCTTAACCCTAACTCTAAACCTAAAGCCTCCTATACCATATACCACAACTCTAAACCCTAAATCCCACCCAAATACAAAACCCTAAACCACAAAACTAAACCCTAAACTAAACCATCTACCCTAATCAAACCCTAAACCCTAAACCCTAAAAATAAACTAAAAAAGACCTAAACCTATTGATTTACTTAATATTAAAATAAACCTAAACTAAAATTTGAACCCTAAAACTTAAACCTGAACCCTAAACCCTAAACCCTAAACCTTAAACCTTGAAAATAAAAAATATAAAAAATAAAAGAAATAAAAAACCATAACCTTAAATCATAAATGCTAAAACTAACCCTAAACTTATAACCTAAACCCTAAACCATAAACTGTAAACCCTAAAACCCTAAATCCCAAACCCAAAACCCAAAATCCAAAACCCTAAACCCAAAACCCTAAACTACTACTGCTTTCACATTGAGAATGTGAATCATGTTTTTGTTAACGGAGCCATTGCTTCCAAACTTTGGATTTGGTATGATGATCTCTTTAACATTGACAAATTCAATGGCTCCTTAACTTTATACCAACTTCTTGAAGTATATTTTGAAAACATTATTAAAGGTCACATTAAAGTCATAACTACCATCACTCTTATTTGGTTCATATGGATGGACATAAATGATGCAAAACATCATGGGACTTCTATGAACCACATGAGGATAATTGCTAGAATTAAAAATAAAATCTGTGACTTGTTTAATGCTAATTTAATTAACTACAATCAATTTAAAGGGTATAAATTTGTGGCCAATAAACAGGGTTTTAACTTGTTGGATCCACCCAACTGTAAAGATGACAAGATTGTTTATTAGGTTAAACCACATGCTAATACTATTAAAATTAACACTGATGGCTCTATCTCTCAAAATGCTTCTGGTTGTGGTGGAATTTTCAGAAACCTTAATGGTAAAGTCCTTTTACATTTGCATACCCCCTTAATACTTGCTCTATTCCTTTTGTTGAGCTAATGGCAGGTTACAAAGCAATTGAGATTTACCTTCAAAAAGGTTGGCTCAATATTTGGAGTGAGGTGGATGCCTTGTTGTTGATTGATCTTTTGACTTCCACCAAAATGGGCAATTCAGAATTGTACTATCTTCTCAAGCAGACAATAGCTCTCCTTTCTCAACTCTATTTTAAAATCACCCATGTATGGCGTGAGGGTAATGCATGTGCTGTGTATCTTGCTAATCTGGGTGCTAGATTAGTTGACATAAAATTCTTTGATCATCTTACACTTCCTAATCATTTGCATGGTTTGGTTAATTTGGGCAATACTGGACTCCCTTACCTCAGAAATTAATCCATCTTATTGGATTGTTATATATTACCCGCATGATCAACTTCTATTTTGTGTTGTTGTCTCTCTATATTTTGCTGATGCATCTTCCTCATACCCCTTTCTAGTTATTTACTGATCTCTGTGGCATCTGCTATTGGTTTAATTACCCTAACCTTATTTGGGGTCTAACTTCCTTTGTTTCTCGTTAATGGGTTTGGAATTACTTCTTGATTTCCATCCAGCCTATTTTTACTGATGCTATGGGATTAGCTGCTAGTATGCTTTTATGTGTCTTGATGGATTTTAATGATGGCTTTCCTTTGAACCATTCTTGGCTCTATGTTGTTCCACTCCTTTTTACTAATTTTCCTTTGGTGGGTGCAATATATGTTTTGTTGTTTTAATTGTTGGCTGCTGGCTTTTTGGGTCTTATGTCCTACAGGCTGCTTTTGGGGTTAATTTTCTGATTGCTTTTGCTAAACTCACCTTTCCAACCTGTAAGGATAGAAACTGCAAAACCCTTATTATTATTATTGTCTCTTTATAGGATTAGACTTACTTAATGTTTTCCTTCCAATATGCTTTTACTGAGGATGTTAGTTTAGCTGCTAGCCTGCTCTCCTTTGTCTTGAAGGATTTCAATGATGGTTTCCTTTGAACCCCTTTTGTGTCTATGTTGCATCACTATTTTTTATTGGCTTTTCCTATGGTGGGTGCAATAATTGTATTGCTGTTTTATTTGTTGGTTGTTGGAATTTTGGATCTTATGTCCAGAAGGCTTCCTCTGAGGTTGTTTTGCATCTTCCTGATAATGGTATGGTGTTCTGGTTAATTGCTGATCTCTATGGCATTTGATGTTGGATTAATTACCATAACCTTTTTTGGGGACTTACTACTTCTGCAGTTTCCACTGTTAATGGTATGATGTTTCCTGTCTGTTGGAGGGTTATGTATTACCTTATGCTTTACTTTCTGCTTTTCTTTCTGATCAACAGGGACAAACTTCAAGTCATCAATATTTTGTTAAGGGGTCTTAATGTATCTATTTTCTATTATGTGGTTAAGGCTATGTTCTATATCTTTTCCTTTTTCTGGAATTCTATGCTGGGGCTCATGACTTTGTTATGTATCAATGTTTAATTGCTATAATTTTGTATAGCTTCATGACAGCCCCTAAACTAAACCTGTGGGCTGTGGCCCCTCTTATGCTCCCTAACCACACCTCCACAACCTGTAAGGAGAGAAACTGCAATACCCTTGCTACTATAACTTCTTCTTTGCAGGTTTGGAATTACTTCTTGATTTCCTTCCAGTCTATTTTTACTGATGTTGTGGGCTTAGCTGCTGGTCTGCTTTGGTGTGTCTTGAAGGATTTCAATGATGGATCCCTTTTGACCCCCTTTTGTGTTTATGTTGTACCACTATTTTTTATTATCTTATCTTATGGTGGGTGCAATATTTGTATTGTTGTTTTAATTATTGGCTGTTGGAATTTTAGATCTTATGTCCAAGAGCTTCCTCTGAGGTTGTTGGTTGTTTGTTGGCTTTTGTTTTTCTGCTTGATTTTGCAGTTTGCATCCGGGCTGCAGTTGATCACCACATGTTTATGGTCTATCTAAATTGCTGTTGTTTTTTTCATTTTGGTTCAGTTAGACTTGTTCAGATCACTGTGATTATGTTATTACCAACTTGGAAATTAGCTTATGCTCTGTCTATTTTGAATGGGTGATTTTATGGCCAGCTTGCTGTTATTAGCTATCTTGGTTGTTGGCTGAACTAGATTATTTATGCCCAACAAGCTATTA
Source organism: Cymbidium sinense (assembly GCA_021442155.1). NCBI lineage: Eukaryota > Viridiplantae > Streptophyta > Magnoliopsida > Asparagales > Orchidaceae > Cymbidium > Cymbidium sinense. The sequence continues at coordinate 201,261,624 of CM038214.1, forward strand.
CTGGGGTTGTCTATTATTTCCAGCAGGCTACTTTTGGGGTTGTTTTTCTGATTGCTTTTGCTATCCTCACCTTCCCAACCTATAAGGAGAGAAATTGCAATAGCCTTGTTATTATTATTATCTCTTTGCAGGATTGGACTTCCTTAATGATTTCTTTAATGATTTCTTTCCAGTCTGCTTTTACTGAGGATGTTGGTTTAACTGCAAGCCTGCTCTTCTTTATTTTGAAGGATTTCAATGATGGCTCTCTTTTGAACCCCTTTTGTATCTATTTTGTATCTCTATTTTTCACTGGCGTATCTTATGGTGGGTGCAATCATTGTATTATTGTTTTAATTTTTGGCTGTTAGATTTTTGGGTCCTTTGTCCAGCGGGCTGCCTTTGTGGGTGTTAGATGTTTATTTCCTGTTGTTTTTATGATTATTTTTGATGTTTGCTACTGGGCTGTAGCTGATTAATGTTTGAGGTCTATTTAATCTGCTGCTATTTTTTTTCCATCTTCGTTCAGTTAGAATTGTGCAGATCATTGTGCTTATGCTATTGCCTACTGGGATGTAACCTTATGTACTGTCTATTCTGAATGGGTGGTTTTATGGCCAGCTTGCTATTTTTTGCTATCTTGAATGTTGGCTGAACTGGATTATTGAGTTTTATTTCCAGCAAGCTGCTTCTGGGGTTGTCTCTCTGATTGTCTTAATTTGGAGCTGTTTGTGGTGGGCACCAGCTTATTATCTGTACCGTTCTGGTCCACCTAATCTACTGCAGCATTCCCATCTTACCTCTGTTAAACTTCTGCATTTCCTATTGTAATTTGAGTCTGGGTTATGTTGTTTTGCTATACACTTGTTGGTTATTAACTTCATTTATGTTTTATATGTTTGGGTTGGAGTTATTTACATGCTTGTTTATTTGCCTTGTTGGATTTCAGCAGGCTTATCAACTAGTTGTGTATTGCTTCTTTCCTCTGCCTGACCCTTTCTATTATTTTTTCTGTTGTGGGTTTTCATGCTTGTCTAATTAAACCCTTGCCTCTGGTTAAAAATAAGGTGGATCTGGAAGTTCATTTTCATATGTGAAAGGTTTCTCATGCCAATGTGACTATATTGGCTCAAAATACTTTCAAATAGTTGTTATCTTCCCAGTTTGTTGTCTATGATGGTTGTGATGATTTCACTCCTTTTGGTTTGGTAGTAGCTCTTGTGTTGTAACCCTTCCGCTGAAGTTTGGATGCTCATATTTGCATCTGCCCTAATTTGATGTGACTGAGCCTGAGCCTTCTCTATCACACTACTTTATAATCTTTCTCAGTTTATGCTGCTTTCAATTTTCATTTTGTCTGTATTACTTTAAGCGCTAATTTCTATCTTTTACAATTGTGTGGTGCACTTCTCTGTTTCTCTCTTGCGTTTGCTCCCTAGTGTCATGCATTCTCTCATCAAGAGCTTTGGCCCTAATCTATCCATTGGCTTATCTATGTTAATCAATTTGTATCTTTTCTTTCCTTTACTCTTTTATTTTTCTTTTTTGTACTTAGATAGGATCTACTCTCTAGGTGATTGTAGCTCTGAGCATGGTTGTATATATCCCCTTTAAGGATCTTATAACCCTCTTTTTCTGGCAATAAAATTCCCCCTATATAGGGTTTCCAAAAAAAAAACCCTAATCCTTAAACCCTGAAAACCTAAAAACCTGTACCCAAAAAGAATAAAACCTAAAAATTAAATAAATAAATAAACCTAAACCTAAATAAAATAAAAGAAATAGAATAAAATAGAACTAAGCCTAAACCTAAACCTAAAAAAAATAAAATTAAAACCCTAAACCCAAAACCTAAAACCCAAAACCATAAACCCTAAATGTTAAACCCTAAACCCTAAACCCTAAACCCTAAAACCCTAAAACCCAAACCCAAAACCCAAAACCACACCTTGAAAACCCTAAACCCTAAAGCCTAAATAGTAAACCCTAACCCTAAAACCTAAACACCAAAACCCAACACAATAAAACCCTAAACCATAAAATCAGTAAAACCTAACCTGAACCTTAAATGTAAAACCCTAAACCCCAAACCTAAAATCCTAAACTCAAACCCTAAACTCCTAAACTCCTAAAACTAAACTAAACCCTAACACACTAAACCTAAAACTCTAAATCCTAAACTCCTAACCTGAAATCCTATGCTTAGAAAATCATAAACCCAAATCATAAACCCTAAATAATAAAACCTAAATTTCTAAATTAACCTTAAACTTTAAACCTAAACTCAACACTAAACTTAATCCAAAACTAAAACTAAACCTTAAACCCTAAAACTTAAACTCCTAAATTCTAAACTCCTAAACCTTAAAACCTATTAAAATCTGAATTTTAAACTTAAATCTTTAAACGCTAAACCTAAACCTTAAATAACCTAAACTCCTAAATCCTTAAACTAAAAGTCTAAACTTACAACCTAAACTATAAACTATAAACTTAAAACTTAAATCCTAAATGTAAAATACAAACACTAAACCTTAAACCTAAACTCCTACCTAAACTCTAATCAAACCTAAACCTAAAACCTAAAAAATAAACAAAAAATGATAAACTTATCGATTATAAATTTAAAATAAACTAAAACTAAAATCAACCCTAAAACTAAAACTCAACCTTAAACCTAAACCCTAAACCCTAAACCTTAAACCTTAAAATAAAAAATAAAAAACAATTAAACTAAATAAAACCATAACCATAAACTTATAACCCTAAACCCTAAGCCTTAAACCTTATATCCTAAAACCCTAAATCCCAAACCCAAAACCCAAAACCCAAAACCTTAAACCCTAAACCCTAAACACTAAACCCTAAAAACCCTAAACCATAAAGCCTAAATATTAAACCCTAAACCCTAACCCCAAACACTAAACCTTAAACCCTAAAACCCTAAACCCTAAAACCACAAACCCTAAATCCAAAACCCTAAACTCTAAATCCTTAACCCTAAAAACCAAAAAACCTTAACCTAAAAAATAAAATTAAAAGGTAACTAAAAAATAAACCTAAACCTAAACCTAAACCTAAAACCTAAACCTAAAAAATAAAAGAAAATAAAAAACCTAAATTAAAATAAATAAACCTTAAAGAAATAAACTAAATAAAAAATAAAATAAACCTAAATAAAAAATAAACTAAACTAAATTAAATAAAATCTTAAACTTAAATCCTAAACCCCTAACGAACTTAAACCTACCTTAATTTTAAAATCTAAACCTTAAATCCTAAACCCTAAACATTTAACCTTAAACCCTAAACCTTACTCAAACTTAAACCGAAATATTATAAAACCTAAACCCTAAATTAAACTTGAACTTAAACTTAAAGTTATACCTAAATCCCTTAAATCAGAAACCTGTAATTCTAAACTCAAATTCAAACCTTAAAACTTAAAACCTAAAGCCTCTAAACTTAAACTCAGAATCTAAACCCTAAACCCAAAATCCTAAACCCTAAAACCCTAAACCCCTAACCCAAAACCCAAAACCCAAAACCACCTAAATGTAAAAGCCTAAACCCTAAACCCTAAACAATAAAAACCCTAAATCCTAAAGCCTAAACACTAAACCCTAACCCTAAACCCTAAACCCTAAAACCCTAAACCCTTAATCCTAAACCCTAAACTTTAAACCATTAACCCTAAACACTAAAACCTAAAACCCAAGCTTAAAAAAATAAAACTATACTAAAAAATAAACCTAAACCTAAAAAATAAACTAAATAAATAAGCCTAAAATAAATAAACAAAAAATAAGTAAAAATAAAATATAAACTTAAATAAAAATAAAAATAAAATAAACAAAAATAAATTAAAATAAACTAATTAAACCTAAACCTACCTGTTTACTTAATTTTTAAAAAAAGAACCCTAAACCCTTAACCATTAAGACTAAACATACAACGATAAAATCTAAGCCCTAAACCCTAAACCCTAAACCCTTAAATATCCTAAAGCCTTAATCCTAAACGTTAAACCCCAAACCCTAAACCTACAACTCTAAGCCCTAAACCATAAACCCCAAACCATAAACCCTAAACTCTAAACCCTACACCCTAATCCCTAAACATTGAAAACCTAAAATGAATAAAACTTAAAAATTAAATAAATAAATAAACCTAAACCTAAATAAAATAAAAGAAATAAAATAAAATAAAATCTAAACCTAAAAATAAAAATAAAAATAAAATAAAATAAAAAATAAAATAAAAAAAATAAATCAAAACCTAAGCTAAACTAAAAAAATAAAATAAACCTAAAAATAAAAAAACTAAATAAAAACCTAAACCTAAAATATAAACATTAAAATAAAACATAAAATAAATAAAAAACAAACCTAAATCTTAAACTAAAAAAAAACCTAAACTTAAAATAAACAAAATAAAATAAACCTAAACCTAAACTTAAATAAACTAAAATAAAATAAATAAAACCTAAACCTAAACCTAAACCTAAAATAAATTAAACCTAAACACTAAATTAAAAAAAATAAAATAAATTGAAAATAAATTTAAACCTAAACTTAAAAATAAAACCTAAAAATAAACCTAAAATAAAAACCTTAAACTTAAACCTAAACAGACAAAATAAAAACTTAAACCTAAAAATAAATAATAAAACCTAAACCAAAAAAATAAAATAAAAATAAAACTAGACTAAAAAATAAACATAAACCTAAACCTAAACCTAAAAAATAAACTTAAATAAAAAACCTAAACTTAAATAAATAAACCTAAAAAAATAAACTAAATAAAAATAAAAATTAAACCTAAATAAAAATAAAAAATAAAATAAAATAAAATAAATAAAAAATAAACTAAATAAGATAAAAAAACCTAAACCTACCGGTTTACCTAATTTAAAAAAAACCTCTAAAATGTTGAATATGAATTTGTTCTCTGTTAAAAAAAAAACCAAAAACCCTAAACCCTAAATTAAAACATGAACCCTTGACCTAAAACCTAAAAAATAAACACTAAACCCTAAACCCTAAACTCTAAAACCCTAAAGCCTAAACCCTAAACCCAAAAACCTAAATCCTAAACCCAAAACACTAAACCTTAAACCCTACACCCCAAACCTTAAACACTCAACCTTAACCTAAACTAAAAAAAAAAAAATATCTAAAAATAAAACTAAAATAAAAACCAAAACCTAAACCTAAAAAAATAGAATAAAAACCTAAACCTAAACCCAATAATAAAATATAAAACCTAAACCTAAAAAATAAAATTAAAATTATATTAAATAAAAAACCTAAATCTAAACCTAAAAAATAAACTAAAATAAAAAACCTAAACTAAAATAAATAAACCTAAAAGAAATAAACTAAAGTGAATAAAAATAAATAATAATATAAAAATAAAATAAATTATAAAAAATAAAAATTAAACTAAATAAACCTAAACTTAACGATCCGTTTAATTTTTTTTTAAAAAGATCCTAAACCCTAAACCCTAAACCCTAAATCCCAAACCCTAGACCATAAAACTAACCCTAAACCCTAAACTCTAAACCCTAAACCTATAACCTTAAACCCTAAACCATAAACCCTAAATCCTAAACCTAAAACTAAACTATAACCTAAACCTAATCTAAACTAAAACCCTAAACTAAACCTAAAATTTAAACTAAAGTTTAAACTATAACTCTAAACTTGAAACTAAACTTAAACCTAAAACCTAAACTATAAAGTTTAAACACTAAACCTAAACTCAGAACTAAACTAAACTTGAACCTTAAACCTAAAATTTATACTATAAATTAAACTCAACCTAAACTTAAACTTATACCTAAACTATTAACCTAAATTCTAAACCCTAAAACTCAACCTAAGCTTAAACCTAAACTCAGAACCTAAACCCTAAACCTAAAATCCTAAATCCTAAAACCCTAAACTCTAACGAAAACCTAAAACTATAAACCTAAATAATAAAACCTAAATCCTAAAGTAAACACTAAACCTTAACCCTAAACCCTAAAACCTAAAACCCTAAACCTAAAACCCTAAAGTCTTAATAAACTAAACTTTAAAACCATAAACCCTAAACACTAAAAACCTAAAAACTAAACTTAAAAAATAAAATAAAAATAAAATTGTACTAAAAAATAAACCTAAACCTAAAAAAATAAACTAAATAAATAAGCCTAAAATAAATAAACAAAAATAAGTAAAAATAAAATATAAACTTAATTAAAAATAAAAATAAAATTAAAAAAATAAATTAAAATAAACTAATTAAACTAAATAAACCTAAACCTACTTGTTTACTTTATTTTTAAAAATAGAACCCCAAACCCTAAACCCTAAACACTTAACCAATAAGACTAAACATACAACGATAAAATCTAAGCCCTAAACCCTAAACCTTAAACCCTTAAAAATCCTAAAGCCTTAACTCTAAACGTTAAACCCCAAACCCTAAACCTATAACTCTAAGCCCTAAACCATAAACCCCAAACCATAAACCCTAAACCCTAAACCCTACACCCTAATCCCTAAACCCTGAAAACCTAAAATCTATAAAACTTAAAAATTAAATAAATAAATAAACCTAAATAAAATAAAATAAAATAAAACCTAAACCTAAAAATAAAAATAAAAATAAAATAAAATAAAAAATTAAAATTAAATTAAAAAAATAAATAAAAACCTAAGCTAAACTAAAAAAATAAAATAAACCTAAACATAAAAAAACTAAATAAAAACCTAAACCTAAAAATATAAACATTAAAATAAAACATAAAAATAAATAAAAAACAAACCTAAATCTTAAACTAAAAAAAACCTAAACCTAAAATTAACAAAATAAAATAAACCTAAACCTAAAATAAATTAAACCTAAACACTAAATTAAATAAAATAAAATAAACTAAAAATAAATTTAAACCTAAACTTAAAAATAAAACCTAAAAATAAACCTAAAATAAAAACCTTAAACCTAAACCTAAACAGATAAAATAAAAACTTAAACCTAAAATAAATAATAAAACCTAAACCAAAAAAATAAAATAAAAATTAAACTAGACTAAAAAATAAACATAAACTGAAACCTAAACCTAACAAATAAACTTAAATAAAAAACCTGAACTTAAATAAATAAACCTAAAAAATAAACTAAATAAGATAAAAAAAACCCTAAACCTACCGGTTTACCTAATTTAAAAAAAAATCTCTAAAATGTTGAATATGAATTTGTTCTCTATTAAAAACAAAACCAAAAACCCTAAACCCTAAACTAAAACTTGAACCCTTGACCTAAAACCTAAACAATAAACACTAAATCCTAAACCCTAAAACCCTAAACCCTAAACCCTAAACCCTAAACCCTAAACCCTAAAACCCTAAACCCTAAACCCTAAACCCAAAAACCTAAATCCTAAACCCAAAACCCTAAACCTTAAACCCTACACCCCAAACCTTAAAACCTCAACCTTAACCTAAACTAAAAAAATATCTAAAAATAAACCTAAAATAAAAACCGAAAACCTAAACCTAAGAAAATAAAATAAAAACCTAAACCTAAACCCATAAATAAAATATAAAACCTAAACCTAAAAAATAAAATTAAAATAAAATTAAATAAAAAAATAAACCTAAATCTAAACCTAAACTTAAAAAATAAGCTAAAATAAAAAAACTTAAACTAAAATAAAAAAACCTAAAATAAATAAACTAAAGTGAATAAAAAATAATAATATAAAAATAAAATAAGCTATAAAAAATAAAAAATAAACTAAATAAACCTAAACTTAATGGTTCATTTTTTTTAAAAAGACCCTAAACCCTAAACCCTAAATCCCAAACCCTAGACCATAAAACTAACCCTAAACCCTAAACTCTAAACCCTAAACCTATAACCTAAACCTAAACCATAAACCCTAAACCCTAAACCCGAAACTAGAACCTTAACCCTAAACCCTAATCCCTAAACTAGAAACCCTAAAAACCTAAAACCTAAATCCTAAACCATAAACTCTAAACTCGAAACACCAAACCCAAAACCCTAAGCTAACCCTAAACCCTAAAAACCCTAAACCCTAAACCCTAACCCTGAACCGTAAACCCTAAAATCCTATACCCTAAAACTTGAAACCATAATCCCTAAACCCTAAACCCTAAACCCTAAAAACCTAAAAACCTAAACCTAAACTAAATAAAACATTAAAATAAAATAAATAGATAAATCTAAACCTAAATAAAATAAAGAAATAAAGTAAAATAAAAATTTTAACCTAAAAATAAAATAAAATAAAAAATAAAAATAAGCTAAAATAAAATAAACAGAAACCTATACTAAACTAAATAAAATAAAATAAACCAAACAATAAAAAACAGTAATAAAATAAAAATAAATGTAAAAATATAATAAAATAAACCTAAAATAGAGTAAAATGAAAACTAAGTAAAAAACCTAAACCTAAAAATAAAACCTAAACCCTAAACTAAAAGAAAAACCTAACCTAAAATAAAAATAAAACAAACCTAAACCTAAACTAAAATAAATAAAACCTAAACCTAAAATAAACCAAACCTAAACCTAAACCTAAACTAAATAAATAAAATAAAATAAATAAAAAATAAACCTAAACCTAAACTAAAAAATAAACTTGAAAAATAAACCTAAAATAAAAAACTTAAACCAAAACCTAAAAAAATAAAATAAAAACATAAACCTAAACCTAAAAATAAAAATTAAAACCTAAACCTAAATAATAAAATATAAATAAAACTCAACTAAAAAATAAACATAAACTTAAATCTAAACCTAAACAAAAAATAAATGAAAATAAAAAACCTAAACTAAATTAAATAAACCTAAAATAAATAAATTAAACAAAACAAAAATATAAAATCAAGATAAATAAAATTTAAAAATAAAATAAAATAAATTAAATTAAAATAAATTAAATAACTAAATAAACCTAAACCTATCAGTTTACCTAATATTATTTTTTTTTAAAAAAACCTTAAACCATATATCCTAAACCCTAAACCAGAAATCTTAAACCCTAAATCCTAAACCCTAAATCTTAAAACTAACACTAATCCCTAAATCCTAAATCTACAACCCTAAATCCTAAACCCTAAACCCTAAAAAATCCTAAACCCTGAACCCTAAACCCTAATCCTAAACCATAAACCCTAAAAGTGTAAACCTTAAAACCTTAAACCCTAAACCATAGCCCTACACCCTAAACCCTAAACCTTAGACCCAAACCCTAAACCCTAAAACATAAACACCAAACCCTAAACCTAAACCTAAAGCAACTGAATAAATTAAAAAATAAACCTAAACCCTAAAACCTAATAAACCTAAACTAAAACCTAAACCCTAAGAATGGGAACCTTGAAAAGAACATCATAAATATGCCTGCCTAGATCTATGGAGGAAGGTGAGGTGGTGGTTATCAGGATGGTGGGGAATTGGAGGTGTTGTGGAGGAGGGTGGTAAGGTGGTGGAGGCAGAGGATCAATGGAGGTTACAACCATGGATGGTCGAGGAGAGATCAAGATATGATGGTGGATCATGCTCGAGAGGTGGGTGGTGAGAACTGAGAATGTAAGAATGCCCATTCCAATCTGTGACTTATGGAACTGTTTCTTTATAGTAAAGATGATTCTAGTTATCTAAGGTCTTTGATTTGCTCTATGCACGCTCATTTTTTATCTATCATTGTATGTGTCTTAGAAAACTTGGTGTTACTTGGTTGATGAAATCGAAAAAAAGAAATGTTGAATATGAATTTGTTCTCTGTTAAAAATAAAACCAAAAATCCTAAACCCTAAACTAAAACCTGAACCCTAGACCTAAAACCTAAACCTTAAACCCTAAACCCTAAACCTTAAACCCTAAAAACCCCAAACCCTAAACCCCAACCCTAAAACCCTAATCCCTAAACCCTAAACCCTAAACCCTAAACCCAAAATCCTAAACCCTAAACCCAAAATCCAAAACCCTAAACCCTACACCCCAAACCCTAAACCCTAAACCTAAACTTAAACTAAAAAATAAAACCTAAAAGTAAACCTAAAATAAAAACCTAAAACTAAAATCTAAAAAAATAAATTAAAAATCTAAACCTAAACATAAAATATAAACCTAAACCTAAATAAATAAAATAAAACTAAATAAAAGTAAACCTAAATCTAAAATAAACCTAAAAATAAAAAACATAAACTAAAATAAATAAATTGAACTAAATAAAAAATAAAAAATAAACTAAAATAAAAAAATAAACCTAAACCTAATAGTTTACTTAATTTAAAAATCAATAAAAAACTAAAAAAATTAAAAAATTTTAAAAAAACTATAACCTTAAACCCTAAACCCTAAACCCTTAACCTTAAACCTATAACCCTAACCCTAAACCCTAAACCTTAAAACCCTAAACCCTAAAACTAAACCTAAACCTAAACCCTAAACCCTAAACCCTAAATCTAAACCTAAACCTAAACCGAAACCTAGACCTAAACTAAACCTAAATAAATAAACCTAAACCCAAAAAATCCTAAACCCTAAACCTAAAATCAAAAACATAAACCTAAACTAAAATCTAAAAAATAAAATAAATAAATAAACCTAAACCTAAATAAAATAAAATAAAACCTAAACTAAAATAAACCTAAAAAAAAACTTAAAAAAAAATATAAAACTAAACTAAAATAAATAAATAAAACCTAAACTAAACTAAAATAAAATAAACCTAAGTAAAAAACCTAAAAAAAAAAAAACTAAACTTAAAATAAAGATAAAAATAAATAAAATAAAATAAAACTAAATAAAAACATAAACCTAAAAACTAAACTTAAAAATGATTAAAAAATAAAACATAAACCCTAAACTAAAAAAAACTTAAATCTAAAATAAACAAAACAAATATATCTAAACCTAAACTAAAATAAATTAATCCTAAACTTAAAACTAAACCTAAAATAAACTAAACCTAAACCCTAAACTAAATAAAATAAAAAACCTAAAATAAACCTATAAAAAAATAAAACCTAAACCTAAAAAATAAATTAAAAAAACCTAAACTTAAACCTAAAAACAAAATTAACCTAAACCTATAAAGTAAAATAAAAACAAAATTAAACTAAAAAAAATAAACATAAACCTAAACCTAAACCTAAAAAAAAACTAAAATGAAAAAGCTAAACTAAAATAAAAAACCTAAAATAATAAACTAAACTAAATCAAAATAATAAATAAACATAAATAAAAAAATCAAATAAATTAAAATAAATAAAAAATAAAATAAATAGATTAAATAAACCTAAACCTACTTGTTTAATTTATTATTTTTTTTAAAAAAATCCTAAACCGTTAACCCTCAATCCTAAACCCTAAACTTTAAACCCTCAATAAACTTTAAACTTGGGTGTTCCCTATGGTAATTATGTTTTGCTAGGATATGAAGGACTTAAATGGCTACAAAGTAGCTTTGATGGCCTTGATTTTCACTCTTTCTGGGTGGTAAAAATTGTAAACCTTCTCAAGTTTCTGTTACATAAAGTGTTGCTCGAGATGATGAACCAAAGTTTATTTTACTATTTTCTCTATGTGGCTTAATTGTACTCATCCTTTCAAAAGTATGAGATTTCTTTTATAAGAGTCTTGTAGGTGGATCTTGATAAGATCGAAAAATGAAGTGTTGGTGCACATTGATTTTCTATTATTGATTTTGGTCTTTTCTTTCATTATTAAATAACTGTTTATCTCTTTAGGATTTATTGTAGCACTTTGAGCATTAGCTTAGATATTTACCCCATCTAAGGACTTTATTCTTTTTCTTTATGGCAATAAAAATTTACCTAATTTCCCTAAAAAAAAGCCCTAAACTAAACCTAAACCATAAGCCCTAAAAGCTAAAAATCTAGACCTAAACTAAGCAAAACCTAAGAATAAAATAAAATAAAAACATAAACTAAAACCTTAACCTAAACCTAAACCTAAAAAGAAAACAAAATAAAAAATAAAAAATAAACAAAAATAAAATAAATAAAAATCTAAACTAAACTAAAAAAATAAAAAAAACCAAAATAAAATAAAAACTAAACCAAAAATAAAAATAAAATAAACTTAAAATAAAATAAAATAAAAACTATATAAAAAGCATAATAAAAATAAAAAAATAAACCAAAATAATAATAAATAAAATAAGATATAATAAAGAAAAAATAAACAAATTAAACCTAAACCTACTAGTTTACTTAATTTAAAAAAAATGAAAAACTAAAAAAAGTAAAAAAATTAAATAAAAAACCCTAACTAAAACCTAAACCCTAAACACTAAACCTAACCCTAAACCCTAAAACAAACTTAAAGCTTAAACACCTAAAAAACAATAAACCCTAAAAGCTAAAACCTAAACCTAAACTAAAAAAATAATAATAAGATAAATAATACTAAACCTAAATATAATAAAAAATAAAAAATAAAAACCCAAACATAAAAAAAATAAAAAAAATAAAACTAAAATAAAATAAATGAAAACTTAAATTAAACTATAAAAGTAAAAAACCTAAAATAAAACTCTAAATAAAATAAAAATAAACTAATAAAAATAAAATTAAATAAAAATTAAATAAAAATGTAAATCGAAATAAAAGAAACTTAAAAATAAGTAAAAAGTAAAACCTAAACCCTAAACTAAAAAAAACCTGAACCTAAAATAAAAATAAAATAAATAAAATAAAATAAATAAAAAATAAACTAAACTAAAATATATAAAACTAACCTAAACTAAATAAAATAAAATAAACTAAAAATAAACCTAAACTAAAAAATAAACCTAAAACCTAAAAAAACCCAAAACTAAACCTAAAAATAAAATAAAACCTAAACCTAAACCTAAAATAAAAAATAAAACCAAAACTCTAAATAAAATAAAATAAAAACTAAAACCTAAACCTAAAAATAAACTAAAATAAAAGCCTAAACTAAAATAATAATAAATAAAACTAAACCATATAAAATAAAATAAATAAAAATAAATAACCTAAATAAATAAAAATAAACTAAATAAATAAAAATAAAAACTAAAGATAAACTAACCCTAAACCCTAAACTAACCATAAAACAAATAAACCCTAAACCTAACCTAAATAAAAACCCTAAACTAAATAAACTTAAACTAAATCATAAATAAACCTAAACCTAAACCTAAACTAAATATACCATAAAACCTAAATAAACCTAATAAAATAAGCCTAAACCTAAACCTAAAAAAAAAAAATCATAAACCCTAAAACCTAAATCTAAAAAACCCTAAAAAACCTAAACCCTAATAAAACAAAAACCTAAACCAAATAAATAAATAAATAAAACAAAATAAACCTAAAAAACTTAAACTAAACCTAAAGGAAAACTAAAAGAAATCATAAATAAAAAAAATAAACTAAAAATAAAAAAAATAAAATAACCATAAAAATATAAGATAATACTAAATAAATAAAATAAAAAATAAATAACTAAATCTAAAGAGACTATCTATAAACATACATTATCTATTATGTCTTAAAAAAACTGAGCTATTTATGAAATCAAAAGAAGAAATGATTCAAATTTATTCTAAAAAAAACATCAAATTCTAAACCTAAAAACACTAAACCTAAAACCTAAACCCTAAACCCTAAACCCTAAAAAACCACAAACACTAAACCCTAAACCTAAACTAAACCCTAAACCCTAAACCCTAAACCTTAATCCAAAAATTTTTAACCCTAAACTCTAAACCCTAAAATAAACCCTAAACCCTAAACCTAAAAAAGCTAAAACCTAAACCTAAACTAAATAAACCTAAAATAAAATAAATAAATAAATAAACCTAAACAAATATAAAATAAAATAAAACATAATAAAATAAAACCTAAACCAAAACTAAAAAAAATAAAATAAAAAATAAAAATAAATAAAAATAAATAAAAACTAAACTAAACTAAAAAAAATAAAACACCTAAATATAATAAAACTAAATAAAATAAAAAATAAAATTAACTAAAAAAATAAAATAAAAACTAATAAAAACCTAAATAAAAAATAAACCTAAAATAAAACCTAAAAAATAAATAAAAAAATAAAACCTAAACCCTAAACTAAAAAAACTAAACCTAAAATAAAAAAAATAAACAAATAAAATAAAGCTATCTAAACTAAATAAACTAAACTAAAATAAAAACTTAAACCTAAAAAAAATAAAATAAACTAAAATAAACCTAAACTTAAACAAAATAAAATAAACCTAAAATAAACCTAAACTAAACTAAAAAACTAAAAAAATAAAATAAAATAAAACCTAAACCTAAACCTAAAAAATAAAAAATAAAACCTAAACCTAAAAATAATAAAAAATAAACAACTAAAAATAAAACTAAACTTAAAATAAACTAAAATAAAAAATAACTAAAATAAATAAATAAAATAAATAAACTAAACTAAATAAAATAAAAAATAAAATAAACTAAAATAAATAATAAAATAAACTAAATAAACTAAATAAACTAAATAAACCTACCTTTATTTTATTTTTTTTTAAAACCTAAACACTAAACCCTAAACCCTAAACCAAAATCCTAAACCCTAAACTAACCCTAAACCTAAACCCTAAACCTAAAATATATATAAATAAAACCTAAATCTAAATAAAATAAATAAATAAAATAAATAAACCTAAACTAACACCAAAACCTAAACCAAAAAACCTAAACTTAAACTTAAAATAAATAAATAAAAATAAAATAAAATAAATTAAATAAATAAAACCTAAACTAAACTAAATAAAACTAAATAAAAAATATAAACTTAAATAAAATAAAAAAACTAAACCTAAAAATAAAAATAAAATAAACCTAAAATAAAATAAAAAAAAATAAAAAAACCTAAACCTAAAATAAACCTAAAATAAAAAAATAAAAAACATAAACCCTAAAACTAAAAATAACCAAACTAAATTAAACAAAACAAATAAACATAGATAAACTAAAATCAAACTTAAATAAATAAAACCAAACTTAAACCTAAACCAACTAAACCTAAACCAATAAAATAAAATAAACTAAAATAAACCTAAACCTAAACTAAAAAACACCTTAAAATAACCAAAAATAAAATAGGAACTAAACCTAAACCTAAACTAAACCTAAACTAAAATAAACTAAACTAAAATAAACCTAAATCAAACCTAGATAAAAAATAAAATAAATAAAATAAAATAAACCCTAAACCTACCTAAATTAAACCTAAACCTAAACCTAAACCCTAAACCCTAAACCCTAAACCCTAAACCCTAAAACCCTAAACCCTAAAAACCCTAAACTAAACCCTAAACCTAAACCCAAAAAAGCTAAAAAACCTAAACCTAAACTAAATAAAACCAAAATAAAATATATAAACCTAAACAAAATAAAATAAAAAATAAAATAAAATAAATAAACTAAACCTAAAAAAATAAAAAAATAAAAAAAAATTAAAATAAAATAAATAAAAACCTAAAACTAAAATAAAAGACCTAAATAAAATAAAAAAACCTAAAATAAAATAATAAACCCTAAACCCTAAAAAAAGCTAAAAAAACATAAACCCAAACTAAATAAAACCTCAAAATAAAATATATAAAAAGTCTTAAACAAAAATAAAATAAAAAATAAAATAAAATAAAAACATAAACTAAAACCTAAATTAGAAAATAAAAAAAATTAAAAAATTAAAATTAAAATAAAATAAAATAAATAAAAACCTAAAAAAAAACTAAAAAAATAAAAGACCTAAATAAAATAAAAACCAAACCTAAAATAAAATAAAAAAACATAAACTAAACTAAACTAAAAAAATAAAACACCTAAATATAATAAAAACTAAACCTAAAATAAAAATAAAATTAACCTAAAAGAAAATAAAATAAAAACTAATAAAAACCTAAAACTAAAAAATAAACCTAAAAATAAAACCTAAAAATAAATAAAAAATAAAACCTAAACCCTAAACTAAAAAAAACTAAACCTAAAATAAATAAAAAATAAACAAAATAAATTAAAGCTAGACCTAAACTAGAATAAACTAAACTAAAATAAATAAAACTTAAACCTAAAAAAAAAATAAACTAAAGCGAAAGCTAAACCTAAACTAAACAAAATAAAATAAACTAAAAATAAACCTAAAACTAAACTAAAAACTAAAACCTAAAAATAAACCTAAAATAAAAACCTAAAACCTAAACTTAAAAAAATAAAATAAAAACCTAAACCTAAGAAATGGAATAAAAATAAAATCAACTAAAAAATAAAACTAAACTTAAAAAATAAACTAAAATTAAAAAGCTGAACTAAAATAAATAAATGTAAAATAAATAAACTAAACTAAATAAAAATAAAAAATAAAATAAACTAAAATAAATAATAAAATAAACTAAATAAACTAAATAAACTAAATAAACCTAAATCGACCAGTTTACTTCTTTTATTTTTTTTAAAAAGCCTAAACACTAAACCCTATACCCTATAACCAAAATCCTAAACCCTAAAACTAACCCTAAATCCTAAACCCTAAACACTAAAAATAAAATATATATAAATAAAACCTAAATCTAAATAAAAATAAATAAATAAAATAAATGAAAACCTAAACTAACACCAAAACCTAAACCAAAACCTAAACTTAAACTTAAAAATAAAATGAAATAAAAAATAAAAATAAAATGAAATTAAATAAATAAAAAACCTAAACTAAACTAAATATAAACTAAATGTAAAAATATAAAACTTAAATAAAATAAAAACTAAACATAAAATAAAAAATAAAATAAACCTAAAATAAAATAAAAGAAAAACTAAATAAAAACCTAAACCTAAAAATAAAAAAAAATAAATAAAAAATAAAACATAAACCCTAAACTAAAAAATAACCAAAATAAATTAAACAAAACAAATAAACATAGACCAAACTAAAATAAACTTAAAAATAAAACTAAACTTAAACCTAAACTAAACTAAACCTAAACCCTGAAGTAAATAAAATAAAATAAACTAAAATAAACCTAAACCTAAACTAAAAAAACACCTTAAAATAAACCAAAAATAAAATCCTAGAACCGAAACCTAAACCTAAACCTAAACCTAAACTAAAATAAACTAAACTAAAATAAATAAAACCTAAATCGAAACCTACGATAAAAATAAAATAAATAAAATAAAATAAACCTAAACCTTACCTAAATTAAATAAAACCTAAACCTTAAATCCTAAACCCTAAACCCTAAACCCTAAACCTTAAACCCTAAACTAACCCTAAACCCTAATAGCTAAACCCTAAACCAGCGCTAAACCCTAAACCCTAAAAAGCTAAAAACATAAACCTAAACTAAATAAAACCTCAAAATAAAATATATAAAAAGTCTTAAACAAAAATAAAATAAAAAATAAAATAAAATAAAAACATAAACTAAAACCTAAATTAGAAAATAAAAAAATTAAAAAAATTAAAATTAAAATAAAATAAAATAAATAAAAACCTAAAAAAAACTAAAAAAATAAAAGACCTAAATAAAATAAAAACCAAACCTAAAATAAAATAAAAAACATAAACTAAACTAAACTAAAAATAAACTTAAACTTAAACTAAAAAATAAAACCTAAAAATAAACTTAAAACCCAAACCTAAAAAAATGAAATAAAAGGCTAAACTTAAACCTAGAAATAAAAAATAAAATTTAAACCTAAAAATGAAATAAAAATAAACTCAACTAAAAAATAAACCTAAACCTTAAAAATAAACTAAAATAAATATACATAAATTAAATAAACTAAACTAAATAAAAAATAAACCTAAATAAAATTTAAAAAATAAAATAAACCAAAATAAATAAATAAAATAAACAAAATAAACCTAAACCTAGCAGTTTACTTAATTTTGTTTTAAAAACACTAAACCCTAAACCCTAAACCCTAAGCTCTAAATGTTAAACCCTAAACCTTAAAACCTAAACCCTAAAACTATCCCTAAACCCTAAACCATAAACCCTAAAGCCTAGACACTAAACCTTAAAACCTAACTTTAAACCCTAAATCCGAAAACCCTAAACCCTAAAGCCTTAAGCCCTTAGCCATAAACCCTAAACCCTAAACCCTAAAAACCTAAAAACCTAAACCTAAACTAAATAAAACCTAATAATAAGATAAATAAAATTTTCTAAACCTAAATATAATAAAAAAAATAAAATAAATAAAAACTTAAAAATAAAATAAAATAAAAAATAAAAATAAACTAAAATAAAATAAATAAAAACTTAAACTAAACTAAAAAATAAAGTAAACCTAAGAATAAAAAGCCTAAATAAAATAAAAACTGAACGTAAAATATAAATAAAATAAACCAAAAACAAAATAAAATAAAAACTAAATAAAAACCAAAACCTAAAAATTAAACCTAAAAATAAAACTTAAAAAAATAAAAAAGAAAACATAAACCCTAAACTAAAAAAAACCTAAACCTAAAATAAAAATAAAATAAACAAAATGAAATAAACTTAAACCTAAAATAAAATAAACTAAACTAAAATAAATAAAACCAAACCTAAACCTAAAATAAAAATAAAATAAATAAAATAAAATAAACCTAAACCTAAACTAAAATAAACAAAACTAAAATTAATAAAACCTAAATCTAAACCTGAACTAAATAAAATAAAATAAACTAAAAATAAACTTATACCTAAACTAAAAGATGAAATGTAAATATAAATGTAAAATAAAAACCTAAAACCTAAACATAAGAAAATAAAATAAAAACTTGAACTTAAACCTGAAAATAAAAAATAAAACTCAACTAAATAAATAAACATAAAGCTAAAAAAATAAATTAGAATAAATTCCTAAACTAAAATAAATAAACCTAAAATAAATAAACTAAACTAAATAAAAATAAAAAATAAATCAAAATAAAAAAATAAAATAAAATGAACTCAAATAAATAAATAAAAAATGAAATAAATCTAAACTGGCCTGTTTACTTAATTTAAAAAAAACCCCTTAACCCTAAATCCTAAATACTAAAACTAACCCTAAACCTTAAACCCTAAACCTACAACCCTAAACCCTAAACCCTAAAACTTAAAACCCTAAACTCTAAACCATAAACCCTAAACGCTAAACCCTAAACCCTAAAACCTAAAACCCTAAACCCTGAACCCTAAAGCATAAACACTAAACCTTAAACCCTAAACCCTAAAACTTACAACCCTAAACACCAAACCCTAAACCTTAAACCTAAAATTGAAAACCCAAAGCTAACCCTAAACTTGCCCTAAATCCTAAACCCTAAGAATCAAGAACCTGACAAATTTAACATCACCGTCAATCCATTCGATCCTGAATGGTGAAGGCAAGTAGTTATCTCAATGGTGGTGGGGGATCTGGAGGTGCTGGTGGATATGAAGGTGGTGGTCAGAGCAATGGTGGTTTTGGTGGCGGGAGGAGTGACGGAGGTTACAGCCAAGGTGGTGGCGGAGGGAGAGATCGGGGATATGATGGCGATCCGCTACTGAGAGTGGTGGTTCTGGGAACTGAGAAATCAAGAATGGTGACGATTTGTCGCTAAAATATGTCCTTATAGTAGATACAGTTTTGCTTATCTAGGGATTTTGATTTGCTCTATGGCTGCTCATTTTTGATCTATGTCATTGCTTGTGTCTTAAAAAACTTGGGGGTGCTACTTGGTTGATGAAATCAAAAAGAAGAAATATTGAATATGAATGTGTTCTCTGTTAAAAAATAAAACCCTAAACTCTAAACTAAAATGAAAATGCTAAACCTAAAACCTAAACCCTAAACCCTAAACACTAAACTCTAAACCCCAAACCCTAAACTCGAAACCCAAAACCCTAAACTAACCCTAAACCCTAAACCCTAAACCCCAAAAAGCTAAAAACTAAAACCTAAACTAAACAAAACCTAAAAATAAAATAAATAAATAAACCTAAACCAAAATAAAATAAAAACCTAAACCTTAAGCTAAACCAAAAAAGGAAAATAAAATAAAAAATAAAAACTAAATTAAAATAAATAAATAAAACATAAATAAAATAAAAAAGCTAAATAAAATTAAAAAACCCAAATAAAATAAAAACTAAATAAAATAAAATAAAAAACCTAAATTAAATCAAAACTAAACCTAAAATAAAAATATAATGAGCCTAAAATAAAAACCTAAACCTAAAAAATAAACCTAAAAATAAATAAAAAATAAAACCTAAGTCTTTAAATAAAAAAAAGTAAACCTAAAATAAAAATGAAATAAACAAAATAAATTACACCTATACCTAAACTAAAATAAACTAAATAAAAAATAAACCAAACCTAAAGCTAAACCTAAACTAAATAAAATAAAATAATCTAAAAATAAACCTAAACCTAAACTAAAAAAAGAACCTAAAAATAAGCATAAAATAAAAACCTGAAACCTAGGCCTAAAAAAATAAAATTAAAACCTAAGCTTAAACCTAAAAATAAAAAAATAAAACTCAACTAAAAAATAAACATAAACCTGAAAAATAAACTAAAATTAAAAACCTAAACTAAAATAAATAAACCTAAAATAAATAAACTAAATTAAGTAAAAATAAAAAATAAACCTAAATAAAAATAAAAAAATAAATAAACTTAAATAAAAAAATTAACAAAATAAAACTCAGCCTACCAGTTTTCTTAATTTTTTTTTCAAAAAACCTTAACCATAAATCCTAAACCTTAAACCCTAAGACTAACCCTAAACACTAAACCAACAACCCTAAACCCTAAACCCTAAACCCTAAACCCTAAACCTTAAAACTCTAAACCCTAAACCCTAAACCCTAAACCTTAAACCCTAAACCATAAACCCTAAACCTTAAACCCTAAACCTTAAAACCCTAAAACCTAAACCCTAATCCTTAAAACCCTAAACACTAAACTCTAAACCCTAAACCCTAAACCTTAAACCCTAAAACCTACAACCCTAAACCTTAAACCCCAATCCCTAAACCCTAAACCCTAAATTATGAAGTAACTCTAAACCCTAAACTAACACTAAACACTAAGAATGGGCAGAACCTTGAAGATAGGAACATCACCATCAACTAGGCTTAGTATAACCATGATGGAGGCTAAGGTGAGAGAAGTGGTGGGTGGTGGGGATCTGAGGCCGATATAGGTGGTCTGGAGGTGGTGGTGATGGAGGTGGGAGTAGCGAGGGAGGTTTCATCCATGTTGGTGGTAGAGGGAGAGATCAGAGATATGATGGAAAATTCTACTACTCGAGATGCAGGGGTGGTTCTGATGGGAACTGAAGAAATTGAATAATGGCCAATCTAATTTGCTACTTATGGAATTGTGTCTTTATAGTACTGCCAATTCTACTTATCTAGGTTTTTGATTTTCTCTATGGGTGCTCATTTTTTATCTATGTCATTGCTTATGTCTTAAAAAACATGGTGTGTTACTTAGTTGATGAAATTAAAAAGAAGAAATGTTGAATCTAAATTTGTTCTCAAAAAAACCCTTAAATCCTAAACCCTAAACTAAAACTTAAACCTAAACCTAAAACCTAAACCCTAAACCCTAAATACTAAACCATAAACCCTAAACCCTAAAACCTACAACCCTAAATGCTAAACCCTAAACTTTAAACCCTAAACCATAAACTCTAAACCCTAAACCCTAAATTAACTAAAAACCCTAATCCTAATCTCTAAACCATGAATAAAGATGTCATTAGGAGTAGATCTAAAGAATGACCAAATCCTAACATAGTTATGGTAGTTAAAGAAAATGTCTTCAAGAGACTTTCCCTTCACTATTAGATATTTGAATACCCTAAACCCTAACCCTAAATCATATTATAATACCATATATTATGGTATAATGTAGCATCATATATTTGAGCATGGAGTGATGTGTTTTTGGATGTTAAATGATGTTTTGAAATGTTTTAGTATATTATGGTATTGTGCCCTATACTCTATATTAATATAAATCATAAAAATATTGATTTAATAAATCAAATTATGAAATTTGTTAAATTTTAAGTGGGAATTAGTTTGTAGTACCAAAGTGTGCTATACCACTTATAAAAAAAGTAAGATTTTATGTTCGTAATAAATATTATTTATTGTAGCATAGTACATCATCATCTATCATAATATATTATTCAACACATTTTAAATTCTTTTAGTATTTTACATTCATGCAATCGAGGCTACACTAACATTATTTATAAATATGTTGATTTAGACTTTAAAATGGTGAAATTTAGCCAAATTAATAATAGTTAGAGCACGACATCATAATATATTATTTCAATTTAAAATATGTAAGTAATACAATCAAATATATAGTTTTATTATTGTTTAGACTAATTTTTTGATTTTTTTATCTTAAATAAGCCTTTGGGATGTGATATGCAATATAATATATATAATATGTTGTGGTGTATTATAATATAGGATGACATAACATAGTGTAGCATCGTGCATTATAACATACTATTGTTTATTACTACTAATTATTTGGCATATTTTAGTTTGTTATAGTATGATGTAGTAGAGTTTGTACTAGTATAATTCATAAAATACTAATTTATACAGATGATGGATTTGGCCAAATTTAAGGTAATCTTAGGAACATCATTAGGTGTGTCATTTAATCAAAAGAATAGAATTTTGCATCCAAAATAAATGTAATTTTTCAACCAAATTTTATAATTTTTTTGCTTAAAGTGATTCATTTTAAGGTGTAATGTAAGATAATATATTATATGAAAGCATATTAAAATATAATGTACATAAAAAATATAACTTCACATATATGATTGTGGTGTTGTGTTACTAAATTTTATTGTACACTTTAGTATGTTTTACTTTTGTTATAATACATTGGGTCAGAACTCACAAAAATGTTAATTTGAAGCTTACGATGGAAGAATTTTGCCAAATTCACGGCACTCACAAAGAAGCAACACAAAAATTATGCTATTCTTTACCATTTCTAATAGAAGAATAATAATTTTACATCAAAAATGAACATTATTCATATTTTTAGAAAATTTTGTTATTTATTCCTTTTAAGTGATTATAATGAGGTGTAATGTTTGAAGATATATTATATTATAGAAAACTATAATATAACATCATATATTATAATATAATATAGTGTTTAATTCACACTATAATATGTTTAGCATGATATTGTATAGTTAGTTTGAGCTTGCACCATCATAAATCATATAATGTTGATTACAATGTTAAGATGATGTAATTTGAATGAATACATTGTTAGATTTAGTTGAAGTATTAAAGGTGTGCATAAGAGAAGAAATAAGATTTGCTGAGAATTCCATGAAGGACATGGAGGGAGATGCTAGGGATCACACATGCATATGACATGTGAGGGTCTATGTGAGGCATGAGGAAGAAAATCGAGGACAAGGTTTGAATTTGATTTGATTAAATTATTTATGGAAAGAAGATTTGGGATAAGAATCTATAATCCACCGTGATTAAGATTGAATTGACTTTAATTTGTTTTATTTTAATTGATGTGGAAGCATATCTCTAGAGATATGGGCTCAAGTCTGCTAGGATCAAGATATGAACCTTCCACTAGGGAAGCAAGTTTGGGCTATCCACTGTGGATTGGGATTTGAGTTTGATTTCATAGATTTATTTTGGGATGTATCTGTTGGGGATACAAGTTTAGTTGGATTTCTTTGATTTAGACTCTACTAGGGGAGTTAGTTTAATTTGGCTCGACTAGGGAGGTTGGTTTGGAATTTTATTTGTTTGCTTGACATGTTTATATATGATTTGGGGCTCCATTAGGGAGAAGGGTGTGATTTAACTCTACTGATGAAAATGCAATTGGGTTTAAATTTATCTGAGTTCATGTATAGACCTAGTCGGTGTACGATGGATCCACTAAGAAGTGGCTATATCAGCCTTAACCTATCTCTGGTTTACAAATCCAAAGGGATAGTCTACAAACTGCAGGGTAGAGTTAGCCAACCTAAGTGGTTTCCTTTCGATGTGCAATGGCTGTGCTAGGAAGAAGGCATAGCAAACTTACATCTTCCAAAGTAAGAACAACTGCTGGGGTGTCCTGTTGGATGCACAATAAATCAAACCTGAGCTAGGGTGACTACAAAGTGAATGCCATTGGGGACTTATGTCAACTTAAAAATAGTAAAAATTAATTTTATCTTAATTTCATGTGATTTGATATGGTTTGATTGGTTTAGTTTGATTTCAAATATAAGGCATATCCATTGAAGATGTGAGCTTGGTCAAATTTGATAGATTTAATTAATGGACCATGTCGGTATGCGATTGACCCAGTAAGAAAGGGCTATATTGGACTTGTCCTATCTCAGAGTTACAATCCAAAGGAATAGTCTACAAGCTAGCAAGAACCTGGGGTTACTTTTGGTGTCAATTGTGTGCTAGGAAGAAGGTGTAGCATACTTACATCTTCTAAAGCAGGAACACCGGGTGACCTGATTTCACAATAAATTGAACCCAACTTATGGGTGACTATTGAGCAAATGTCGTTAGGAACTTATATCATCTCAAGAGTAGTGAATTCCTATAAAGAGTTTGCACTACTCAAGATAGGATACGCTGGGAAAAGGTACCTATGAGTGTACCCTAATCCACAAGTGAATATATATTTTATTTATATGTTTGCATGGACTCTATTAGTGGAACCACAGAGAAGAAGTTATGTCGCCTTGACCTATCTCATTTAATGGACCAAGGGAGAATCATATCCATAAGATAGATTCTCCAACCATGGGTGGGTACTGAAAGGGGAACCGTCTAATAAAATGGTAGTGTCTAGATGGGGTCACAAAGGATGATCCAAATATAGTTCTCATAGGGGAGGGCTAGGGGTTATCCTAAGCCCCGAAAAGAAAGCCTATAGTGTAAAGGGCCAACTCAAAGAGAAATCATAGTGCACTTACATCCGCCATGAGTGGTGTATCTTAAGGTGTAAGAACCAACCAACCTAAGGTGTATCTGCTAGCCTAGTGAGAACCAACAAACCTAAGGTTCTCATCGGTGTACAACTATGAATTTTAAAAGAAAACATGAGGCTTACAACTTTCCTAGCTGAACTGATTATCAGGATAGTCTATCATCAACGAGATAGATGTTATCTCACCTAGAGTTACTATTGAGGGGGGAACTTGAGGAAGGACTTGATCGAGACTTGAAGTAGTCAGGAGGGAAGGAGCTACTAGGGGAGTTATCCTAAACCTCAAATATACTTGACCCGCCCACAAAAAGGCTAATCCTAGAAGAAATGTGCACTCACATCCTTAAATGAAGCCAACATGAGGTAGCTTATCTAACACACATTAAGGCCTACCAAACTAACAAGGTGCTCATCGATGTGTAGTGTCCAAGTAAGGAAGGAAAGCATACTTACATCCTCAAAGTAAGAAGACCATTGGTGACACACTAGTAGGGTAGCTTGTTAGCCCGACCTAGAGCAGCTACTAAATGAGTGTTATTGGGGGAATTATCTCAACTTAGAGTAACCCGAGACAAAAGATATGTGTTTATTTTCTATGTTTATGTGTAATTTGTGTTTGCGTTGCATCGATGAAAGATAGGATGCCACTCGGGTTCCTTACACCTACCCTAAACACATTTAGCATGCTAGGAAAGAAATAAAGTAATGAAAGCAATGTAAACTCATTCATCCTAATTAATTCATAAAGATAATCCTATGAAATAAGAAAGTTCAAAGTGAATCAAAGTTTGTTTAATGTGATTTTGAATTTTCTTTAATTTTGATTTAGAAATGTGAAAGAATGTTTGTCGGTCCTAACCCATTTCCCCATGTGAGTTAATTTAATTTGTTCTTAGGATCATTAGGTGATTTTATATTTTGTTTAGGTTAAGGTGTGAATTAAGTGTTAATTACCCCTTACCTACACCACTTAGCACTTAACCAAAATAATTATGAGCCAATGGATGACATAAACCACAAGAAACTTAAATCAAAGAATGCACCTAAGAAAGAAAGGAGTCTAATGTAATTGGCTCATGATTAATGATTGATTAAGCTAAAGGGGTTTAATTTAAGTAATTTCATAACCCCTCTCACACATGTGTGTTGAATTTTTATTTCCTTAATGTACTTAGGTTACTGAACACCTAAGCACCTACCCAAGATGAATTAGTTAAGTTCTGGAAGGCTTTAGAATTTTATCAAATTAATTAAGTAGGTAATTAGAGGATTAATCCTTAATTAAGTTTGGATTAAGGAAGAGAGAGGGGGGGTTAAGGAATAGCTTAAGGAAAATATCTCAAAATTATTCCCTAAAGCTCCTGTTCACTTAAACAAACCATAATTAACTCAATCAAGGGATTAAACCATTGATTTCACACTTAATTAGGCTTAATTACATTAGGAGAGTAATTAGGAATGAATCCAAAAATTACCCTAATTAAACCATTAATAAATACCAAAAAAATTAGAGGAGGCAGAAGTCATCCCACTAAATACACATGAGAAGTTTGAGATTAATTAATGGAATAATCAGAGTAACTATCCTAATTTTATTCATAATAAAATCCAAATTCAGAAAATAACACTATTCAAAATCAATCAAAATTAATTTTATAATATTCTACATTAAATTATCTTTCATATACA
The DNA here is from genome assembly GCA_021442155.1 of Cymbidium sinense. Taxonomy (NCBI): domain Eukaryota; kingdom Viridiplantae; phylum Streptophyta; class Magnoliopsida; order Asparagales; family Orchidaceae; genus Cymbidium; species Cymbidium sinense. The sequence goes on from CM038214.1 coordinate 201,288,344, forward strand.
ATTATTTCATATTTTTTTGATTTTTCTACACTTAGATATGAATATTTGAAGATTTCATGATTAATTAGTAATTAATCCCTTTACCCCAATTCTTTTAACATGGAAGAGACTAAATTCAAAATGGAATTTTCATTGATGATAATTATTTTGAAACATGATTTATAATATTTCAACTAGAGCCCATTGATTGGAAGAATTGGGCAATTTCTCATTAATAAGTCGATAAGATCATCCTTGGTAGTCTTCTATGGCCAAAGGCCTTCCCAAGTGGGTTCAAACTTGCCTCCCATCTTACGATGGGCAGTAATAGGTCTCCTTAGAACTAAAATAAGCTCTCCTCCTGGAAAAGCCTTAAGACGGACCAACTTGTTATGAGCTTGAATCATTTTATCTTTGTACAACTCGAGGTTTTGGCATGCCCGCAGGCATCTCTCCTTCAAACTTTTGAGCTCTTCTAACCGCAACTTGCCATTATGCTCTGTTGTGATCTTGCTACCCACAACTATCCTTAATGATGGGATTTGGACTTCTAATGGTAGAAGACTTCACCCATACCAAAGAGAAAGAGTGACGAGTTTGAGTTATATATGTGGTGCAGCCCACAAGGCTTCAACTAATTGCTTATGCCATTGTCACTTGTTGTTGTCGAGTGTCTTCTTTAGTATTTGGATGTGAGTTTTGTTGAAGGTTTCTGCTAAGCTATTTTCCATTGAATAGTTGATGGTAGAATATCTCAAATCTATGATGTGTCTCTGAGCAAAGTTGTTGATCTTGATGCTCTTGAATATAATACCATTATCAGATATAATACATCGAGGCACTCTGAACATATATATGATATGGTTCTTAAAAATTGGAGCACATGCTATGTTGTGACCTCTCTAAGTGGAATCACCTTTGCCCATTTGGAAAAGTAGTCAATAGTAGCTAAGATGAACTGATGACCCTTGGAAGAAGGAGGATCAATCGTAACACTATGTCGCGTTCTAACACTCGAATGGCCATGAGGCCAATGTTGGAAGTAGATTATTGGGTGGTTGGTGTAGGACCTCACCGTGTATTTGACATTGGTGGCATCTCCTAGTCATATCCATGTAGTCTTTGATCATCGATGACTAGTAGTATCCTAGTCTCTTGATCTTGGATTTCATCTTGAACTAGATTGCTTGGTTCCACATAATCTTGAGTGTACCTTGGTCATAATATTACGGGCTTTGTGCTTGTCTAAACAACGTAACCACATATGATCAAAAGACTTCTGGTACAAGACACCATCCATAAGAGTGTAGGAAAGTGCTCTCTACTTCATCTGATGGGATTAGGACCTCTCTTGAGGTAGTTTGCCTATATTTAGGTCATCCATGAATGGTTGCCTCTAATCTAACTCATCATCCTTCTTAAAAATGTCAACCTTCCCTTTAAGAGAGTACTTTTTGATGAGTTCAATATCAATAAGGGATAAAACTTGTCTATTTTAGACCTTTATTGATATGGACTCATCCTCAGGACATGCTAACTCATTGGCAAGCTTGGCTAAAGCATATTCTACGACATTCTCTCCTCGAGAAATCTTATAAATGGTAACCTCTGGGATTTGGGCCAACAACTCCATGGTGTACTTGTGGTAGTGATGGAGGTTGGGCTTTATAACCTTATAGGACCCAGTGATTTGGTTGATAACTAGCTAAGAATCCCAAAAGATATTGATGTTCTAGATGCTTAGGGTAACGACTAACTCCAGACCAATAATCAGAGCCTCATAGTCAGCTTCATTGTTGGTGCAAGGATTGAATAGATGATATGAGAATCTCATCATATCACAGTCTGAAGTGAAGAGAACTATTCCTACCATTGCTTTTCTTGGAATAGTAGATTGTGGTTCTTCTCCTCCTTGAGAGGAAGCCACACCATTAAAGTACTTCTCCAAGTGGTGAATGCTAGTATCCCCTAAGTTCATGATTTATTCATCGAGGAGATAATCACTAAGAGAAAAGTCAGCAGAATGTGGATGTGCTGCTAAGAAATTCGCTAGTGCTTGTCCTTTCACTACATGGAGGGGTATGAAGGTAATGTAAAACTGTGAGAGGATCATGGACCATCATGCCAACCATCCGATTAGCATCAGTCGTGTCATGAGATACTTTAGTGGATTGATCATAAAGATTAAGTTCACCATATGAGAAAGCATGTAGTGCTGTAGCTTTTGTGATGCAAAGATTAAAGCTAGGCAGTACTTCTCAATGGATGGATAATTAGCTTCCACAGGGATTAGACGATGGCTGAGGTAGTAGAGTGCATTTTTCATCCCTTCATCTTTTACTTGGGCCAACAAAGCACTAAGGGAGTCATCTAACACAACAGTGTAAAGTATAAGCAGCTTGCCCAGGATAGGGGCTGCTAGAATCGATGGCATCATTAGGTAATGCTTAATGTCTTTGAAGACATGCTCACACTTATCATCCATGTTGAACTTCACATCCTTTTGACAAGTGCTGAGAATGGATGAAATCTTCTCGATAGGTTGGATATAAAGCATCTTAGATATGCCAATCGCCCTTAGAATGATTTGAGTTGAGTATTTTAGGGGTGCATTTCTAATATCGGGATCTTCTCGTGATGATTTAATTCCCTCGGTGTTGACAACAAACCCAAAGAATTTCCCTGAAGCTACACTGAATGCACACTTCAAGGGGTTCATTTTGAGGTTAATTTATTTTAACTAATCAAAAACTACTCTCAAGTCAAAGAGATAGTCTTCCTTTTCTCTACTTTTGACTATGAGATCATCGACATAGAACTTTACTTGATAGTGAATGAGTTCATTGAAGATTCGAGTCATAGCCCGCTGGTATGTAGCACCATCATTTTAATGGTCAAAATACATGACCATTTAGCAAAAGATTCTAATCAGGGTTCTAAAAGTAGTATTTCTTTCATCTTCAGGGGCCATATTTATTTGGTTATATCCAAATGAGCCATCCATGAAATAAACTACTGCATGAGATGAGGCAATGTCTACCATCAGCTCCGGGATTAGTAGTGGAAATTCTTCTTTTGGGCATGCCTTATTTAAACTTCTAAAATCAATGCATATGTAAATTTGGTCATTCTTTTTCTTAATTGGGATGACATTGGCTAACCAGGTAGGGTATTTTTCTTTCCGGATGAAGCCAACATTGATTAGTTTCTTAACTTTAGAAATAACATATTATTCTATGTCTAATCGCATGTGTCTAGGAGTTTACTTGATAGGGTTAGTAGCAGGCTCTATTGCTAGTTTATGGAATGCTACGATAAGATCCAATCCAGGCATCTCCTCATAATTACATGCAAAGCAGTCCTCAAACTTAGTCAATAGCCTAACTAAGTCATTATTTTTAATTTCATTCAATAAAGAACTGATGTATATCGAGCGTGGATCTTCTTCAATTCCTATGTTGATTTCATTGAGCTCGTTGATGGTTGAATTGTTCTCTTCTTTGAACTTTGGTGGTGCATCTTTGTCATCAAAATCATCTGGATCATCTGAAGTTTCTAAGCACAACTCTTCACATGAGTTAATTTGAATTAAAAAGAACCTATTAGATTCCAAATGATTGGTGATGACTAAGCAGTAACAGTTATCATTAACTGGACCCACATTACTGAATCCTAGTCTCGATCTTGATTGAGAGGTTTTAAATTTGTTCTTCCATATTCTTTCGAAGTAGTCTGACTTGTGCTTTGAGCAAGTATGTGGGATTAACCCTTTCTTAGTTAAATTATGAACACAAGGCAAGTACCAATCAAAAGGTAATTTTATTAAATCTTTATGTGAATCATCCTCAAGTTCTAAATCAACTTCTTGACTTGAGGATGATGCTCCTAGAAAGAACCTCTGAGTCTTCACACCTATGGATGACTTAGGAATTTCCTTAACTACCAAACCCTCAACTTTTTGAGAGGAAAGTGGGCTTAGAGCTAAGGTTCCCAACCGATGCATAACTATTTCACATATAGACTTGATACACTTATGCTTTGCTTTTTGATCTCCTTCATTACATCCGTTTAAATGTTACCTAAGGGAATCTACTGAGAAGAGTCGTGGTGTGCTAACCATATAAGACTCATCCTATGAACTAGATTTTAAGTCTATATGAATAGCAGGTGTACTCCTTTGTAGCTGGGACATATCTTTTATTAGGTGGCCAACAATGAGATTTTCCACCCCTAGGACTACCTCTAAACTGGACTCTTCCGCTGCTTGGTGGAGCTCAAGTCATCTTACCCATATGTTCGAATGGAGTAACGAATTGTGGGTGGAATCTAATGTCAGGCTCCACTTCCTCCTCCAAGTCTATTTTCACTCCCTTTTATTTTCATTTTCATTTTATCTTATCTTATCTTTTCTTTTCTTTTTCTTTTCTTTTTTTCTTTTTCTTTTTATTTTTTATTTTCTAACTTGCCAAGTTCAGAATAGACATGTTCATTTTGAGGGAGGTAGTGTCACATCCTCATATGCACTTCATGAACTATAAATTGAGATCTCCTTTAACATAATAGATGATCCCACCTCTCACAAACTTCACGATGTAGAGGATGGAACTATGTTGTTATCATGTATCCATGGTCTTCTAAGCAAAGCGTTGAAAGATGTATCTAAGTCTATAATGTGAAACTTGGATTCGGTGTTCTAATCATCTATCTCCAAGGGTAACACTTTGGAGCCTAAGGCATGTTGACCTCACTTTTGGATTGGATTCAATCTTCCCATCTTAGACTTAGGAGTCTTCTAGACACTAAGGCTTCCCTAGTCATAAGACACTTCTAACAATTAGATAAACACTTAACCTAAGCCTAAAGACTTAGAAGGGTTAACCATAGGATTAGGTTATGCCTTAGGGATTAGGATAATCCACCTACCCTATAACACAAATCCAATCCATGTTCACCTTCTCAAACCAAACCTCAAGTTCAATTCAAACATTAAATTCAAATCCAAACCCAAATTCCAAAACCAAATGATTGAATCCCATGATCAAATCCAAACTTGAAACCCTCCCTAGGCCATATGATCTATCCCATGGACTTAGCCAAATCTTAATCCAAATCAATCAAAATCAATTGATTTTATCAAAATAAATTTATATCTTCAATCATATTCCTAAATATAAATCAAATCTATATTCAAATGATCAAAACTAAATCAAACTACATCAAATTAAATCAAAACCCATCTTAAGCCATATGAACTGTACCATGGACTTAGCTAAATCTTAATCTAAATCAAGTCAAACTAAATTGATTTTCTCATAAATCAATCATATTTTCAATCAACTTCACAAATTTAAATGATCATACATTTAAATCATCAAAACTAAATCAAACCAAATTAAAATACAAACCTAAGCCACATGACCCAACTCCATGGACTTAGCCAATTCAATTGATTTTCTCATGAATCAATCATACCTTTAATCATATTCACAAATATAAATGAAATTTACAATCATCAAGCCAAACTAAAATCAACCCAAGTCAAACCCAACTTAACCTTTTTGACTTGAAATGTTCAAATGAAACAAAACCCATTTGAACCCAAGCCAATTGCAATTGAATTTATATATCAATCCCAAATCCATATATAAATTCAACTAAATCAAACTCAACCCAAAATTATGCCAACTAAACCCAATTGGTCCACTTGACCCAAAGTAGCCAATTTGACTTATTGGAGCCAAGTTTTAATTCTACCCAAATTTGATTGAACCAAGCCCATCAAAACCTCCCGTCATGATTGTTGATCATCTTAGGTTGATCACTTGTCATAAATCGGGTCAAACCAAGTTAATTTGGTAATTTGACCAAGTCAACCCCTTAACCCATTTGAACCCAAACTAGCCAAATCGCAACCTGATCCAAATCCCATGAAACTAATGATTCATACCAAATCAAAATCAATATTTGAATATGACCTGACCTTCAATTAAATCAAACAAAACCCAATTGGCACTCTTGGCCAAAGTTGACCTAAATTGACCTAAAAGACCAAATTGGGTCGTATAAAAATATAAACCAAATTGATTGCAACTAATGGCTCAAGTTCATTCCAAATTGATTGTTGAACTTGACCAAATCCTTGATTGGACCTAATTGACCTAATTAGCCCAAATTGACATAAAGGTTCAAGTTGGCCTAAATTAAAACCAAATCCAAATTAATTGAAACCAAATTCTACAATCATCTTCAATTGGTCAACTTAACTTAAACCAACACCCAACACAAGCTAATTTGGCCAATTTGGTCAAATTAGTCAACATAACCCATTTGACCCAAATGAATTCAAATGAGCTAAGATCAAATCTAAGCCAAACGAAAACCAAACCAATTGAACCAAAACATCCCAAATGATCATATGAACTTGATCCAACACTTGGTTTAACCCAATTTAACTAATTGGTCAACTTGATCCAACCTAACCCAATTTGACCTAAATGAGTCAAATTGAGCCAAACCTAACCAAATCGACTCCAATTGACTTGAAATTTGGGCTAAGCCACTTTTTCACTCATTTTAAATCTGACTAAATCAAATCCAATGCTAAATGATCATTCTACCCTTGGGTCAAAGGAATCACATAAGACAAATCACCCATGTAAGTGGTCATCTCCATCCTTTGGCCACTTGGTACTCTCCCAATGGTCCACCTAGGTACCTAGGACACTACCTAACCTGACATAATGGGTGGTTGGGTTAGCCATGACCCATGGGAAGTGAGATCACCTCACCCTCCCCATTGTAGCATTTAAAACCCATAGGACACCCATGATTCCTCCTTGGTAGCCACCTCAACACCTTCAACCAACCAAGCTAAGCCAACTCACCTCTCCTCGCCACCACAACTCGAAGGCTAGATCGCCACTAGAAGCCAAACTCGATCCCACTATCTGATCAAGATGAAGGGGGTATACACCCCCTCATTTCCACTCAAACACACAGAAAATTCATTCCTCAGAGCCCTAGCTACCCAAGACGAGCCATTAGAGCCATTCCCTAACCTCCCAAGCTCATTCCTTGATTGAAAAAAGCCATTCCCGTCCATCTTGAAATATGACACTCCCATTTCTGACCGAACTTCCCCATTTCTCCATCAAATTCAAATTAACTTTGCACGCACCTTCCCTAGGCCTCATCGAGCAAGAATGAATCATCTCCCAAGCTTCTCGAGCACCAGAGGTGGGTCTTTAATCAAAGCTGAGCTCCAAATCATTCGCTTATGGCCTTTTGAGCGAACATCGAGGAATTGATCCAATTGCTGCTCAACAAGGCTTCGTCTCCACTAGGTGAAGCTTTTTAATCATTCAAGTTGTCAGTCTTGAGCTCCAACGAGGTATATGGGTTGGATCTTTTTGAAGAAAACTTGCATCTCATGTGATCTTGATCATTGGATCCCCTCTGATTGATGTCATGAAGGTGTGGGATCCTTTTAGAGTTGATCGGAGCTCAGGTAAGCTCAGATCAAGTGGGCAATGGTGAATGGAATCCATTCACCCTCACTCACGTGACGTTAGATCACGCACCATCTATTCCACGTGATCAAAATTGAAGGTCTCGATTAGATCCCCTAGATCGATCTAATTTAATCTTATTAAGCTATGGGATTAATTGTAGACATTCGATCATAGATCAGATAGCAGACAAGAAAGCGCATCCACAGCTTCCACGTAGGAGTCAGATAAGTTTAAGTAGCCAATCCCACGACGCCATGCAGAAAGTGCACCACATCAGCACGCCATGTGGCGTCAATAGGATTAGGCTTTAATTAGGGTAAATTAATCATTTTTAATGGCTAAAACTTCTAAAAATCATAAAAAATCATAAAAAATAATAGAGAAATAAAAAAATGCAAATAAATACTCATTTTAAAGATATTTTAGAGGAGAATTAATTAAAAATGATCTTAACTAATTTTTAATAGTAATTATGGTTTAATTAAAGTTTAATTATAAAATTTATTAGCTTAATTACTCCTTAATTACTTGAACAATTAATCCCAAATTTTGTGAGTTAATTTAATGGGATGACCTCTGACTCCCATGATTTTCTTGGGATTTATTGCTCATTAGAAAAGTTTACTAATTAAATCTTAACTACTCTTTTTAAGTTAATTAATGATTAATTAATATCATGAACAGTAATAAATTGGTCAATTAAGCTTATTAATCATTGTTCAACACTAAGTGAACTAAGGAATAGGGTCAAGACCCCTTTCTCTATGTTCATTTCACCTTTTTTTAAAATGAAATTAATTAAGATTTAACTAATTAATTAAATCACTTAATCAAATTGAAATCATAATCACATCAGATCTTAATTAATTCAATCATGGGGTAGATCTTTAGGTGTTTAATAACCTAAAGGAGTTTAAAGAAATTATGGTTAGTCCACATGTGTGGGAAAACCATAAGAGTAATTAATTAAGTCCTTTAATCTAATTAACTATTAATCATGAGCTAATTGCATTAGGCCCCTTTTCTTTCCTAGGATCATTGCAAGTTTATTTTCCATGCATATCATGTTGGCTAATAATTATTTAGTTAATTACTTTAAGGTGACATAGGTAAGGGTAATTAATTCATCTAATTAAAGGTTCAACTTAATTAACCCATAAACTCAACTTAATTACATTTCCTTAAATTAAATCAAATCACTAATGGGAATGGGTTTAGAACATTAAGTGATTTCTCTTCTCTCCTCTTTAAATCAAATCAAATCCAAAACTTAATTAATAAAGAAGCTTTCATTTGCTTTAAATAATCTTATTTGATTTGATTATCCTTAAGAACTAGTTTGGCTGAATGAATTACATGCTTATATTTGATTGTCCTCTTTCCAATCATGTTAAATTTGGTACGTCATTTGAATTCAAGCATCCATCTTTTCAAAATCAAGTAAAATAAAATTGATTTCCTTTATGTAAGCTTGTACGTGTTGATTTAATTTAATATATATGTGGCTATTATCACTATTAAATCCAAATGTATTTTTCAAAACCTTATAAATGAATAATAATATGTGTTATGATGCTAGTTATAAATACATAAGAAATGCATGTGCTTATAGCTTAAGTATATGAATGTTGAGTTCTCTTTCTTCTATTCATGTGTTGATTTATATAAGATTGAATGGTAATGGGTATATAGTGTGACATCCGGGAACAAGAGGCTTCACAAATTTCAGGAGGTCATTTGATTACCTTACTTCCCTAGTTTGTTACTTGGTTGTCAAATCAAAAAGAAGAAATGTTGAATCTAAATTGTTCTGTTAAAAAAAAATTAAAACCTAAACCATAAACCATAACTAAACCTAAACCCTAAACCCTAAACCCTAAACCCTAAACCCTAAACCCTAAAACCCTAATTAAACCCTAAACCCTAAACCTACAACCATAAACCCCAAACACTAAACCCCAAACCATAAACCTAAACCCTAAACCATGAATCCTAAACCCTAACGCTAAACCCTAAACCCTAAAAACCTAAACCTAAACTAACTAAACCTAAAAATAAAATATATATAAATAAAACCTAAATCTAAATAAAATAAATAAATAAAATAAATGAAATCTAAACTAACACCAAACCTAAACCAAAACCTAAACTTAAACTTAAAATAAAATGAAATAAAAAAAATAAAATGAAATTAAATAAATAAAACCTAAACTAAACTAAATATAAAAAAATATAAAACTTAAATAAAATAAAACTAAACATAAAATAAAAAATAAAATAAACCTAAAATAAAATAAAAGAAAAACTAAATAAAAACCTAAACCTAAAAAATAAACCTAAAAATAAATAAAAAAATAAAACATAAACCCTAAACTAAAAATAACCAAAACGTAAATTAAACAAAACAAAATAAACATAGACCTAAACTAAAATAAGCTAAACTTAAATAAATAAAACTTAAACTTAAACCTAAACTAAACTAAACCTAAACCCTAAAGTAAATAAAATAAAATAAACTAAAATTAACCTAAACCTAAACTAAAAAAACACCTTAAAATAAACCAAAAATAAAATCCTAGAACCTAAACCTAAAAATATAACATAAAAACCTAAACCTAAATGTAAAAAAAAAACTATAACCTAAAAAATAAAATAAAAATAAAACTAAACAAAATAATAAACATAAACCTAAACCTAAACCTAAAAATTAAATTAAAATAAAAAACCTAAACTAAAATAAATAAACCTAAAATAAATTAATTAAAATAAGTAAAAATTAAAAAAAATGAAAATAAAAATAATAAAATAAAATAAACTAAAATAAATAAAAAATAAACTAAATAAATTAAATAAATCTAAACCTACTAGTTTACTTAATTTTAAAAAAAAAACCCAAAACCCTATAACTAAAACCCTAAACCCTAAATCCTAAATTCTAAACCATAAACCCTAAAATAAACCTTAAACCCTAAACCCTAAACCTACAACTATAAAAAACCTTAAACCTTAAACCCTAACCCTAAACCCTAAACCCTGAAAACCCTAAAGCTTAAATCATAAACCCTAAACCCTAAACTAACCCTAAACCCTAAGCTAACCCAAAACCCAAAACCTATAACCCTAAACCCTAAAAACCCTAAACCCTAAAGCCTAAACACTAAACACTAAACCCTAAACCCTAAACTAACCAGCCATAACCCCAAACTCTAAACTCTAAAACCTAACCCAAACCTAAACTAAATTAATCCTAAAATAAAATAAATAAATAAAACCCAAACATAAAAAAAATAATAAAACAAAATAAAACCTAAACTAAAATCTAAACTAAACCCAAAAATAAAATAAAATAACAATAAAAAATAAACAATAAAATAAACTAAAATAAAATAAATAAAAACCTAAATTGAACTAAAAAATAAAATAAACCTAAGTATAAAAACCTAAATAAAATAAAAACTATATGTAAAATAAAAATAAAATAAACTTGAAATAAAATTAAATAAAAACTAAAAAGAAACCTAAACCTAAAAAATAAACTTAAAATAAATAAAACTTAAAATGTAAACCCTGAACTAAAACTAAACCTAAACTAAAAAAAACTAAACTAAAATAAATTAAACGTAAACCTAAACCTAAATCTAAAACTAAACCTAAACAAAAAAAATGAAATAAACTAAAAATAAACTAAAAAATCAAACCTTAAAATATATCTAAAATAAAGACCTAAAAACTAAACCTAAAAAAATAAAATAAAACCTAAACTTAAACCTAATAATTAAAAATAAACCCTAAACCTAAAAAAAATAAAAATAAAACTCAACTAAAAAATAAACCTAACCTAAGCCTAAACCTAAAAAATAAACTAAAATAAAAATTGTAAACTAAAATAAATCAACCTAAAATAAATAAACTAGACCAAATTAAAATAAAAAATAAACCTAAATATAAATAAGAAATAAATTAAACTAAAATAAATAAAAAAATAAACTAAATAAAGTTAAACTACCTGTTTACTTAATTTTAAATAAAAAACCATAAACTCTAAATCCTAAACCCTAAACCCTAAACACTAAACCCTAAAAGCATAAGCCCTAAATCCTTAAACCTTAAACCCTATACCCTAAACCCTCAACCCCAAACCCTAAACATAAAGTTAAAGTAACTAAATAAATTTAAAAATAAACCTAAACCATAAAAACTAATTAACCTAAACCTAAACCTAAACCTAAACCCTAAAAATGGGAAAAACCTTAACGACATGAACATCATCAAAGTCAATCCCTGGAGACGATAAGCTATTAGGGTGGTGGGGGATCAGAGATATGGAGGTGGTGGTTGGAGTAGTGGTGGTTATTATGGTGGGAGGAACCAAGGTTACAGCCATGGTGGTGGCGTAGGGAGAGATTGGGATATGATGGTGGATCCTGCCACTGAGTTTTGATGGGAACTGAAGAAATGGAAGAACGGCTGATCCGATCTACTGATTATGGAACTGTGTCTATATAATGAAGATGATTATAGTTATCCAAGGTTTTGATTTGTTCTATGTGTGTTCATTTTTTATCTATGTCATCGCTTGTGTTTTAGAAAACTTGGAGTGTTACTAGGTTGATGAAATCAAAAGAAGAAATGTTGATTCTGAATTTGTACTCTGTTAAAAGAAAACCAAAAACCCAAAATCCTAAACTAAAACCTAAACCCTAAACCTAAAACCTAAACCCTAAACCCTGAAAACCCTAAACCCTAAACCTAAAAGCTAAACACTAAACACTAAACCATAAACCCTAAAGACTAAACCCTAAACCTTAAAAGCCTAAACCCTAAACCCTAAACCCTAAACCCTAAAGTAATCTTAAAACCTAAACCATTAAAAGTTAAAACCTAAAGCTAAACTAATAGAACCTAAAAATATAATAAATAAAAAAAAACCTAAACCAAAATTCAGTAAATAAAATAAAATATAAAATAAAATATAAACTAAAACCTAACTCTAAAAAGAAAATAAAATAATTAATAAAAACTAAACTAAAATAAAATAAATAAAAACCTAAACTAAACTAAAAATTTAAAAATATAAATAAAATAAAAACTAAACCTAAATTAAAAATAAAATTAAGCTAAAACAAAAATAAAATAAAAACACACTGAAAACTTAAACCTAAAAAATAAACCTAAAACTAAACAAAAATAAACTTAAACCTATCAGTTTATATAATTTAAAAAATAATAATATATCTTAAACCCTAAACCCTAAATCCTAAACCTTAAACCCTAAATCCTAAACCCTAAATTCTAAACCCTAAACCCTAAACCCTAGACCCTAAACCCTAAAAAACCATAAAATAAAAAACCCTAAACCCTAAACCCTAAACACTAAAATAACCTTAAACCATAAACACTAAACTTTAGGATTAGTTTTAGCATTTAGGGTATAGGGTTAGATTTTTTAACTTTTTATTTTTATAATTTTTTAAAATTAAGTAAACTCATAGGTTCTAGTTTATATAGTTTATTTATAATTTATTTTACTTTATTTTATCTTTTATTTTGATTTACATTTGTTTTTATTTTAATTTAGTTTAGTTTAATTAATTTATTTTAGTTTAGGTTTTTTATTTCAGTTTATTTTGAAGGTTTAAGTTTATGTTAGTTTTTTTTAGGTTTAGGTTTTACTTTTTTATTTTAGGTTTACTTTTAGGTTTTATTTCTTTATTTTAGGTTTAGGTTTATTTTTAGTTTATTTTATTTAATTTAGTTTATGTTCACATTTAGGTTTAGGTTTAGTTTATTTTAGGTTTAGGTTTTATTAATTTAAGTTTAGTTTATTTTAGCTTAGGTTTAGGTTATTTTTTATTTTATTTTAGTTTTGGTTTTTTTTTAGTTTAGTTTTATTTTAATTTTATTTATTTTTAGGTTTTATTTTTAGGTTTATTATTTAAGTTTAGGTTTTTATTCAATTTTTATTTTATTTTCTTTGAGGTATATTTTATTTATATTTTAGGTTTAATTTTTATTTTATTTTGTTTTTTATTTTTTAATTTAGTTTAGGTTTCTATTTATTTTATTTATTTTTATTTAATTTTATTTTAATTTTTTTTAGGTTTAGTTTAGTATTATGTTCTTATCTATTTTATTTTAGTTTAGTTTTTTCTATTTTATCTTTTTTTAGGTTTATTATAGCTATTTTATCTTATTTTATTTTATATTTATTTGGTTTAAGTTTTTTTTATTTTATTTTTTATATTTATTTAGTTGAGGTTTTTTTGTGGTTTAGGTTTAGGGTTTAGGATTTAGGGTTTAGGTTTTAGTGTTTAGGGTTATTAGGTTTGTGTGGTAGGATTTAGCTAGTGTTTAGCTTTTGTGGTTATGGTTTTGTATTTTGTGGTTATATTTTTGGGTTTAGTAGGGTTTAAGTTATTATGGTAAACTAAAAGTTTAGGGTTTTTTTAAATTAACTGAACCACTAAGTTTAGGTTTCTTTAGTTTATTAAGTTTATTTATTTATTTATTTGAGTTTATTTTATTTTTCATTTTTATTTATGTTTATATTTTATATTTAGTTTAGTTTATCTATTTTAGGTTTATTTATTTTAGTTTACTTTTTAGGTTTAGACTTAGGTTTAGATTTAGGTTTATCTTTTTAGTTGAGTTTTATTTTTATTTTATTTTTTATGTTCAGGTTTTATTTTTTATCTTCCGGTTTAGGTTTAGGTTTATATTTTATTTTTTTAGGCTTAGGTTTTTGGTTTTATTTTTTAGTTTAGGTTTAGGTTTAATTTTAGTATTTTTTTATTAGTTTAGGTTTTGGTTTGCATTTTGTTTATTTTAGGTTTAGGTTTAGGTTTTGTTTATTTTAGTTTAGTTTATTTTAGTTTAGGTTTAGGTATTTTTATTTTTTTATTTTAGGTTTTGGTTTTTTTTAGTTTAGGGTTTAGGTTTTATTTCTTATTTATTTTTAGGTTTATTTTTTAAGTTTAGGAGTTTATTTAGTTTTTTATTTTATTTTAGTTTTATTTTAAGTTTATTTTAAGTCTATTTTATTTTTATTTTACATTTAGTTTTATTTTATTTAAGTTTTTTATTCTTAGGTTCATTTTATATTTTAGTTTAATTTAAGTTTTTATTTTATTTTATTTTATTTTATATTTATTTAGGTTTAGGTTTTATTTAGTTTTATTTTATTTATGTTTAGGTTTTATTTATTTATTTATTTTTAGATTTATTTGTGGTTTTGTGGATTTAGGGTTTAGTGTTTAGTTTGTGTTTGGGTTAAGGGTTTAGGGTTTAGGGTTTAGCTTTATAGGTTTAGGGTTTAGGGTTTAGGGTTTAGGGTTTAGGATTAATTTTAAGGTTTAGGGGTTAGGGTTTATGGTTTAGGATTTTGGGTTTAAAATTTAGGGTTTAGGTTTTTTTAAAAATTAAGTAATTTCGTAGTTTTATGTTTATTTAGTTTATTTATTATTTATTTTGGTTTATTTTAATTTATTTTATTTTATTTATTTATGTTTATCTTTTATTTTTATTTAGTTTGGTTTATTTATTTTAGGTTTATTTTTTTTAGTTTATTTTTTAGGTTTAGGTTTTATTTTTAATTTTATGTTTAAGTTTAGGTATTTTTTTTAGGTTTAGGTTTTGGGTTATTTTAAGTTTATTTTAGGTTTTATTTTAGTTTAGGTTTAGGTTTATTTTATTTATTTATTTTATTTTAGGTTTAGGGTTTTTTTATGTTTTGGTTTTGGTTTTATTTATTTTAGTTTAGGTTTAGGTTTATGTTTTTTAGGTTAGGGTTTAGGTTTTATTTTTTTTATTTTTAGCTTTACCTTTTATGTTTAGGTTTTTATTTATTTATTTTTATTTTATTTTAGGTTTATATTATTTTTTTAAGTTAAGTAAACAGGTAGGTTTAGGTTTATTTAGTATATTTAGTTTATTTTTTATTTATTTTAGTTTACTTTATTTTTAAATTTCTTTAGGTTCATTTTTTTTTTATTTAGTTTAGTTTATTTATTTTAGGTTTATTTATTTTAGTTTATTTTTATTTTAGTTTGTTTTTTAAGATTAGGTTTAGGTTTTTATTTTATTTTTATGTTTTAGGTTTTTATTTTAGGTTTATTTTTAAGTTTTATTTTTTATTTTAGGTTTATTTTTATTTTATTTTATTTTATTTAAGTTTAGGTTTAGTTTATTTTAGGTTCAATTTTAGGTTCTATTTATTTTAGTTTAGGTTTAGGTTTATTTTAAGCTTTAGGGTTTTGACTTTAGTGTTTAGGGTTAGCTTAGTGTTTAGGGTTAATTTAGGGTTTGGGCTTGGGTCAGTTTAGGACTTGGTTTTTGGCCTATGGTTAATTAGAGATTAGTAGGTTTAGGGTTTAGGGTTGGGATTTAGGATTTAGGAGGTGGCCAGTTAGAGGGTTTAGGGTTTGGGGTTGTGGTAGGTCAGTAGTTAGGTTTAGTAATTTGGGATTTAGAGTTTGGTAGGATTTGGGTTATGATTTAGTTTTGGTTTAGTGTTTTAATTAAGCAAATGGTGGGCAAGTTTATTTAGTTTATTTAGTTTATTTTTTTATTATAATTTTAATATTTTATTTTATTTAGGTTTATTTTTTATTTTAATTTATTTTTATTTATTTTATGTTGATTTATTTTAATTTTATTTTAGGTTTAGGTTTAGTTTTATTTATTTTTATTTAATTTTATTTTTTTTTTAGGTTTTTTTATTTTTTTTATTTTTTAGTTTAGGTTTAGGTTTTATTTTATAGGTTTAGTTTATTTTATTTTGGTATATTTTTTTTTTAGGTTTATTTATTTTGCTTATTTTATCTTATTTAGTTTAGGTTTTAGGTTTAGTTTATTTTAGATTTAGGTTAAGGTTTTCTTTATTTTAGTTTATTTTAATTTAGTTTAGGTTTTGATTTATTTTATATTATTTTTTTTATTTTTAATTTAGGTTTAGATTTTTTTTAGTTTAGGGTTTAGATTTTATTTTTCCTTTATTTATAAGTTTTCTATTTAGGTTTATTTTGAGGTTCATGTTTTTATTTAGTTTTATTTTATTTTATTTTAGGTTTATGTTATTTTTATTTTACATTTGGATTTTATTTTCTTTAAATTTTTTATTATTAGGTTTATTTAATTTTTTAGTTTTGTTTACTTTTTGATTTATTTTATTTTAGTTTATTTTTATTTTTTATTTTATTTTATTTTTAGTTTTATTTTAGGTTTAGGTTTAGGTTTTAGTTTAGGTTTTTATTTTATCTATTTTATTTTATTTTATTTATGATTAAGTTTTTTATTTCTTTTATTTATAGGTTTTATTTAGTTTATGTTTAGGTTCTTAGGTTTTAGGGTTTTGTGTCTGGGGTTTAAGGTTTAAGGATTGGGATTTTGGGTTTAGGGTTTAAGGTTGTAGGTTTTAGGGTTTAGGGTTTAGGGTTTTAGGGTTTAGGGTTTAGGGTTTAGGGTTTAAGGTTGTAGGTTTAGGGTTTAGGGTTAAAGTTTTCTAAATTTTTTAAATTTGTTTTATTTTTTAAATTTAAGTAAACTGGTAGGTTTAGGTTTAGTAAGTTTATTTAGTTTAATTTTTATTATTATTGGTTTTTAATTTTAATTTTATTTAGTTTAGATTATTGCTTTCATGTTTATTTATTTTAGTTTAGGTATTTTATTTTTTTAGTTTAGGTTTAGGTTCATTTTTTGTTTATTTTACTTTATTTAGTTTAGGTTTAGTTTATTTTAGGTTTAGATTTTATTTATTTTTTTTTAGGTTTATTTTATTTTATTTTTCTTTTTTGTTTAGGTTTTTTAGTTTAGGGTTTTGTTTGATTATTTATTTATTTTTCATTTTATTTTTTTATTTTAGTTTTTTATTTTTATTTTATTTTATTTGAAGTTTTTTATTTTTTTATTTAGGTTTAGTTTATTTTATTTATTTTTTTATTTTGTTTAGTTTAGACCTTTATTTATTTTATTTATTTTATTTTATTTTATTATTTATTTAAGGTTTAGTTTAGGTTTTTTATTTATTTTTATACTTAGGTTTAGGTTTATTTTATTTTTAGGTTTTATTTAGTTTAGGTTTTAATTTTGGTTTTAGGGTAAGGTTGTGTTTTGGGTTTGGGATTTAGTTTAGGCTCAGGTGTTTAGGATTTAGGGTTTAGGTGTTTTAGGGTTTAGGTTTGTTTAAGGTTGTAGTTTGGGAGGGGGTTTTTAGGTGGGGGGTTAACTTTAGGATTTAGGGTTTTAGGTTTGGGTTTTTTTTAAATTTTCTATTTTTTTACTTTTTATTTTTTAAAATTAAGTAAATTGGTACATTTAGGTTTAATTTATTTATTTTTTATTTATTTTAGTTTTTTATTTAGGTTTAATTTTATTTTTGTTTAGTTTAGTTTTTTTATGGAGTGTAATTTTAGTTGTGTAAGTTATAGTGGTAGTGTTGTGACATTAGGTGAACAAGTCACTAAAATGCAAATTGTGTATGTTGTAGGAATGCATCTAGTCTATTGTGTGATAGAATGTACTGCTTAAGCTTAAGGGAAACTTTTATAAGATGGTGGTTAGACCTGCAATGATTTATGGAGTAGAATGTTGGCCAATAAAAGAGAAGCATGAGACTAAGTTAAGTGTTGCAGAGATAAGGATGGTTAGGTGGATGAGTGGATTTACTGTTATAGATAAAAGAGAAATGTGTGTTTGGGAAAAAGTTAGAGTAGCTCTAGTGGTAGATAAAATTTGAGAGAGTCGCCTTAAATGGTTTGACCACATAAAGCGTCGGTTGTCTAATGACCTGGTTAGGAGAGTAGATGCATTAGAATTGCCTTATGTTAAGAAAGGTAGAGGTAGACCTAAAAACACATGGTTAAGATGTATAAAAAATGAACTTAGTGTACTTGAATTAAATGAGAATTAGACACATAATATGACATACTGGAGATGAAGGATTCATGTAGCGATCCCAACTTTGAGGGATAATGGCTTGTTGTTGTTGTTGTTGTTGTTGTTGTTTTATTAATTTATTTTATGTTTATTTATTTTACTTTATTTTTTAGTTTAATTTTTTTTAGGTTTACGTTTTACTTTTATTTTAGGTTTAGGTTTAGGTTTTTATTTTATTTTCTAGGTATAGGATTTAGGTTTTAATTTTAGGTTTATTTTTAGCTTTTATTTTTTAATTTAGGTTTAGTTTTTTTTTTGTTTTTTTATTTTATTTAGGGTTTTAGGTTTAGGTTTAGTTTATTTTAGGTTTAGGTTTTATTTATTTTAGTTTAGGTTTAGGTTTATTTTATTTTTATTTTAGGTTTAGGTTTTTTTTTAGTGTAGGGTTTAGGTTTTATTGTCTATTTATTTTTAGGTTTTATTTTTAGGTTTATTCTTTAGGTTTAGGTTTTTATTTAGTATTTACTTTTATTTTAAGTTTATTTTAATTTTTTTAGGTTTAGTTTTTATTTTATTTAAGTTTTATTTTATTTTAGTTTATATATTTTATTTAGGTAGTTTTATTTTATATTTTATTCTTTTTATGTTTAGGTTTAGTTAGTTTTTAGTTTAGTTTCATTTTATTTATTTTTTTATTTTATTTCAATTTAGGTTTTATTTATTTTATTTTTAGGTTTTATTTAGTTTAGGTTTAGGTTTTAAGTTTTTTGGGGGTTTAGTTTAGAGATTTAGAGAGTTTAGAGTTTGGGGTTTATGGTTTAAGGTTTAAGGTTTAGGGTTTAGGATTTATGGTTTAGCTTTTAGGGTTTAGGGTTTATTTTAGGTTTAAGTATTTTTTAAAAATTAAGTAAACTAGTATGTTTAGGATTATTTTGTCTATTTTTTTGTTTATTTTACTTTATTTTATTTTTTATTTATATCAAGGTTTATTTTTTTTATTAAGTTTAGTTTAGGTTTTTTTAGTTTGGTTTATTTTTTAGGTTTGGGTTTACATTTATGTTTTTTTTATTTTAGTTTTATTTTCATTTTATTTTTTAGGTTTAGGTTTAATTTTTTATTTTTAGGTTTAGGATTAGATTTTTATTTATTTCTTTAAAATTGGGTATTTTTTTAGGTTTATTTTTTGGATTTATTTTTTTAGTTTAGGTTTGGGTTTATTTTATTTTATTTATTTTATGTAAAGGTTTTTTTTTAGTTTAGGGTTTAAGATTTATTTTTTATTTATTTTTAGGTTAATTTTTTTAGGTTTAGGATTTTATTTAGTTTTTATTTTATTTTATTTTATTTTATGTTTTTTTTATTTTATTTAAGTTTTCTTAGGTTTATTTTATTTTTTAAGTTTAGTTTAGTTTTTATATATTTTAATTTAGTTTAGTTTTTTTATTTTTTTTATTTTAGGTTTAAGTTTAAGTTTTAGTTTTATTTTATTTTATTTTTATTTATTTAGGTTTTAGTTTTATTTATTTTATTTTAGGTTTTATTTAGTTTAGGTTTAAATTTTAGGTTTAGGGTTTGGGTTGGTTTGGTTTTAGGTTTGGGTTTTTTAGAGTTTAGGCTTTAGAGGTTTTTTTTTATTTATTTTATTTTTATTTTAAATTAAGTAAGTTTAAGTTTATTTATTTATTTACTTTTTTTTTTTTTGTTTACTTTTATTTTATTTTATTTAGGTTTGTTTTTATTTTATTTATTTTAATTTATTTATTTTAGGTTTATTTATTTTAGTTTATTTTTTTGGTTTATGTTTTGGTTTATGTTTTTTTTAGTTTAGTTTTATTTTATTTTATTTTAGGGTTTATTTTATTTTTTTTTTTAGGTTTAGGTTTTATTTTATTTTTTTTTTGGTTAGGTTTTAGGTTTATTTTGAGGTTTATTTTTAGTTTAGGTTTAGGTTTACTTTATTTTATTTTAAGTTTAGTTTTGTTTATTTTATTTTAGTTAGATAAATTTTATTTTTTTTTATATTTAGGTTTAGGGTTTTTAGTTTATGTCTAAGTTTTAATTATTATTTATTTTTAGGTTTATTTTAGGTTTAGGTTTTAGTTTCAATTTTATTTTATTTTATTTTAGGTTTAGTTTTATTTTATTTTAGGTCTTTTATTTTATTTTAGTTTAGTTTTTCTTTATTTTATTTTTAGTTTTTATTTTATTTTATTATTTTTTATAGTTTTTAGGTTTAGAATTTGGTTTAAGTTTTAGTTTAGGTTTTTAATTTATTTTATTTTATTTTTTTTTTGGTTTAGATTTTCTTATTTATTTTATTTTTAGGCTTTATTTAGTTTAGGTTTAGGATTTTAGTTTTTTAGGATTTAGATTTAGGGTTTATGGTTAGTTTAGGGTTTAGGGTTTAGGGTTTAGAGTTTAGGGTTTAGGGTTTAGGGTTTAAGTTTTTGGTTTATGATTCAGGTTTTAGTTTAGGGTTTAGGGTCTTTTTAACAAAGAATAAATTTAGATTCGACATTTCTTCTTTTCAATTTCATTAGCAAATTAACATATCAAGTTTTCTAAGACATAAGAGACAACATAGATCAAAATTAAGCACGGATAGAGCAAATCAAAAACCCTAGATAACTAGAACCATCTACTATAAAAACACAGTTCCATATGCAGTAGATCAGATTGATTTTAGTTGATGATGATGTTCCTATCATCAAAGTTCTACCCATTCTTAGAGTTTAGGTTTATTAGGTTTTATTGTTTAGGTTTTTTAATTTATTTATTTTAGGTTTAGTTTAGGATTTGATGTTTAGTTTTGTTCAGTTTCTTTTAGGTTTTATGATTTTAGGGTTTAGATTTAGGTTTAGTGTTTAGCTTTGTGGGTTTAGGGTTTTGGGGTTTAGTTATTAGGGTTAGGGTTTTAGACTTTAGGTTTAAGGGTTTAAGGTTTAGGTTTAGGGTTTATGGTTTAGGGTTTGGGTTAGGGTTTAGGTTTAGTTTATTGTTTAGTTTGGGGTTTGTTTATTTAGATTTAGGTTTAGAGTTTAGATTTTATGATTTTTATTTTGTGTGTGTAGTTGGGGTATGAGAATTTTTACCATAAAAGATACAATGTTCTTAAAAGGGTTAATTCTCTAAAATTCTACTCACAGAGCAACAAGAAACCTAAAGAGCTAAACTCCCATCTAAGTACATTAGAAAATGAAAACAAAACAAAAGAGCAAATACAATAGCTAAAAATCATTAGAGAAAAGACACAAAGTAAGACTAAAACAAATCTTGAAAATAGTAAGAGAATGAGTCAACAATAATTTAAGATTTTTTTGAAAAAGCAAGATAAGCAAGATCCATAATAATAGCACTTCGGTTGATTGAGTAATGACCATTCCATTTGTAAGGTTCCAACCTGTAAAAGAAATCAGCAACACACTATAAAGGTAAAAGTCATAGCTAAAAAGGATAAGGATAAAGAGAGGAAAAGGAGAGTGTTGAGAAAGAGAATGCTCATGCTCAATTAGGATCATCTCAAGTGGCAACAATACATATGAGCGTCCAAACTTCATAAAGAAGGGTTATAATCATATGTAATGCTACCAATTAGAGAGAAGAGGTGAGTAACATCAAAGCCATCATAGCCCGCATACCTGATACAAGCAAACATCCAAGGCCAGCAATTAATAGTGTTCTTGATCCTGCACCATTAAACAAGGAGAAATAGACCAATAACCAGCAAATAGCCAAACCACCAAACAAAAACCATAATAAAATAATCACAATAACCCAGAGAGAAGCTAGAACAAAGTTAGAACACCAACAACAACCATTATCCAAAAACACATCCAAGCTCCAAACCAGGGAAAACTAGAACCAAATCAACAAGCACCATACCCATGCCAATTAATAGAGAAATAACCAATAAAACCAAGATAGGAGCCCTCAAACCAAAGTCCCAACAAGTAGCAGTCACCAAGCCAAGCCAAGGTGAGCAACCATAAATGACTAAACAGCTCAAAAATGAAACCATCAACTAAAGGAAACATAAGATGTAGTTAGTGCAAATCAACAGAAGACAAAATAACCATGCAAAAGGGGGCCAAAGGCAGCCACCAACCACTAAAAACCAAAAAGTCCAATCCAAAAGGATCAACAAAGGTTTAGCCAGTACAACAAAAGGCTCCAGCAAATTGTCAAGAAGAAGGAAAAGACCAATAAGGAAAAAATCAACCAGCCAAGATTCTAAGGACAACTAAAAGTCCTCCAACCAAACAAGCTATGTAAAACAACCATAAGACAACCACCAAAGAACAACCCATAATAAGTAACCAATCAAAGAAGCATCCCAGTAGCCAATGAAAAGTAGAAAATTGACAAAGTACCATTCAATAGAGGTCCAAAAGAAGCATAACAACCATAGAAAGGTAATCACAGTTGCTAGCCAGGACCTACCAAAAAACCAAACTTCCCCATCAACAAAGGCTAACTAGACATGAAGCATAATAATAACAGAAAATGTGCTGCAAATAATACACCCAAAGAGGCTAATCCTAATAGAATAATCAAACACAAAACTAAGGCAAAAGATGGATCCAACAATAAACAATAAGGAACTAGGAGGAAAACCCAAAAAAGTAGCCAGAAAAGTTTTCAAAAGATGATTCAAAAAGGCAACAACCAATAGCAGTTACCACAAGAAAGGCCACCCATCCAACCATAAAAAATAGCAAAAAGTAATTCGAGTTCAAGAGTAGAGCCAACAAACCAACTAGTCCAAAAAATAGAATACAGCTAGAGCAAAAACCATCTCATCCACCAACAACCAAAGTAACAAGGAAAAGAAGACAGGAGCCACCAGGCTGAAAAAATCAAACCAACCCAGCTAGAAAGGCAGAACCAGCAATAGCAGCCAACCCAAAGCTAGAGGTCAAAACATAACCACCTCGCCAAAAGTGAAAATAAGTTTAGGGTTTAGGGTTTAAGGTTTAGGGTTTAGGGTTAGGGTTTAGGGTTTAGGGTTTAGGCTTTAGTGTTTACGCTCTAGGGTTTAGGGTTTTGAGGGTTTAGGGTTTAGGGTTTAGGCTAGGGTAGACTTTAGGGTTTAAGGTTTATGGTTTTTTTATGTTTAGGGTTTAGGGTTTAGGGTTTAGGATTTAAGGTTTAATTTTTTTTTAGGGTTAAGGGTTTATTTTAGGTCTTGGTTTTTATTTTTAAATTAAGTAAACTAGTAGGTTTAGATTTATTTAGTTTATTTAACTTATTTTTTATTTATTTTAGTTTATTATCTTTTTTTATTTAGGTTTATTTTTTATTTAGTTTAGTTTATTTATTTTAGGTTTATTTATTATAGTTTAGGTTTTATTTTAGTTTATCTTTTAGGTTTAGGTTTAGGTTTATGTTTATTTTTTAGTTTAGTTTTATTTTTATTTTATTTTTTACGTTTAAGTTTTATTTTCTATTCTTAGGTATAGGTTTAAATTTATATTTTATTTTTTTAAGTTTAGGCTTTAGGTTTTATTTTATGTTTATTTTTAGGTTTACTTTATTTATATTTTATTTAGTTTATTTTTTTAGGTTTATTTTATTTTTTTAGTTCTGTTTAGGTTTTTATCTATTTTATTTTAGTTCTTATTTTTTATTTATTTTATTTTTAAGTTTACATTTAGGTTTAGGTTTAGATTTTTATTTTATTTTATTTTATATTTTATTTAGATTTAGATTTTTTATTTATTTTATTTTTTAGGTTTTATTTAGTTTAGGTTTAGGTTTTTTTTAGGTTTTTTAGGTTTTTTTTAGGTTTGGGTTTAGGGTTTATTATTATTTATGGTTATATGTTTTAGGGTTTAGGGTTTAGGGTTTAGGGTTTATTTATTTTGGTTATTAAGGTATAAGGTTTAGGGTTTATTTTAGGGTTAGGGTTTTTTTTAAAAAGATTAAGTAAACTTATAGGTTTAGGTTTATCTAATTTATTTAGTTTTATTTATCTATTTTAGTTTAATTTATTTTATATTTTTATTTAGATTTATTTTTATTTAGTTTAGTTTATTTATTTTATGTTTATTTAGTTTAGTTTACATATTTTAGGTTTAGGGTCTTGGGTTTAGTGTTTAGGGTTTAGGGTTTAGGGTTTAAGGTTTATGCTTTTAGGGTTTAGTGTTTAGACTTTAGGGTTTAGGGTTAGTTTAGGGTTTAGGGTTTAGGGTTTATGGTTTAGGGTTATAAGGTTTAGCTTTTTAGGTTTAGAGTTTAGATGGTTTTAGGTTTAGTTTTATTTTTAGTTTTAGGTTTAAAATTGTTTATGATTTAGGTTTAAGATTTAGTTTAGGTTTAGTTTGGTTTAGGTGGTTTAGTTTTATTTATAGTTTATTTATGGTTTAGGTTAGGGTTTAGGTTTTTAGGTTTAGGGTTTAGTGTTTAGGTTTATGTTTTATAGGGTTTAGGGTTTATTTGGTTTATAGTTTAAGGTATTTTGAGTTTAGGTTTAGGGTTTAGGTTTAGGATTAGGGTTTAGTTTAGGGTTTAGGGTTTTAGGTTTAGGGTTTAGTGTTTAAGTTTAGGGTTTAGGATTTAGGTTTGGGCTTTTTTGGTTTAAGGTTTAGGTTTAATTTATTTTAGTTTACTTTTTTTAGTTTAGGTTTTTATTTAGTTTTATTTTATTTTATTTTAGATTTAATTTTATTTATTTTTATTAAGTTTATTTTTTATTTTATGTTTAGGTTTAGTTTATAGATTTAGATTTTAGTTTATATTTTATTTTATTTTATCCATTTTAGCTTAGGTTTTAATTATTTTTTTAGTTTTTATTTAGTTTAGGTTTAGGTTTTTAGCTTTTTAGGTTTTAGCATTTAGGGTTTAGGGTTTGGGGTTTAGGGTTTAGGGTTTATGGTTTAGGGTTTATGGTTTAGGTTTAGGGTTTAGGGTTTAGGGTTTAGGTTTTAGGGTTTAGTGTTTTAGGGTTTAGGGTTTAGGGTTTAGGGTTTAGGGTTTAGGGTTTAGGTTTAGGGTTCATGTTTTAGTTTAGGGTTTTAGGGTTTAAGGTTTTTGGTTTTCTTTTAACAGAGAACAAATTTTGATTCAACATTTTCTCTTTTCGGTTTCATCAACCAAGTACCACAACAAGTTTTCTATGATACAAATGATAACGTAGATAAAAAATGAGCAAGAATAGAGCAAATAAAAAAGCCTAGATAACTAGTATTATCTCTATTATAAATACACAGTTCTATAAGCAGTAGATCAGATCGGCAGTTCTTCATTTTCTCCAGTTCACATCAGAACCACCCTGGCCTCTTGAGTAGTAGGATCCACCATCATATCCCTGATCTCTTCCTCCTCCACCACCATGGTTCTAACAGCCATCGCTCATCCCGCCTCCATAACCACCACTACTCTTACCACCACCTCCACATCCAACATCACCTCCTAATCCCCCTCCACTGCTCAATAATCAGCCTCGCCTTCTTCTCCCAGAACTAAGCGAGCATGGTTGACGGTGATGTTCCTACCATCAAGGTTCTGCCCATTCTTCAGGTTTAGGTTTAGGTTTATTAGGTTATAAGATTTACGTTTATTTTTTAAATTTATTTAGTTACTTTAGGTCTAGGTTTAGGGTTTTGGGTTTAGATTTTAGGTTTTAGGGTTTAGGGTTTAGGGTTTAGGGATTAAGGTTTAGGATTTAGGGTTTTAGGGTTGATGCATTTAGGAGTTTAGAGTTTTTTTAGGGTTTAGGGTTTAGGTTTAGGGGTTTGTAGGTTTAGGGTTTAGGGTTTATGGTTTTTTTAAATTAAGTAAGCTTGTTGGTTTCATTTATTTAGTTTATTTTTTATTTATTTTAGTTTATTTTATTTTTCATTTAGGCTTATTTTATATTTTATATTTTTTATTTAATTTAGTTTATTTATTTTAGGTTTATTTACTTAAATTTAGGTTTTTTTTATTTTACTTTGTTTTTTAGGTTTAGGTTTAGGTTTAAGTTTATTTCTTAGTTGAGTTTTACTTTTATTTTATTATTTAGGTTTAGGTTTTATTTTTTATTTTTATGTTTAGGTTTAGGTTTTTATTTTATTTTTTTGGCTTTAATTTTTAAAATTTTATCTTAGGTTTATTTTTAGGTTTTATTCTTTAATTTAGGTTTAGTTTTTTTATTTAGATTTGCTTTAGGTTTATCTTTACTTTATTTTAGGTTTAGGTTCAGGTTTTATTTATTTTAGTTTAGGTTTAGGTTTATTTTATTTTGTTTTATTTATTTTTCTTTTAGGTTTACATTTTTTTTAGTTTATGGTTTAGGTTTTTTTATTCAATTTTAAGTTTTACTTTAAGGTTTATTTTTTAGGTTTATTTATTTAGTTTTTATTTTATTTTATTTTAGGTTTATTTTATATTTATTTTACATTTAGTTTTCATTTTATTTAGCTTTTTTATTCTTGGGTTTATTTTATTTTTTTAGTTTAGTTTATATTTATTTTATTTTAGTTTATTTTTATTAATTAATTTTATTTTATTTTAGGTTTAGGTTTATGTTTTAGTTTAGGTTATTATTTTATTATATTTTTTTATTTTATTTAGGTTTAGGATTTATTTATTTATTTTATTTTTAGGTTTTATTTAGTTTAGGTTTAGGTTTTTATGTTTTTGGGTTTAGAGTTTTAGGGTTTAGGGTTAAGGGTTTAGTGTTTGGGCTTTAGGGTTTAGAGTTTTTATGGTTTAGGGTTTATGGTTTAGGGTTAGCTTAGGTTTTAGGGTTAGTTCAGGGTTTAGGATTTAGGGTTTTAGGTTCTGTAGGGTTTAAAGTTTTAAGGGTTTAGCATTTAGGGTTTAGCGTTAGTTCAGGGTTTAGGGTTTTGGGTTTTAGGGTTTAGGGTTAGTTTGAGGGTTTAGGTTTTAGGATTTAGTGTTTATAATTTAGGGTTTAGGGTTTAGAGTTTACGGTTTAGTGTTTTTTTCTTTTTAAATTTAGTAAATTGGAAGGTTTATGTTTCTTTAGTTTATTTTTTATTTATTTTAGTTTATTTTATTTTTTATTTTTAATTAGTTTAGTTTATTTATTTTAGGTTTATTTATTATAGTTTAGACTTGTTATTTTAGTTTGTTTTAGCTTTAGATTTAGGTTTAATTTTTTTTTAGTTTAGTTTTATTTTAATTTTATTTTTTAGGTTTAGGTTTTATTTTTTATTTTTAGGTTTAGGTTTAGGTTTTATTTTATTTTTTTACATTTAGGCTTTAGGTTTTTATTTTAGGTTTATTTTTTGGTTTTATTTTTTAGTTTAGGTTTATTTTTAGTTATTTTATTTTATTTAGTTTAAGGTTTTTATTTAGTTTATTTTAGGTTTGGTTTAAGGTTTTATTTATTTTAGTTTAGTTTATTTTAATTTAGGTTTAGGTTTATTTTCTTTTTATTTTGGGTTTTATTTTTATTTTATTTAGGTTTTTTATTTTTTAGTTTAGTTTAGGTTTTTATTTATTTTATTTTAGTTTAGTTTTTTATTTTTTTATTTTTTATTTTATTTTCTTTTTAGGTTTAGGTTTCGATTTAGGTTTTAGTTTATGTTTTTAATTTTTAATTTTTTTATTTTATTCAAGTTTATGTTTTTTATTTACTTTATTTTTAGGTTTTATTTTGTTTAGGTTTTTTGGTTTTTAGGATTTAGGGTTTAGGGTTTAGGGTTTTGGGTTTGGGGTTTAGGGTTTAGGGTTGTAGGTTTTAGGATCTAAAGTTTAGGGTTTAGGTTTAGGGTTTAGAGTTTAGGGTTTTTGGGTTTTAGGTTTTAGTTTATAGTTAGTTAAGGTTTAGGTTTTGGGTTTATAGTTTAGGATTAGGGTTTAGGGTTTAGGGTTTTTATTTTAGGTTTAAGGTTTATAGTTTATGGTTAATTTAGGATTTAGGATTTATTATTTTTTATGGTTTAGGGTTTAGGGTTTAGGGTTTAGGATTTATGATTTAGGATTTTGAGTTTAGGGTTTATGATTTAGGGTTTTAGGGTTTAATGGTTAGAGTTTATGGTTTATTAGGGTTTAGGGTTTAAGGTTTAGGTTTGGGTTTAGGGGTTTAAGGTTTAAGGTTGTAGGTTTAGGGTTTATGGTTGTAGGTTTAGGGCTTAGGGCTTAGGGTTTAGGGATTTAGGGTTTAGGGTTTAGGGTTTATGGTTGTAGATTTAGGGTTTAGGGTTTAGGATTTTATGCTTAGGTTGTTTAGGGTTTAGAGTTTAATGTTTTTTTAAAAAAATTAAGTGAACCTGTAGGCTTAGGATTATTTTATTTATTTATTTTATTATTTTATTTTATTTTATTTAGGTTTATTTTTATTTTTATTTTGTTTGAAGTTTAGTTTATTTATTTTAGGTTTATTTATTTTAGTTTAGGTTTTTTATTTTAGATTATTTTTTAGATTTATGTTTAAGTTTAGGTTTATTTTTAGTTTAGTTCTATTTTTATATTATTTTTTAGGTTTAGGTTTTATTTTTTATTTTTAGGTTTAGGTTTTTATTTTATTTTTTATGATTTATTTTATTTTATTTTATGTTTAGTTTTTATTTTATTTATCTTTTTTTATTTTTAGGTTTATATTATTTTTTTAATTTAGTTAAGGTTATTATTTATTTTATTTTAGTTTATTTTTTATTTTATATTTTATTTTATTTTATTTTTAGGTTTAGGTTTAGATTTAGGATTTAGTATAGGTTTTTATTTTATTTTATTTTTATTTTTTATTTAGGTTGAGGTTTATTTATTTATTTTATTTTAAGGTTTTATTTAGTTTAGGTTTAGGCTTTTAGGTTTTTAGTTTTTAGTGTTTAGGATTTATGATTAATTTAGGGTTTAGGGTTTGGGTTTAGGGTTAAAGGTTTTAGGATTTAGGGTTTAGGGTTTACGATTATGGTTTTTGGGTTTAGGCTTTAGGGTGTAGGGTTTAGGTTTTATGTTTTAAGGGTTTTAGGGTTTTAGGGTTTTAGGGTTTAGGGTTTAGGTTTGTATGGGGGTTTAGGGTTTAAGGTTTAGGATTTAGGGTTAATTTAGGGTTTAGGGTTTAGGTTTTAGTTTATGTTTTTATTTTATTTTATTTTATTTTATATTTTTATGTTTAAGTTTTATGGTTTAGGGTATAGGGTTTATGGCTTAGAGTTTTAGGGTTTAAGATTTAGTGTTTAATGTTTAGGGTTTAATGTTTAGGGTTTAGGGTTTTTAGGGTTTAGGGTTTAGGTTTAGTTAGGGTTTAGGGTTTAAGGTTTAGGGATTAAGGTTTTTTTAATAGAAAACAAATTCAAATTCAACCTTTCTTCTTTTCGATTTCATTAACAAAGTAACACATAAAGTTTTCTAAGACACAAGTGACCACAAAGATTTGAAAATGAGCATGCATTGAGCAAATCAAAAACCCTTGATAACTAAAATTTTCTCTATAATAAGGGCATTATTCCATAAGCAGCAGATCGGATTGGTTATTCTTAAGTTTCTCCAGTTCCCATTAGAACCACCCCTTCTCGAGTAGCGAGATCTGCCATTAAATATGCAATCTCTCCTCTGCCACCACCATGGCTGTAACCTCCATCACACCAGCCTCTATAACCACCACTGGTTTGACCACCACTTCCATATGAGCTAGCACCTTTATATCCCCAACAATTTTTATTTTATTTTAGGTCTATACTTGGTTAGATTTTTATCAGGTTTATTCTTAGGGTTTAAGTTTATTTTTTATTTATTTAGTTTTTTTTAGGTTTAGGTTTAGGGTTTAGGGTTTAGGTTTAGGATTTAGGGTTTTAGGGTTTAGGCTTTTAGGGTTTAGTTAGGGTTTAGGGTTTAGTTTTTTTATGGTTTAGGTTTAGTGTTTAGCATTAGGTTTATAGTTTTAAGATTTAGGGTTTAGGGTTTTAGGGTGAGTTTAGGATCTAGGGTTTATGGTTTAGGTTTAGTTTAGGGTTTAGGTTTAGGGTTTATGGTTTTATAGGTTTAGTTTGGTTTATGGTTTATGGTTTAGGGTTTAGTTTAGGTTTGATTTAGGTTTAGGGTTGTAAGTTGTAGGTTTATGGTTTTGGGTTATAAGTTTAGAGTTTAGGGTTTAGGGTTTAGGATTTAGGGTTTAGGGTTTAGGGTTTAGGGTTTAGGGTTTAGGTTTTTTTTTTAAATTTTTAAATTAAGTAAACTGGTAGGTTTAGGTTTATTTAGTTCATATTTTATTTATTTGAGTTTATTTTATTTTTTTATTTTATTTAAGTTTATTTTTATTTTTAATTAGTTTACTTTATTTATTTTAGTTTTATTTATTTGAGTTTATGTTTTTTATTTTAGTTTATTTTTTAGGTATAGGTTTAAGTTTAGGTTTATTTTTTTATTTAGTTTTATTTTTATTTTATTTTTTATGCTTAATTTTATTTTTTTATTTTTAGGTTTTGATTTTGTTTTTATTTTTAGGTTTATTTTATTTTTTAGTTTAGTTAAGGTTTTTTTATTTTATTTTAGTT
The DNA here is from genome assembly GCA_021442155.1 of Cymbidium sinense. Taxonomy (NCBI): domain Eukaryota; kingdom Viridiplantae; phylum Streptophyta; class Magnoliopsida; order Asparagales; family Orchidaceae; genus Cymbidium; species Cymbidium sinense. Next base: position 201,319,152 of record CM038214.1, read on the forward strand.
TATTTTTATTAATTAATTTTATTTTATTTTTAGGTTTAGGTTTTTATTTAGGTTTTTTATTTATTTATTTTATTTAAGTTTAAGTTTTTTAATTTATTTTATTTTTAAGTGTTATTTAGTTTAGGTTTAGGCTTTTAGGTTTTAGGTTTAGTTTAGGGTTTAGGGTTTAGGTTTAGGTTTTATGGTTTATTTAGGGTTTAGGTTATTTAGGTTTAGTGTTTATTTAGGTTTAGGTTTTAGTGTTTAGGTTGGGTTTAGGGTTTAGGTTTAGGGTTTTAGGGTTTAGGTTTAGGTTTAAGGTTTAGTTAGGGTTTAGTTGGGTTTTTAGGTTTGGAGTTTTTTAGGTTTAGGTTTAGGGTTTTTGGTTTAGGGTTTTGGTTTAAGTTTAGTTTATTAGAGTATTTGGTTTAGGGTTTAGGGTTTTAGGTTTAGGTTTAGGTTTTATTTTGGTTTAGGTTTTTATTTATTTTTATATTTAAGTTTATTTATTTATTTATTTTTTAGATTTAGTGTTTGAGTTTAGGATTTATTTTTTTTAGTTTAGGTTTATGTTTAGAGTTTAGGTTTATTTATTTATTTAATTTTGGTTTTAGTTTAGTTTTTTTTAAAATAGAAATATTATTTATTATTTTATTTTTTATTTATTTGATTTATTTTATTTTTTTATTTTTATTTAGGTTTATTTTTATTTTTAGTTAATTTAATTTAAGCTTTTTTATTTTAGTTTAGGTTTTCTATTTTAGTTATTTTTTAGGTTTATGTTTAGATTTAGGTTTTTTATGGATTAGGGTTTAGGGTTTATTTAGGGTTTAGTTTAGGTTTAGGTTTAGGGTTTATAGTTTTAGGTTTAGGGCTTAGGGTTTAGGGTTTAGGGTTTAGGTTTAGGTTTAGGTTTGAGTTGTAGGTTTAGGATTTAGGTTTAGGGTTTATGATTTAGGGTTTTAGCTTAGTTTAGGTTTAGGTTTAGGTTTTGGGTTTAGGTTTAGGGTTTTAGGGTTTAGGGTTTAGGATTTAGGTTTAGGGTTTAGGGGTTATAGAGTTTAGGGTTTAAGGTTTAGGATTTAGTTAGTTTAAAGTTTAGGGTTTAGGTTTTAGTTTATATTTTTATTTTATTTAATTTTTTATTTTTTAGGTTTAGATTTTATGGTTTAGGGTTTAAGGTTTATAGTTTAGGGTTTTAGGGTTTAGTGTTTAGGGTTTAAGGTTTAGGGTTTAGTGTTTAGGGTTTAGTGGTTTTAAGGTTTAGGGTTTAGGGTTTAGGTTTTAGTTTAGGGTTTAGGGTTTAAGGTTTAGGGTTTAGGGTTTAGGCTTTTAAAGTTTTTTTAACAAAAAATAAATTCAAATTCATCATTTCTTCTTTTTGATTTCAGAAAAAAAAATAACACACCAAGTTTTCCAAGATACAAGTGACCAGATAGATCAAAAATGAGCATGCATATAGCAAATCGAAAACCCTTGATAACTAGAATTGTCTCTACAATAAAGACATAGTTCCATAAGTAGTAGATCAGATCAATCGTTCTTTAGTTTCTCCAATTCCCATCAAAACCATTGCGGGATCTGCCATCATATTCGCAATCTCTCCCTCTGCCACCACCACGATTGTAACCTCCGTCGCTCCTCCCGCCTCCATAACCACCACTGCTCTGACCACCACCTCCACATCCACCAACACCTCCAGATCCCCCACCACAACTACGATAACCGCCGCCTCCACCGCTAGATCTAGATAGAGCCTGGTTGACGGTGATGTTCTTATCATTAAGGTTCTGCCCATTCTTAAGGTTTAGGTTTAGGTTTATTTACTTATAGGATTTAAGTTTATTTATTTTTATTTATTTAGTTACTTTAGTTTTAGGTTTAGGGTTTAGGGTTTAGGGTTAGGGTTTAGGGATTAGGGTATAGGGTTTAGGGTTTAGAGTTTAGAAATTAGGGTATTAAAATTTAGAGTTTAAGGTTTATCGTTTAGGGTTTTAGGGTTTTGGGTTTTTTGGGGTTTAGGGTTTAAGGTTTAGGATTTAGGGTTTAGGCTTTAGAGTTTAGGGTTTAGGGTTACGGTTAGGGTTTAGGGTTTAGGGTTTAAGGTTTAGGGTTTAGGCTTTAGGGTTTAGGTTTAGGGTTTACGGTTTAGGGTTTTAGTGTTTAGTGTTTAGGTTTTGGGTTTTAGGGTTAGTTTAGGGTTAGGTTTATGTTAGTTTAGGGTTTAGAGTTTAGGGTTTAGCATTTAGGGTTTAGCGATTAGGGTTTAGTATTTAAGGTTAGTTTAGGGTTTAGGGTTTAAGGATTACAGTTTTTTAGGGTTTATCGTTAGATTTATTTAGTTTATTTCATTTATTTTTTTTATTTATTTTAGTTTATTTTAATTTTTAATTATATTTGGGTTCATTTTTATTTTTATTTAGTTTAGTTTATTTATTTTAGTTTAGGTTTTTTTTTAGTTTTTTTTTTGTTTATGTTTAGGTTTATGTTTATTTTTTTGTTTAGTCTTATTTTTATTTTAGTTTTTAAGTTTATGTTTTTTTTTTAGGTTTGATTTATGTTTTTAGGGTTTAGGGTTTAGGGTTTACGGTTTTAGGGTTTAGGTTTAGGGTTAGGGTTCAAGGTTTAGGATTTAGTGTTTAAGGTTTAGGATTTAGGGTTTTTAAGGTTTAGGGTTTAGGGTTAGTTTAGGGTTTAGGGTTAATTTAGGGTTTATGGTCTAGTGTAAGGGTTTAGGATTTAGGGTTTATGGTTTGGGTTTAGGGTTTAGGGTTTAGGGTTTAGGCTTTTTAGGGTTTAGGTTTTGGATTTAGGGTTTAGGGTTTAGGGTTTAAGATCAGTGTTAGGGTTAGGGTTTGGGGTTTAGGGTTTAGGGTTTAGAGTTTAGAATTTAGGGTTGAGGGTTTTCTTATTTAATTATTTATCTTTTTTAATTTTTTTGTTTAAATTAGGTAAACCAGTAGTTTAGGTTTATTTAAATTATTTTTTATTTATTTTATTTTATTTTATTTTTTTATTTTTATTTAGATTTATTTTTACTTTTACTTAGTTTAGTTTATTATTTTAGTTTGTGTTTTTTATTTTAGATAATTTTTTCAGTTTAGGTTTATTTTTATTTTTTAGTTTAGGTTTATTTTTATTTTAGTTTTTAGGTATAGGTTTTATTATTTATTTTTAGGTTTAAGTTTAGGTTCTTATTTTATTATTTTAGGTTTAGGTTTTAGGTTTTTATTTTAGGTTTATTTTTAGGTTTTATTTTTTAGTTTAAGTTTAGGTTGATTTTAAGTTTATTTTATTTTATTTAGTAAGGTTTATGTTTAGTTTATTTTAGGTTTAGGTTTAGGTTTTATTTATTTTATTTTAGTTTATTTTAGTTTAGGTGTATTTCATTTTGTTATTTTTATTTTTATTTTAAGTTTAAGGTTTTATTTTTAGTTTAGGGTTTAGTTCATTTTTTATTTCTTTTTTAGGTTTTTTTTAGGTTTAGCTTTTTATTTAGTTTCTATTTTAGTTTATTTTATGTTTATTTTATGTTTTGTTTTTATTTTATTAAGGTTTTTTTTTTACTTTTAGCTTTATTTTCTATTTTTAGTGTAGTTTATTTTATTTTATTTTATTTTATTTTAGTTAAGTTTTTATTTTATTTTTTATAGGTTTAGGTTTAGGTTTAGGTTTTAGTTTAGGTTATTACTTTATTTTATTTTATTATTATTATTTATGTTTAGGTTTAGATTTTTAGCTTTTTAGGGTTTAGGGTTTACGGTTTAGTGTTTATGGTTTAAGGTTAGTTTAGGGTTTAGGGTTTAGGGTTGTAAGTTTAGGGTTTAGGGTCTAGGGTTTAGAGTTTTTTATTGGGAAAAGTTAGAATTTTATTACCATAAAAGGAAATGATACAATATTTTTAAAAGGGGTATAGCTCAAAGTTCTACTGCTCTCAGAGCTACAAGAAACCTAAAAAGCTAAACCCCGATCTAAGAACAATAAAAAAGGAAAAGAAAACAAAACAAAAATAAAAACAAATATAATAGCTAAAAAAACATATGAGAAAAGACACGAATAAGACTAATAACTCATGAAAGCAATAAAAGGACTAGTCGTGACTCTTGATCCCTTTGAAAGCAAGATAAGCAAGACTTGAGTTGACCGAGTAAAGCTCATTCCATCTATAAAGTTCCAACTTGTAAAAGAATTTTGCAAAACACTACAAAGGAAATAATCATAGCTCAAGGGAAAAGGATAAAGTAAATAATTTAGAAAGAGTTGAGAAAGAGAAGGCTCGGGCTCAGTTAAGATCATCTCAAGTTGGAACAATACATATGAGCATCCAAACTTCTTGAGAAGGGTTACGTCATATGTAATGCTACCAACCGGAGAAGATATGAGGAAACATCAGTATCATAGCATACGATATAAAGCAAACCATCCAAGGCAAAATAGTCCATAGTGATCCAAGTCTTGCACCAAACAAATAGAGAAAAGAGCTAGCCAGCAACCACCTAGCAGGCAACCCACCAACCAAAACCCACAATAGACCAATCACATAAAGCCAACAACCCAGAAATTACAGCATGATCAGTGGCCAAGCTAGAAAAACCAAGCAGTAACTCCACCAAAGCCATCGCCAAAAGAAAGAGAAACCCAAAAAAGGAGTAATTAGCATGAATAGGGGTAACAACACAACCCAGCAAAACAGTCCCAAAGGCATAAGAACAACCCACGACTATCTCCAAAGCACTAGCAGTCCAAATCCAAGGGCAAAACCTCCACCCAAACAACAAAATAGTGGAAGATAAGCAGCACCAGAGAGAGGAAGCTATAGGGAGACCAAGAGGGCGTCCATAAATTATTATCAAAACAACCACCAAGGCAGCAAGAAAAATAGCAAATCCAACACCACCAACCAAGAGGCAAATATCAGGAAACAAGGAGAGCAAAATAAACCAAAGGGAGTCAATACCAAAAGCCAACCTAAATTTCAAGAAACCTAGCTAGGACCAAGCATCCCAAGACAACAAGCTAGATAGAGCCACAATCCTGTGAGTGGAGCAGCTTCTAGCAAACCAGTAGGCATAGACAAAAAATAGCCACAACCCTCTCCTCTAGTAAATAAAAACCCAAGTCTGGAAGAAAAAAAAAACCACAAAGCAGCTGTCCTCATACTAAACAATAGAGAAAACAACCAACAATAAGAAAACACAAACCCAAACTAGGAAAACAACCAAAAATAATAAAAAAACCAAAGTTACTCAAATCCTGAAGAGACCAATCACAACCAACCACACAGATAAGTTCTAATTTGTAAAGGGACCATAAAATAAGAGGCTAACCTTCTGAGCCAAAATAAAGGGAATGAACAACAGTAGGCATAGCCACAACCCACCTAGAGATCTCCAAAAAAAACTAAGTAAAATTGGTAGTCACTTAGCAAGACAAAAAACCAAGGTAGAAAAGGCCAAAGAGAACCACCCAACCACAAGCAACAAAATAGTGAGGAAAGTAATAAGGCTAGAGGAAAACAAAGCCACTTCTAAACCCTATAGGGGGGATAGTCACCACAAAAGAGAACATAAGAAGGCAACAACCAGAAAAAAGCTACCTTCAATCTACAAGGCAGAAGGAAAAACCAACCAGCAGAAGCCCCCAAGGAAAACCAGGAAAGGAGAACAACAACCACCAAAAAGCCTAAAACTAAGCCAAACCAGAAGAGAATAATAGAAAAAATGATCCAAATAAAGAGATGGAAGAAGCAAATAGCACATCAGAGAATAACCATAGCAGCCAAAAATTCAATTCAAATAAGGTAATAGCCAGCCAAAACTAGAGGCAAACCTAACATCAATTATAATAAGGGGTAGGACAAAATCAGACACCACCATAACCCATCAAGAGACCCCCAAAACATCACTAGCTGTTTGACAAAAGAAGTAGAGCATGAGCCACAGAAAGAAAACCACCAATGTCAAAGGATAGGATAACCAAATAAAAATAGCACCACTACGACCCAAATAAGGGTCAATCAATTACACAATGGGGTAAAGAGGAAGGGGTTTTAAGTTTAGAAATAAATTAAAACCAACAAGGCAGCTTTCAATTAAAGTGAGATTGACCAAGACCCTAAAGAAAATTAGCAAAAAACACTTCCTTGAGAGGGAATGACAAAAAAAGAACCAAAAAATAGACTGAATTAAACCACAATAGCAATATGATCTACAAAATAGCTGAAAGTTAAAATCTGAGGTAAGGCAGTCTAGTGTTATCCAGTTGACCAATATGCGGATGCTTAAGTAGCTATGGTTATCAAATAAAGTGAGCTCATTTAATTCAGCTCCCAAATTAGCCAGGAAATTAGTACAAGTAGTACCTTCATTAAGAATGTGAGAAATTTTGTAGCAAACTTGAGAAATAAGCTTTTTAGTGTGATTAAGAAGATAAAATAAGTCAACATTCCCCATTTTATTAGTATTGAGCATATCAAGTAAAAGAAGAGCATCAATTTTGATCCAAATATTAAAGAGGCCTTTGCTTAAACAAATATCAGTAGCTTTATTAACATGATGAGCTCATAAATAAGAGAACAAGCTTTGAGGAGGTAAAAGCACTAATGAGTAGCTTTAGAATCCATAAGAATTCCACCACAACCATATTTGTTTGGGAAGCAGAACCATTAGTATTGATTTAATAAAATTTTCTTTAGGCTTAATCCAATGTATAATTCTAATACTCTTGTAGGAAGGGTCATCATGCAAAGTGATACCCAATTTTTTAGCCATAAATTTATAACCTTTAAAATGAAAATTACGAGTTAAATTTACATTAAATAAAGGATGAGTTTTTTTCTTTAATTCTAGCAAGGATCCTTATATGGTTCATAGGGATGCTTCAATATTTAGCATCATTTCTATCCATCCAAATGAACCAAAAAAGGGTAATAGCAATTAAAACTTTCATATGACCTTTCACAGTTTTATGGAAACAAACTTTAAGAAGTTGATATAATGAAAGAGAGCCATGAAAATAGTTAGTGTTAAATAAATCATCATACCATATCCAAAGTTTGGAATCAATAGCACCATTGACAAAAACTTGATTAACATTTTCAATATGAAAGCAACAAAGATATATAACACTTTAAGCCAGAGCAAGGAATCTACATATTAAGAAATGGGAATGATATTGTTCCAAAGTTTAATGAAAAAATTAGAGGTGTTTTGTTTATTTCTGATAAAATTCCAAACCTCTTTAAGAATGGAATCTCCGTTGTAAGAGAGCTTGAAAAGAATTTGATTAGGTTTATTAGAAAAGTTAGCAATGTTGCAAAACTTGTCAAAAATAAAAATAGGAATGTTGTTCCCAAGTTTGTTTTCATTCCAATTATTATTAAGCCAAAAAGAGTTAACTTTGATAGCAGTAGTAGAGTGTGTAGATAAAAGGGAGTCAATAGAGCCATTGACAATCCAATTGTCTTGCCAAAAGAAAGAAGAACCCGAATGAAAACCCTAAGATATTAAGGATGCAACAACCCATTTAATGGAGCAAAGCCTTTTCCAAATTGAAAAGTCACCAATTTTATAAGCACAGATAAGAGGGTGTTTACCTTGGCAATAATTTTCATCATAAAATTAGCCCAAAGGCTATCATTCTTTCTAAACTTCCACTAGAGCATATGGGAGAAGGAAATCATAGCTTCACGAATAGGTTTGCAACCAAGACCACCTTCACCCAAAGGACCACAGCATTTATGCCAAGATGTCCAACGCATTCTTTTAATAGAATTATTGGTTCCCCAAAAAAAATTATTAAGAAAGTGATCAATTTTGATAAGAGTGAAATTAGTGGGAATAATAGTTTGAATCAAATAAAATAGCATATAATTGAGAGTGCTTTAAAGAAAAGTGAGCATGCCACCAAAGGAAAGTAAATGGAATTCCCAAACCAAAATTTTATTTAAATTTTTTTGAATTAACACATCAAAAAGATGGGATCATTTTGGACCTTTAAATAGACCCAAGTACTTAAGAGGTACGTGTTGATGTTTAAAATTAGTGATTTGCCAGATTTGATTGATTTTATTATTAGAGATACTTAAAGAAATAATAAAATAATTTTTTATCATTTATAGAAAGATCACTTTCTCTACCAAATTTATTTAAAAAATTCTTGAGGTTCTTGATATGTTGAATAGAAGCATTGAAAAAAATAATGAAATCATCTACAAAGCTTATGTGGGAAACAAGAAGACCACCAAGAATTTTGTAGTACATACTAGGATTGTTTAAAAATAACTCATTGATGCTCCTAGATAAGTACTCAACAACAATAATAAATAAAGCAGGAGATAAAGGATCACCTTATCTTAAGCCATGGGAAGAAGGAAAGAAGCCCAATGTTTCCCCATTATACAAAATAGAAAACCAGACATTATTAATATAATTTTTAATAATAAAAGTAAATTTATCAAAAAACACAAATATATTCAAAATATGGAAAAGGTATTATCAAAAGCTTTGGTAATATCTAATTTGAAAATAATGTTTCCACCTCTAGTCTTAGCATCTAAGACATGAATTAATTCCTGGTCTAGTAAAATGTTATCATTAATAGATTTACCTCTAACAAAACTAGTTTGGTTGACAGAGATAATCTTATGAAGTAAAGGACTAAGCTTGTTGGCAAGAATTTTGGAAATCAGCTTATTAAAGAAGGTGCAAAGACTAATAGTTCTAAAATCACTCCAATAGTCTGAATTATCTTTCTTAGGTATGAGAACAATAGAAGTGCTAGAAAAATATCTAAGAAAAGGATTACTATTAAAAAAATCAACCACAGCCTCAATCAAATCATTTTTAATAATAAACCAACAATTTTGAAAAAATTATGTAATGAAACCATTGAACCTCCAACAGAATCTATGTTCATGCTATTAAGAACTATGAAAATTTCATCTTCATTAGGCATAATAGTAAGCAAATCATGTCATCATTGGTAATAATAGAAGGAATCAAGTCGGATTTAGAAATAGCTTCATAAGAGCAACTCTTATTAAGCATATTTCAAAAGTAATTAATAACTGAATCCTTAATATCATTATTCTCCATAATCCATTCTTCATTCTCATCTTTAGTTTTTTGAATATTATTTAAAGCTCTCTTTTTATTAACTAAAGCTTGGAAATACCTAGTATTCCTGTCACCATCTACAATATGTTTACTAGCAAATTTTTGATGCCAATAAATCTCTTTCATATTTTGAAAATTAAGAATTATCTTTCATCTTAGTCAAGTCCTTAATCTTAGAATGATCAGACATAATAGAGACCTCAAGATCACAAACCATTTTTTTCCATATCTTTGATATTAGCAAAAAGGTTTTTAAAATAATGCTTATTCCAACAACCCAAATTTTGCTTAAGACTTTTAAGATTAAACCAAAGTCTATTCATCCCCATAATTGAATTATCAGGATGTAAAGGAGCTTTCAATTGTCAACCATGACATTAAAAAAATCAATATGTTGAATCCACATGTTCTGAAATCTAAAAGGAGAGAAATATTTTGATCTATTAGAATTATCTTTAGTAGAAACCAAAAGAGGAGCATGATCAAACAAGGTTCTGCTTAAATGATCAATAGAAGTAATATACCATTGAGTAATCCAATGAGTATTAAAAAGAATCCGATCCAACCTTTGTCAAATTCTAGAGTTTTGCCAAGTATAACTAGAACCTTTAAAACCAATATCAATCAAATTACTATCAAGGATCATATTAGAAAATTCTTCCATGGAATGAATATTAGGAGCACAATCACCACTTCATTTAGAAGTAAATAAAATAGTGTTGAAATCACCACCAACAAAATAAGGTTTATTTACAGAGGTAGAAAAATTCCTCAAATTATCCCAAAGAAGATTTGTACTAGATCTAAGCCCAAAACACAATAATCACCATAAGAGATTTAAGCATTGACAACTTGTTGAAAATCATCAAGAATAGAAACCTCTACAAAGTTATTCCAAAAATGCAAAATCTATTACTAACATTAGAGAAAAATTTATTCAAACCGATCATTTTAGCAACATGGTTAATTTTGTTAGCATGAATAAGAGGCCGTAGAAAAATAAGTAAAGAAATATTATGTATACGATAAAGATTTCTTATACCATTATGAATAGAGAGTGTATCGATCTCTCTAACATTCCAAATAATAAAATTAGACATAAAGAAATAAAAAGGGGTTAAGAAAAGGTTAATTAAGAGAGGAGACGGAGGTCATAGCTGATCTAGTGTTTCTTGGCAATTTGGGAGGGAGGTTTTTAAAATTTTTTTTTTAGCATGATAAGTTTGGAAAACATTTTCTTTTCCCATATAATCATCATCTGAGAAAGATTTAGCAATATTAGTCACACATTTAAGAGCACTCTTTTGATTAGAAATGAGTTCTCCTTCTTCCAAGACATTAGAATTTATTAAATCTAAATGAGCATTGGGAATAGTAAGAAAGGGAGCAGAAACATACTTATTTAGAGGCAAGTGTGAACACCAATCCCTTCCTCTTCATGACCCAAATTATTAAACAAAGCCAAATCTTTATGAGAATTTAAATCATCCTGAATCTGGAAAATAGAATTAGTTCTTTCAACCTGATTATCATGAGGTATTAAAGCCATATTTTGCATTAAATTTGAATGATGCATAACATTAATATCCTCATTTATATTATCAATCAAAGCTTCATTTTCATCAATCAAAGCTGGCAAAGATGCAGGGATTGAAATAGAGGAAATAGAATCATCATCCAAAAGTTTAGAAAAACTATTGTTATTCATATTAGAAGCCTTCAATTGCTAGAAGAAGTAAGAGGTAAAATAGCCTTATTAGAACATTCAAAAATTCCTTTTTTTGAAGTAACTTTTTGAAATTTAACAGTGATCGACCTAGGATTAGGAATAGAAGTTTCTTTAATAAGGATTTTCTTTTTTGGGTGAGGATGAAGAATGAAACATTCAGAATTATCATGCCCATGGATTTTACAGTGAGAAGAAAAGAAAGGAAAATTTTCAAATTCAATTCTTTGTATATAACCATAATTTTTAGATCCTAATCAGATTTCTTTGAGGTGTTTCTTGGCAATGTCCAATTCAATAAGGATTCTAGTCGCTAAAGGATAAGATTTCATAGTCGTTGCCTGATTAATTTGCAATGACTGACCAAATAAAGCACCCACAACAAAATGGAATTGATGGTTAACGAAATGAATTTGCATATTGGAGAGACAAATCCAAATTAGAATGTCTTTGAATGATTTTTAAGCAGTCGAAGCCAAGTTGGTTGATTCCATAGCAGGATCCATAGTATCCTTCAATTTTCCCCAAGGAATCATTAAAGAAGATGCCAATCCATCACTCAATGAAGACAAATAGGCGGACCATCGATTCAAAAGGAATCAGTGAGAATCATGCATAAAATAAAGTAGCAGTGGCTAAAAAAATGAAAATGAGTGGGGAAAGGGAAATCGCTGAAACACGAGGACAGGCTTGGCGGAATTTTTTTTTTTGGTTTAGGCTTTAGTTTAGGTTTAGTTTAGTTTGTTTAGGTTTAGGTTTTTTAGATTTGTTTAGGTTTAGGTTTATAGTTTAGGTTTAAGTTTAGATTTAGGTTTAAGTTTAGGATTTAGGTTTATGTTTAGGTTTAGGGTTTTGTTTTAGGTTTAGGGTTTATGTTTAGGGTTTAGTTTGGGGTTTAGTTTATTTGTTTAGGTTTAAGGGTTTAAGTTTAGGGTTTAGATTTAGGTTAAGTTTAAGTATAGTTTATTTTAGTTTAGAGTTTGATTTTAGTTTAGGGTTTTATTTAGGTTTAGTTTAAGTTTAAGTTTAGGATTTAGGTTTAAGTTTAGGTTTAGTTTAGGGTGGGTTTAGGTTTAAATTTAGGTTTAGGGTTTTGATTTAAGTTAGTTTAGTTTAAGTTTAGTTTAAATTTAAGTTCTTTAAGTTTAGTTTAGGTTAAGTGGTTTAGGAGTTTTGTTTAAGTTTAAGTTTTAGTTTAGGTTTAAGTTTAGTTCAATTTAGGTTTAGTTTTGGTTAGGAGTTTATATTTTAGTTTAAGTTTAGTTTAGGTTTTAGTTTAGGTTTATATTTAGGTTTAGGTTTAGGTTATTTAAGTTTAGGTTTAGGGTTATTTAAGTTTAGTTTAGGTTTATTTATATTTTAGGTTTATATTTTATTTCTTTAAGTTTAGGTTTAAGTTTAAGTTTAGGTTTAAGTTAGTTTAGGTTTATTTAGTTTAGTTTAGTTTGTTTAGGTTTAGTTTAAGTTGGGATTTATTTAAGTTTAGTTTAAATTAGGGTTTAGGTTTAGGTTTATGTTTAGGTTTAAGTTTAGAGTTTAGGTTTAGGTTTAGGTTTAGGGTTTAGGGTTTAGGGTTTAGGATTTAGAGTTTAGGGTTGCAAGTTTAGTGTTTAGGGTTTTGGTTTGTAGGTTTATGGTTTATGGTTTAAGGTTTAGGGTTTAGGGTTTTGGGTTTATAATTTGGAGTTTATGGTTTTTAGGGTTTAAAGTTTGTGGTTTAGGGTTTTTTTTTTTGTGGTTTAGGGTTGTAGGTTTTAGTGTTTAAGGCTTAGGGTATAGGGTTTAGGGTTTTAGGGTTTAGGGTTTAGTGTTTAGTTTTTTGTTTTAGGGTTTAAGTTTTAGTTTAGGGTTTTAGGTTTATGGTTTTTTTAACAGAGAATAAATTCATATTCAAATTTCTTCTTTTCGATTTCACCAATGAAGTAGCGCACCAAGTTTTCTAAGACACAAGAGAAAATATATATCAAAAATGAGCACACATAGTTTATGGTTTAGGGTTTAGGTTTAGGTTCATGTTTTAGTTTTGGTTTATTTTTATTTTACTTTTTAGGTTTAGGTTTAGATTTTTATTTATTTATTTAGGTTTATGTTTTAGGCTTTTATTTAAAGTTTATTTTTAGGTTTTAGTTTTTTAGTTTAGGTTTAGGTTTATTTTTAGTTTATTTTATTTTATTTAGGGTTTAAGTTTAGGTTTAGGGTTATTTTATTTTAGGTTTAGGTTTAAGTTTTATTTATTTTAGTTTAGTTTATTTTTGTTTAGGTTTAGGTTTATTTTATTTTTATTTTAGGTTTAAGTTTTTTTCTTTATTTTAAGGTTTACATTTTTTTATTATTTTTAGGTTTATTTTTTAGGTTTAGGGTTTTATTTAGTTTTTGATTTATTTTATTTTATTTAAGGTTTATTTTATTTTTCTTTTAGGTTTAGTTTTTATTTAATTTATGTTTTTTATTTTTTTAATGTAGTTTAGGTTTTTATTTATTTTATTTTAGTTAGTTTTTATTTTTTAATTTATTTTCTTTTTAGGTTTAGGTTTAGGTTTTAATCTAGGTTTTTATTTTATTTTATTCTTTTATTTTTTTGTTTAGGTTTTTTTATTTATTTTATTTTTTGGTTTTATTTAATTTAGGTTTAGGTTTTTAGCTTTTTAGGATTTAAGTTTTTGGGTTTAGGATTTAGGGTTAATTGAGGGTTTAGGGTTTGGGGTTTAGGGTTTAGCGATAAGGATTTATGGTTTAGGGTTTAGGTTTTAGGTTTTAGGGTTTTGCATTTAGTGTTTAGGGTTTTAGGATTCAAGGTTTAGGGTTTAGGGTTTAAGTTTTAAGTCTAGGGTTCAGATTTTAGTTTAGGGTTTAGGGTTTAGGTTTTAGCTCAATGGTTCAAGTTTTAGTTTAGGGTTTAGGGTTTTTAGTTTTTTTAATAGAACAAATTAAGATTCAACATTTCTTCTTTTCAATTTCATCCACCAAGTAGCACTCCAAGTTGTCTAAGACACAAGCAACAACATAAATAAAAAATTAGCACTCATAGAGCAAATCAAAAACCCTAGGTAACTAGAACCATCTCTACTGTAAAGACATAGTTCCATAAGTAGCGGTCTTGATTATTCTTGATTTCTCCAGTTCCCATCAAAACACCGTCCTCTGTAGCGGATCCACCATCATATCCCGATCATGAGCAAACCAATAACCACCATCTCCCCTTAGCCTCCACCATGATCAGGTTGAGTGATGTTCCTGTCATCAAGGTTCTACCCATTCTTAAGGTTTTAGGATTATTAAGTTTTAGAGTTTAAGTTTATTTTTAAATTTGTTTAGGTTTAGGTTTAGGGTTTGGGGTTTAGGGTTTAAGGTTTAGGATTTAGTGTTTTAGGTTTTTGGCTTTATACTTTTAGGGTTTAGGGTTTTAGGTTAGGGTTTAAGATTTAGGGTTTTAGGGTTTAGAGTTTTTGGATTTAAGGTTTAGTGTTAGGCTTTAGGGTTTAGGGTTTTGAGCATTTAGGGTTTAGGTTTTAGGCTTTAGGGTTTAAGGTTCTTAGGGTTTAAGGTTTAGGGTTTAGGGTTTTAGGGTTTAGGGTTTATGGTTTAGGGTTTAGGGTTTATGGTTAGGGTTAGGGTTTAGGGTTTAAGGTTTAGGGTTTACGGTTTAGGATTTAGGGTTTACTTACCACCAATCAAATTATAATCAAGGATCATATTAGAAAATTCTTTCATGGAATGAATATTAGGAGCACAATCACCACTTCGTTCAGAAGTGAATAGAATAGTGTTGAAATCATCACCAACAAAACAAGGTTTATTTACAGAGAAAAATTCCTCAAATTATCCCAAAGAATATTTCTACTAGATCTAAGCCCAAAACACAATAATCACCATAAGAGATTTAAGCATTGACAACGTGTTGAAAATCATCAAGAATAGAAGCCTTTACAAAGTTATTCCAAAATTGAAATCTATTACTAACATTAGAGAAAAAATTATTCAAACCGATCATTCTAGCAACATGGTTAATTTTGTTGCATGAATAAGAGGCTCTAGAAAATATAACTAAAGAAATATTATATATATGATAATGATTTATTATTTGATTTAATAGAGGGTATCGATCCCTCAAACATTCCAAATAATAAAATTAAACATAAATAAATAAAAAAGGGTTAAGAAAAGGTTAATTAAGAGAGGAGAGGGTGGCCATAGTTGATCTAGTGTTTCTTGGCAATTTGGGAGAGAGGTTTTTAAATTTTTTTTTTAGCATGATAAGTTTGGAAACCATTTTCTTTTCCCATATAATCATCATTTGATAAGGATTTAGCAACATTAGTCACACATTTAATAGAAATCTCTTGATTAAAAATGAGTTCTGCTTCATCCAAGACATTAGAATTTATTAAATCTAAATGTACATCGAGAATAGTAAAAAAGGGAGCATAAACATATTTATTTAGAGGCAAGTGTGAACACCATGCCCTTCTCGTCATGACACAAATTATTAGACAAAGCCAAATCTTTATGAGAACTTAAATCATCCTGAATCTAGAAAATAGAATTAGTTTGTTCAACCTAATTATCATGAGGTATTAAATCCATATTCTGCATTAAATTTGAATGATGCATAACATTAATATCCTCATTTATATTCTCAGTCAAAGCTTCATTTTCATCAATCAAAGCTGGCAAAGATGCAAGGATTGAATCAGAGGAAATAGAATCATCATCCAAAAGTTTAGAAAAACTATTATTATTCACATTAGAAGCCTTCAATTGCACAAAAGAAGTAAGAGGTAAAATAGCCTTATTAAGAACATTCAAAATTCCTTTTTTTTGAAGTAGCTTTTTGAAATTTAATAGTGATCAACCTAGGATTAGGAATAGAAGTTTCTTTAATAAAGATTTTCTTTTTTGGGTGAGGATGAAGAATGAAACATTCAGAATTATCATGCCAGTGGATTTTACAGTGAGAAGAAAAAAAAGAAAATTTTCAAACTCAATTCTTTGTATATAACCATAATTTTTTTATCCTAATCAGATTTCTTTGAGGTGTTTCTTGGTTATGTCTAATTCAACAAGGATTCTAGTCGCTAAAGGATAAGATTTCATAGTCATTGCCTGATCCATTTGCAATGACCAACCAAATAAAGCTCCCACAACAAAATGGAATTGATGGTTAATGAAATGAATTCACATATTGGAGAGAGAAATCCAAATTGGAATGTCTTTGAATGATTTTTAAGCGGTTTAAGTTGGATGATACGAGATCCATAGGATCCTTCAATTTTCTCCAAGGAATCATCGAAGAAGATGCCAAGCCGTGACATCACTCCAATGAAGACATGAAATAGGCCAATGACCATCGATGCAAAAAGGAATCCCATGAGAATCATGCAAAATAGCCAGCGAGCTAAAGCTGAAAATGAGTGGAAAGGGAAATCTTAGCATCGAGCTCGGCGATATTTTGGGTTTTGGGCTTTAGTTTAGGGTTTAGGTTTAGTTTAGTTTAGGTTTTAGGTTTAGTTTAGGTTTAGGTTTAGGTTTAGGTTTAGGTTTAGGTTTAGGAGTTTAAGGGTTTAGGTTTAGGTTTAGGTTTAGGTTTAGGTTTAGGTTTAGGGTTTAGGGTTTATTTTAGTTTAGGTCTATAGTTTATTTAGTTTAGATTTAGAGTTTAGGTTTAGTTTAGGGTTTAAGTTTATTTAGTTTAGATTTAGGTTTAGGTTATAGTTTTAGTTTATTTATAGTTTAATTTAGGTTTAGGATTTTATTTTAGGTTTAGGTTTAAGTTTAATTTAGATTTAGGTTTAGTTTAGGTTTAATTATTAGATTTAGTTTATTTAGGGATTTAGGTTTAAGTTTAGGTTTAGGTTTATTTATTTAGTTTAGGTTTAAGATTTAGGATTAGGGTTTAGTTTAGGTTTTAAGTTATTTAAGTTTAGTTTAGTTTAATTTTAGTTTAAGTTTATATTAGTTAGGATTTTAGTTTAGTTTAGTTAGGTTTAGGTTTATTTAGGGTTTAGGTTAGTTTAGGTTTATATTTAGGTTTAGGTTTAGGTTTAGTTTAACCAGTTTAAAGTTTAGGTTTAGGTTTAGGGCTTTAGGATTTAAGTTTAGGTTTAGGTTTAGGTTAGGTTTTAAGTTTAGAGATATTAGTTTAGGTTTAGAGTTTAAGTATAGGTTTAGGTTTAGGTTTAGGGTTTAGGTTTAGTTTAAGTCAGGTTAGGTTTAGTTTAGGTTTATGTTTATATTTTAGTTAGTTTTAGGTTTATTTAGTTTAGTTTAGTTTAGGAGTTTATTATTTTAGAGTTTTAGGTTTTAGAGTTTAGGGTTCAGTTTAGTGTTTAGTTTAGGTTTAGGTTTATAGTTTATAGTTTAAGTTTAAATTTAGTTTAGGTTTATAATGGAGTTTATGGATTTTAACATTTAAGGTTTAGGGTTTAAAGTTTGGGGTTTAGGGTTGTAGGTTTTAGGGTTTAAGGCTTAGGGTTTAGGTTTTTAGGGTTTATGGTTTAGGGTTTAGGGTTTATGGTTTTAGGGTTTAGGATATTGGGTTTATGGTTTTTAAGGGTTAGAGTTTAGGGTTTAGTTTTTAGGTTTACAGTTTAAGTTTTAATTTAGGGTTTAAGGTTTATGATTTTTTTAACAGAGAATAAATTCATATTCAATATTTGTTCTTTTCGATTTCACCATCGAGGTAGCGCACCAAGTTTTCTATGACACAAGCGACAATATATATCAAAAATGAGCACACATAGTTTATGGTTTAGCATTTAGGTTTAGGTTTATGTTTTAGTTTAGGTTTAATTTTATTTTAGTTTTTAGGTTTAGGATTAGATTTTTATTTATTTTTTTAGGTTTAAGTTTTAGGTTTTTATTTAAAGTTTATTTTTAGGTTTTATTTTTTAGTTTAGGTTTAGGTTTATTCTTAGTTTATTTTATTTTATTTAGGGTTTAGGTTTAGGTTTAGGGTTAGTTTATTTTAGGTTTAGGTTTAAGTTTTATTTATTTTAGTTTAGTTTATTTTAGTTTAGGTTTAGGTTTATTTTATTTTTATTTTAGGTTTAGGATTTTTCTTTAGTTTAAGGTTTACATTTTTTTATTATTTTAGGTTTATTTTTTAGGTTTAGGTTTTTATTTAGTTTTTGATTTATTTTATTTTATTTAAGGTTTATTTTATTTTTATTTTAGGTTTAGTTTTAATTTAATTTAGGTTTAGGTTTTTATTTATTTTATTTTAGTTAATTTTTATTTTTTATTTTATTTTCTTTTTAAGTTTAGGTTTAGGTTTTAATTTAGGTTTTTATTTTATTTTATTCTTTTATTTTACTTTTATTAGGTTTTTTTATTTATTTTACTTATTGGTTTTATTTAGTTTAGGTTTAGGTTTTTAGCTTTTTAGGATTTAAATTTTAGGGTTTAGGTTTTAGGGTTAGTTGAGGGTTTAGGGTTTGGGGTTTAGGGTTTAGGGTTTAACGATTAAGATTTATAGTTTAGGGTTTAGATTTTAAGTTTTAGTGTTTCGCATTTAGTGTTTAGGGTTTTAGGGTTCAAGATTTAGGGTTTAGGGTTTAGGGTTTAGGGTTTAGGTTTTAGGTCTAGGGTTCAGATTTAGTTTAGGGTTTAGGGTTTAGGTTTTAGCTCTATGGTTCAAGTTTTAGTTTAGGATTTAGGTTTTAGTTTTTTTAATAGAGAAAAAATTCATATTCAACATTTCTTCATTTTGATTTCATCAACCAAGTAGCACTCCATGTTGTCTAAGACACAAGCAACAACATACATAAAAAATGAGCAAATAGAGCAAATCAAAAACCCTATATAACTAGAACCATCTCTAATGTGAAGACATAGTTCTATAAGTAGTAGATCGGATTGGCCATTCCTTAGTTTCTCTAGTTCCCATCGAAACCACCCCGGCCTCTCGAGTAACGAGATCCACCATCATATCCACGATCATAGAGCAAATCAATAACCACCATCTCCCCCTTCGCCTCCACCGCCAAATCTAGACTGAGCCTGGTTGATGGTGATGTTCCTGTCGTCAAGGTTCTACCCATTCTTATGGTTTATGTTTATTAAGTTTTAGAGTTTAAGTTTATTTTTAAATTTGTTTAGGTTTAGGTTTTGGGTTTGGGGTTTAGGGTTTAAGGTTTAGGATTTAGTGTTTTGGGTTTTTGGCTTTATGCTTTTAGGGTTTAGTGTTTTGGGTTAGGGTTTAGGATTTAGGGTGTTAGGGTTTAGGGTTTTAAGGTTTATGGTTTAAGGTTAGGCTTTAGGGTTTAGTGTTTATGCCTTAGGGTTTAGGGTTAGCTTAGGGTTTAGTGTTTAGGCTTTAGGGTTTAAGGTTCTTAGGGTTTAAGGTTTAGGTTTAGTTTTAGCGTTTAGGGTTTATGGTTAAGGGTTTAGGGTTTATGGTTAGGGTTATGGTTTAGGGTTTAAGGTTTAGGATTTAGGGTTTAGGATTTAGGGTTATAGTCAGTTTAGGATGTAGGTTTTAGGGTTTAAGGTTTAGGGTTTAGGGTTGTAGGTTTGGGGTTTAGTGTTTAGGGTTTGTTTTAGGGATTAGGTTTAATGTTCTTTTAAATTGAGTAAATCGTCTGGTTTAGGTTTATTTAGTTTATTTTTTATTTTTGGTTTTTTTTTTTATTTTTTTAGTTTAGGGTTTTGGTTTTTTTAAGGTTTATTTCTTAAGTTTAGGTTTTTATTTAGTTTTATTTTACATTATTTTAGGTTTATTTAATTTTTATTTTACATTTAGTTTATATTTTATTTAACTTTTTTATTCTTAGGTTTATTATATTTTCAAATTTAGCTTAGGTTTTTAATTTTTTTATTTTAGTTTAATTTTATAGTTAATTTTATTATATTTTTAAGTTTAGGTTAGGTTTTAGTTTATGTTTTTATTTTATTTTATTTTCTTATTTTATTTATGTTTAGGTTTTTTTCATTAGTTTAGGTTTAGGTTTTTAGGTTTTTAGGGTTTAGGGTTTAAGGTTTAGGGTTTAGGGTTCAGGGTTTAGGATTTTAGGTTTAGGGTTTTAGGGTTTAGGGTTTAGAGTTTAGGGTTTAGTGTTTTGGCTTTAAGGTTTAGGGATTTTCGGGTTTAGGGTTTAGGTTTTACGGTTTAGGGTTTAGGGTTTAGGGTTTAGGGTAATTTTTTTTTGAAATCCCATATAGGGGGAATTTTATTGGCACAAAAAGAGGGTTACGAGAACCTTAAGAGGGGATAAACTCCAAAACTACTGCTCAAAGAGCTACAATCACTCGAGTAAATCCATCTAAGTACATCCAAAAGGAAAATAAAAGAGAAAATGAAAGCAAAAGATACAAAATGATTAACTTAGAGAAGCCAATAGATAGATCTGGGCCATAGCTCATCAGGATGAGAGAATGCATGCCACTAGGGAGAAAACCTGTAAGAGAAAGAGAAAAATGCATCTGCAAAGTAGAAAGATAAAAATTAGCATAATTAGAGTAATATAAATAAAGTGGAAAGTAAAAGTAGCATAAACTAAGAAAAATTATAGAGAAGTGTGTGAGAGAAAGCTCAGCTGTCACCAAAATTGGGCGAATCTGGATATGAGCATCCAAACTTAGAAGGGTTACATCACAAGAGCTACTACCAAACAAAAGAAATGAAATCATCAAAGCCATCATACAAACTGTGAGAAGATAGCAGCCATTTGTTGAAAGTCTTATGAGCCTTAGTGCCTGCAAACCTAAATAAAGCCATATACACTATAGAAAGGAGATAGTAAAGAGCAGAATGGGGATAAGTATCACCACTATAGTCACCATAGCATGAGAATCCCTACCCATATAAAAATGAACCATCTTGGCCACATCCACCTTATTAATACCAGATCCAAGAGTAAAATTAAGCCAGTAGGAAAACCCACCATAAGTAGACAGCAAAAAAGGCCAGGCAGAAGATAGAAATAATAGACAACCCGGAAAAGCCTGAAATCCTGCCAAGCATATCAATTAGCATGTAAATAACAACATCTCAAATCATATGAAACTTACTGAGCTGAAATCTGACAAAGATAAAGGATACCCATTGAGAATAAATAATCACAGATGTTAATAAACAACAAGTTAATAAGCATAGGGAATCATAAGTGATAAGCACCGACACAAAAAATAATCGAGCAAGCAACTAACAGGTATAAAACCCGATAATCCATTCAGCCAACAACCATGACAGTAAACCAAGATAGCAAACCAAATATTGCACTCAGTAGAGGGTAATCCAGTCAGTAACAGTGGTATTACATAGAACCAAAATGGGGATCAGAAGAAAAACATCATTAAAATCCATCAAGGCAAGGAAAAGCAGACCAGCATCTATTCCAACATCATCAGTAACATCAGGATGAAAGGAAGGCAAGAAGCAAATTCAATCTTGCAAAGAAATAATAGTAATAACAGGTAAATTAGACATTCTTCCCTTACAAGTTGAGGAAGGGGGGTTGGTGAGCAAAACAGGAGCCACAACCCTATTTAAGAGGGAAGATACAAATGAAGAAGGGCCCACCATGAAGCTGTGCAAATCATAGCAAACCAACAACTGCAGCAACAAAGACATGAGCCTCTAATACAGGTGGCTAGAATAAAAAATTAGTTTGAGAATAGCCAACAAGAAAAAGAGACAGGAAACAATCTCAATCGTGAAAAGAAAAGCAAAATATAGTAAGTCCAAAAAAATAGTATTGATGGCAAGTTGTCCGTCCTTGCAGATCAGAAAATAAGACATCTTCTTGAGGATTAGTGAAACAGGAAGCACATTTCCATTAGCAAGGGAAACAATAGATACAGTAAGACCCTAAAAAAAGATTGGATAATTAGCAGAAAGCCAGCAGCAGATGCCACATAGATCACAATAGAACCATAAAAATTATCAGGGAAATGCATCAACAAAATGAAGAGGAGCAACAACAATAAACAAAAGGTAAACAAAAGATGACCATACAAATAAAACAAAGTAATACAGGTTGTAATTAGGCCAAAACATAGGATGAAATTAGTTTTTGAGATAAGGAAGTCCAGTATTGTCCAAATTAACCAATCCACACAAATGTTTAGGAAGTGTAAGCTGATCAAAGAATTTCATCTAATTGCGATTAGCATGGTAATCGACGAATACCTTCATGCCAAACATGAGTGATTTTAAAATAGAGTTGAGATAGGAGAGCTCTAGTATGCTTTAGGAGGTAGTACAATTCTGAATTTCCCACTTTGGTGGAAGTCAATAGATCTATCAGCAATAGGGCATCCACCTCAATCCAAATATTTAGCCAACCTTTTTGTAGGCAAATCTCAATAGCTTTGTTAACAGCAATTAGCTCCTCAAAGAGAACAGAACATGTAGTAAGAGGATAAGCCAAGGCACATAAAACTTTACCATTAAGGTTTCAAAAAATGCCACCATAGCTAGATGCATTTTGAAAGCAGCCATCGATTAATTTTAATAATATTATCATGAGGTTTTTTCAATAAACAAGCTTATCATCTTTACAGTTGGGATGGTCCTGCAGGTTAAAACCAGTTTATTGGCCACAAATTTACAACCTTTAAATTGATTGTAGTCAATTAAACTGGCACTAAATAAAGCATTGATTTTATCTTTAATTCTAGCAATTATCCTCTTATAGTTCATAGGAATCCCACGTTGTTTTGCATCATTTCTCTCCATCCATATGAACCATATAAGAGTGATAGCAGTTATCACTTTAATGTGGCCTTTAATAGTGTTTTCAAAATAAACCTCTAGAAGTTGAAAAAAAGTTAAAGAGCCATTGAATTTGTCAATATTAAAAAATTAATCATACCAAACCCAAAGTTTGGAAGCAATGGCTCTATTAACAAATACATGATTGACATTCTCAATGTGAAAGCAGCAGTAGTATTTTGAAGGTAACTGAAAACCTTTACCCCACATCAAGGAATCAACAGGGATGAAATTTTTCAAAATTCTCCAAGTTAGAACAGAGTAAGAAATAGGGATAGTGTTATTCCAAAGTTTAAAAAACACATTAGAGAAATCATGAGCTTCTCTAATATGAATCCAGACATCTTTAAGGTTGAATTCACCATTTTGAGAAAGCTGAAAAAGAATCTGATCATGATTGCTAGGGATGATAGGGATGGTAGTAATCTTATCTAAAAGTGAGATAGGGATATAGTCAGTAAGCTTACTATTGTTCCACTTATTATTTTGCTAGAAAGAGTTCACTATAATAGTAGCAATGGAGTGGGTAGAAAGTGAATCATCAATAGAGCCACTTCCAGTCCAATTATCTTGCCAAAAGAAGGAAGTTCCAGAGTTAATCCCCCATGAAATTAAGGATTCAGCCTCCCATTTGATGGAACAAAGTCTTTTTCCTACATGAGAATCTCCCACTTTGTAAGGGCAAATGAGAGGGTGCTTACCCTGGCAGTATTTAGCAGTCATGAATTGAGCCCAAAGACAATTGTTGCTTCTAAAATTCCACCAAAGTTTATAAGAAAAAGTAATGATAGCTTTTCTGATTGGCTTACAGCCAAGCCCACCATCACCAAGAGTGCCACAGCTTTTATACCAAGAGGTCCAATGCATTCTTTTAGTAGAATTGTTAGAACCCCAGAAGAATTTATTAAGGTGGTGCTCAATTCTGTTAATGGTAGAATTGGTCGGCACAATGGTTTGAATAAGATATAAAGGCATGGAGTTAAGGGTACTCTTAATCAAAGTGAGCCTACCACCAAATGAGAGTAAATGAAATTCCCAAACATAAATTTTATTAGAGGTTTTTTGGATTAAATCATCAAAAAGATGTGATCTTTTCTGACCTTTAAAAAGAGGAGCACCAAGATATTTAATAGGAAGTTATTGTTGCTGAAAATTAGTGATTCTCAAGATTTGGTTGATATTATTACTAGAGATTTTAGAGGAATGAATGAAACAACTTTTGCCTTTGTTAAGAAAGAGACCACTTTCATTTCCAAACTTATTTAGAAAATTCTTAATATTTTTAATGTGATGAATAGATGCATTGCAAAAGATAATGAAATCATCTGCAAAACTAAGATGAGAGACAGGAAAATGACCTTAAGTTCTAAAAGATAAGCTTGGATTATTATTGAAAAGGTCATGAAGGCTCCTCGAAAGATATTCAACAACAATAATAAAAAGAGAGGGAGACAAGGGATCCCCTTGTCTCAAGCCATGCATAGAAGGGAAGAAACCTAAGGCCTCACCATTCAGGATAATAGAGAACCAAACATTGCTAATACAATTTTTAATAAGGTTGATAAATTTATCAGAAAAACCAAACAAATGAAGAATTTGGAAGAGGAAATTCTAAGAGAGGTTGTTAAAAGCTTTAGAGATGTCCAATTTGAATAGGATGATACCACCTCTGATAGAATCATCCAGATCATGAATATGCTCTTGGCAAGAAGAATGTTATCAGGTATAGCTCTACCCTTAACGAAACTAGTTTGGTTGAGGGAAATAATTTTAAGAAGTAGAGGACTAATTCTATTGGCAATCAATTTAGCAATTAGTTTATGAAAGAAGGTGCAAAGGCTGATAGGTCTGAAATCTCCTCAAGATTCAGGATTATTAATTTTAGGAATGAGGACAGTGGAAGTGCTAGAAAAATATCTAGGTAAGGGATTTCCATTAAAGAAATCAATGACTTCATCGACTAAATCAGACTTAATAATAGGCCAATAATGCTAAAAAAATTGAGTGGTGTAGCCTTCCGGGCCAGCAACAGATTCAGTATTCATGCTATTAAGAATTCTACCAATCTCAATGTCCTTAGGAACCATATTAAGAAAGTGATTATCATCATTAGTAATTATTGAGGGAATCTAGTTGGAGTTGGAGATAGCTTATAAAGGAAGGTTCTTGTTCAATAAGTTTTTAAAATGATGGGTGACAGAATCTTTAATATCATTATTGTCAGTGATCCAGTTGCTGTTATCAATTTTAATTTTTTTTAATAGGGTTTAATGCTCTCTTTTTTTGGAAAAGAGCATGGAAATATCTAGTATTTCTGTCTCCATCAGCAATATGTTTGCTAGCGCCTTTTTTCGATGGTTTCTTCCATATTCTGATAGCTAACCAAGTTATCTTTGGCTTCATTCAAGTCCTCAAGTTTAGTGGAATCAGTCAAAACAACATTTTCAAGAGAACAAACCAATTGTTCCATGTTTTTGATATTGGCAAAGAGATTTTTAAAATGATGCTTGTTCCACCAATTAAGGTTTTGTTTAAGCCTTTTAAGCTTAAGCCAGAGGTGAATCATGCCTTTAATAGAATTATCAGGGTGAAGCGAGGCCATCAGTTGATGGAGACAACATTTAAGAAATCAATGTGTTGGATCCACATATTTTGGAATCTGAAAGAGGTAGGGGAGGTTAATCTATTAGAGGATTTTTTTGAGATATCAAAGAGAAGCATGATCGGACAAAGGTTACGCTCAAATGCTCAAGCAGTATGAGGCCCCTTGATTGATCTAGAGATAATTAAAAAGAATCCTGTCTAGCCATTGCCAGAGTCTAGAGTTATGCCAAGTATAATCCAAACCCAAATAGCAAATATCAATCAGATTACAATCAAGAATCATATTAGAAATTCTTCCATGGAATGAATGTTAGGAGAGCAACCTCCCCTTCTTTTTGAGGAAGAGAGAATAGGGTTAAAATCACCCCCTACCAACCAGGGTTTGTTGACTGAGGAGGCAAAGGTTCTTAAATTATCCAAAGGATGTTCCTACCTGCTCTATTACAAGAAGCATAAATAAAGGAACCTAAAGTAGAGAAATCACCCAATGAGATGTGGACATTAACCATTTGTTGAAGATCATCAAGGATAGATATATTGACTAAATTATTCCAGAAATACCAAATTTTATTGCTAATATTATAAAAGAAGTTGTGAAAGTTGAGTGTTCTAGCAACATGGTTGATCTAAGAAGAGTGTATGAAAGGTTCAATAATAACAAGTAAGGCTATGTTATGAATATGACAGAGACTTCTAATACGGTTGCGGACAATGAGAGTCCCAATACCTTGAACATTCCAAATTAGTAAGTTGATCATAATAAAATAAGAAAGAAAAGAGATAACTAAAGATATAATAAGGAAAGAAGAAAAGGAAAATATAAACATTTATTTATGGGAAGTTAGGGAAGATCTAGTAGTTCTAGTGGAGCTATTAGTCAACATTTTTGCTTTAAGTGATTTTTTTTAAAACAGTTTGAAAAGGACTATCTTTGTCCAAAGCATCATCATCCCAGAGAGACTGATTTGTGATATTCAGAATAGGACCTGTATCAGCCAAAGTATTTCTAATGGTAATTTCTCCTTCCTCAATGTCAGAATTAAGCTGAGAGAGTGGGTTAGCAAGTATCACTCTCAAGAGTAGGAGAAGGAGAGGTTTTGAAGCCATTAATAGCGTAGATTTCCGGATCAGTTTCAGAATTAGTTTTCAAATTTTGTTCCATCATCAAAGGATCACCCCAAAATTTTTTTTTGATTTTGTTCCAACCTCCAATTTTCATTCAAATCACCTCTAAGGATCATATGAGTCTCCTCGGGTTCACTAGCCAAGAGGGGTAGGTTAGACTGAATCAAGGTATTATCTTGAGGAGGCAAATTATTACAGTTAGAAGGACTGATAATCAAGCTATCATTTTCCTCCTCAAGAACCTCATTAGCAGTGTATTTAACTTGCTCAGATTGCTCTCCATTAGACAAAGCAGTGGATATAAAAGGAGTAGGGTAGGCGTAGGATTCCCATTTTGAGTGACCTTAGGCACATAACTAAATTTACTAACTTTATCATTTGATAGAGTAAGATTAGGATCAGGCAAATTTTTCTTTTTAAGTTTTGGATGCAACACAAAACATTCAGAATGATCGTGGCTATGAATTTTACAGTGTGTGCAAAAAATAGGAATACTCTCAAATTCAACTTTTTGATTATAACCAAACTTCTTAGAGCCAATCCAAACTTCTTTAGGATGCTTTTTAAAGATATCAATTTCAACCAAAATATGAGCAATAGAAGGTGATCTCACTGGCTGATCAATTTGAAGGCCGACCAAGAGAGCCCCAACTGCAAAGAGAACTTGATGTGTAGCATAATGTATTCTCATATTAGAAAGAGCTATCCATATAGGAACAATTGGGGAATCCTCTTTTATATCAAAAATAGGAGACCATTTTAGAAGTTTCATTTGATAATTAAAAACAAAGTAAGAGCGACGTGCAAAAACTCTTGAATAATCTAAGTCATTAGAGAGTTGAATTAAAACATGCCTTGGATCAATCAATCCAATAGTGAAAGCACCTGAAAGTTTAAGGCTATGAAAAAAAGATCAGATGTTATCGAGAGTTGGCCGTCGTAAGGGAAATTTACCAACTAAAGTGAATTCATAAGGCTTCACCAACTTTTCCACATCTAGATCCGAACACATAATCGCTGGCATGCCACGAAATGAGTTTGAGATCAAATTCACCAAAGAATTAGGGGAAAGGTTCGTACCAAATAATGTGTCCTTAAAGGACTTAACTGTAGGCAGAGTAGCGGATGTTTTTGGATCCACAATTCCATGTAATTCTAATGCCCTAGCCGATGCCTCCAAGATAGAGCAGCACGGCTGCACGGTAAGTGGTTATTCAGAGATAAACGATCAAAGAAATTGATCGAGAATGATCAAAAATTGGCCAAACAACAAGGAAATCATAATCAGCAGAAGGGAAAAATGCAATTGACAGAGAGCGTCCCGTTCGGGGTTGGGTTTAGGTTTAGTTTAGTTTTTTAGTTTAGTTTAGTTTATTTAGGGTTTATATTTAGTTTTTAGAGTTTAGGGTTTAGAGTTTTTCAGGTTTAGGGTTTAGGGTTTATGGTTTAAGGTTGAGGGTTTAGGGTTTAGGGTTTAGGTTTTAGGTTTAGGTTTTAAGTTTTTGTTTAGGGTTTAGGGTTTAAGGTTTTTTATAATTGAGAATGAATTCACATTCAACATTTCTTCTTTTGATTTCATCAACCAAGTAGCACACTAAGTTTTAAAATACATAAGCGATGACATAGATCAAAAATAAGCACCCATAGAGCAAATCAAAAACCCTAGATAAGTAGAACCATCTCTACTACTATGGCAAAGTTCCATAAGCAGGAGATCTAATCGACTATTTTTAGTTTCTCTGATTCCCATCAGAACCACTGCTGCCTCTCGAGTAGTGGAATATACCAACATATCTCTGATGTCTCCCTCCTACCACCAGGCCTCCGCTCCTCCCTCCATAACTGCTCATTCATCTCCATACCCACCAGGACTTCTAGATCCCTCACCACCAATGCAATAACCATCGTCTCCACCTTTACCTCCACTTCTAGACCTAAACAAAGCCTGGTTGACGGTCATGTTCCTGTCGACAAGTTTTTGCCCATTCTTAGGTTTTAGGGTTTCTTTAAGGTTTAGGGTTTAGGGTTAGTTTAGGTTTAGGGTTTAAGCTTTAGGGTTTAGGATTTAGGGTTTAGGGTAGTAGGTTTTTGTGTTTAGGGTTTAGGGTTTTAGGGTTTAGAGTTTAGGGTTTAACGTTTAGGGTTTAGGGTTTAGGGTTTAGGGTTTAGGGTCTAGGGTTTACGGTTTTAGGGTCTAGGGTTTAGGGTTGTAGGTTTAGGGTTGAAGGTTTAGGTTTGTAGGTTTAGGGTTGTAGATTTAGGGTTTATAGTTTAGGAATTATGGTTTAGAGTTTTTTTTAATTAAGTAAACTAGTATGTTTAGGTTTATTTAGTTTATTTAGTTTATTTTTTTATTTGGGTTTATTTCATTTTTTATTTTTATTTAGTTTAGTTTATTTATTTTAGGTTAGGTTTTTCATTTTAGTTTATCTTTTAGGTTTAGGTTTAAGTTTATGTTTACTTTTTAGTTTAGTTTTATTTTTATTTTATTTTTTAGGTTTAAGTATATTTTTTTTATTTTTAGGTTTAGTTTTAGGTTTAGGTTTAAGTTTTCTTTATATTAGTTTAGGTTTAGGTTTAGGTTTATTTTATTTTATTTATTTTTTTATTTTAGGTTTATGTTATTTTTAGTTTAGCATTTAGGTTTTTTTAATTTATTTTTAGATTTTATTTTTCGGTTTATTTTTTAGGTTTAGGTTTTTATTTAGTTTTTATTTTATTTTATTTTTTGTTTATTTTATTTTTATTTTATG
The DNA here is from genome assembly GCA_021442155.1 of Cymbidium sinense. Taxonomy (NCBI): domain Eukaryota; kingdom Viridiplantae; phylum Streptophyta; class Magnoliopsida; order Asparagales; family Orchidaceae; genus Cymbidium; species Cymbidium sinense. The sequence goes on from CM038214.1 coordinate 201,348,168, forward strand.
TTTAGTTTTTTTATTTAGGTTTTTTATTCAAAGGTTTATTTTATTTTATTTAGTTAGTTTAGGATTTTATTTATTTTATTTTAGTTATTTTTTATTTTTCATTTTATTTAATTTTTAGGCTTAAGTTTAGGTTTTGATTTGATTTTATTATTTTATTTTATTTATGTTTTTGTTTATTTATTTATTATTTTAAGTTTTATTTAGTTTAGGTTCAGGTATTTAGGTTTTTAATGTTTTCAATTTAGGGTTTAGGGTGTGGGGTTTTAGGGTTTTGGGTTTAAGGTTTAGGGTTTAGGGTTTAGGGTTTTAGGGTTTAGGGTTTAGGTTTAGGTTAGGGTTTAGGGTTTAGGATTATCTTAGGGTTTAAGGTTAGTTTAGGGTTTAAGTTTTAGGGATTAGGCTTTGGGGTTTAGGGTTTTTATGATTTATGGTTTAGGGTTTAGGGTTAGTTTATTGTTTAGGGATTAGGGTGAGGGTTTTAGGTCTAAGGTTTAGGGATTAGGGTGAGGGTTTTAGGTCTAAGGTTTATGTTTTAGGGTTTACATTTCAGGGTTATTTTAGGGTTTATGGTTTAGGGTTTTTTAGGGTTTATGGTTTAGGATTTAGGGTTGTAGGCTTAAGGTTTAGGATTTAGGGTTTAGGGATTTTTTTAAAATTAAGTGAAGTTAGTTTTAGGGTTTAGGGTTATTTATTTTAGTTTATTTTATTTTTTATTTTTTCTAGGTTTATTTTTTATTTTAATTTAGTTTAGTTTATGTTTATTTTTTTAGTTTTATTTTATTTTTTATTTTATTTTTAGGTTTAGGTTTATTTTTAATTTTAGGTTTAGGATTAAGTTTTTATTTTATTTTTTTAGGTTTAGGCTTTAGGTTTTTATTTTAGGTTTATTTTTAGGTTTATTTTTAGGTTTTATTTTTAGTTTAGGTTTAAGTTTATTTTTAGTTTATTTTATTTTATTTAGTTTAAAGGTTTACGTTTAGTTTATTTTAGGTTCAGGTTTACATTTTCTTTATTTTAGTTTAGTTTATTTTAGTTTAGGTTTACGTTTGTTTTACTTAATTTTTTATGATTAAGTCTTAGGTTTTATTTATTTATTTATTTTTATGTTTTAATTTTAGGTTTATTTTTACATTTAGGTTTATATTTAGTTTTTATTTTATTTTATGTTATTTTATTTTTATTATACATTTAGTTTATATTTTATTTAAATTTTTTATTTTTAGGTTTATTTATTTTTTAGTTTAGTTTTGGTTTGTATTCATTTTATTTTAATTTAGTTTTTATATTTTATTTTATTTTTTTAGGTTAAGGTTTAGGTTTAGCTTTAGGTTTAGGTTTAGATTTTATTTTCTTTTATTTTATTATTTTATTTTACTTTATGTTTTATATTTATTTTATTTTTTAAGTATTATTTAATTTAGGTTTAGTTTTTAGCTTTTTATGGTTTAGGGTTTAACATTAAAGGTTTGGGTTTTAAGGTTTAGGGTTTAGGGTTTAGGATTTAGGGGATCGGTTTGAGGGTTTAGGATTTAGGGTTTAGGGTTTAGGGTTTTAGGGTTTAGGGTGTAAGGTTTAGGTTTTAGGTTTAGGGTTCTGGGTTTTTGCTTTTTTTCTTTTAACATAGAACAAATTCAGATTCAACATTTCTTCTTTTTGATTTCATCAACCAAGTAACACACCAGGTTTTCTAAGACACAAGCGATGACATAGATAAAAAATGAGTACGCATAGAGCAAATCAAAAACCCTAGATAATTAGAGTCATCTCTACTGTAAAGACATAGTTCCATAAGCAGCAAATCAAGTTGGTCATTCATCAATTTCGCTTGTTCCCATCAGAACTACCCGGTCTCTTGAGTAGCGGGTTTCACCATCATATCCCCGATCTCTCCTTTGCCACCACCACGAACATAACCTTCATTGCTCCTCCTACCTCCATATCCACCAGTATCTCTAGATGCCCCACCACCACTACGATAATTATTGACTTCACCTTCATCTCCGCTGCCAGATTTAGACTGAGCCTGGTTGATGGTGTTGTTCCTGCCATCAAGGTTTAGGGTAGTAGGTTTTAGGGTTTAGGGTTAGGTTTTAGCATTTAGAGTTTAGGGTTTAGGGTTTAGGGTTTTAGGGTTTATGCTTTTAGTGTTTAGGGTTTAGGGTTAGGGTTTAGGATTTAAGGTTTAGAGTTTTTTAGGGATTAGGGTTTAGGGTTTAAGGTTGTAGGTTTAGGGCTTAGGATTTAGGGTTTATATGTTTTTTGTATTTAAATTAAGTAAATCGACAGGTTTAGGTTTATTTAGTATATTTAGTTTATTTTATATTTATTTTAGATTACTTTATTTTTTATTTTTATTTAGGTTTTATTTTTATTTTTATTTAGTTTTGTTTGTTTATTTTAGGTTTATTTATTTTAATTTAAGTTTTTTATTTTAGTTTATTTTTTAGGTTTAGGTTTATTTTATAGTTGAGTTTTATTTTTATTTTATTTTTTAGATTTAGGTTTTATTTTTTATTTTTAGGTTTAGGTTTAGGTTTTTATTTTATTTTTTAGGTTTGGGTTTTAGTTTTTTAGTTTAGGTTTGTGTTTTCATTTTATTTTTCAATTTAGGTTTATTTTTAGTTTATTTTATTTTATTTAGTTTAGGTTTAGGTTTAGCTTTAGTTTATTTTAGGTTTAGGTTTATGTTTAGGTTTTATTTATTTTAGTTTAGTTTATTTTAGTTTAGGTTTAAGTTTATTTTATTTTGTTTATTTTAGGTTTAGGTTTTTTTTTTTAATTTTAGGGTTTAGGTTTAATTCTTTATTTATTTTTAGGTTGATTTTTTAAGTTTACGTCTTTATTTAGTTTTTATTTTATTTTATTTTAGTTTATTTTTTTATTTTACATTTAGTTTTTATTTTATTTAAGTTTTTATTCTTAGGTTTATTATTTTTTTAGTTTAGTTTAGGTTTTTATTTATTTTATTTTAGTTTAATTTTTAATTTTTATTTTATTTTATTTTGAGGTTTAGGTGAAGGTTTTAGTTTAGGTTTTAATTTTAGTTTATTTTTTATTTTATTTTTATGTTTTATTTAGTTTAGGTTTATGTTTTAAGGTTTTTAGGGTTTAGGGTTTAGGGTTTAGGTTTAAGGATTTAGGGTTTGGGGTATAGGGTTTAGGGTTCAACGTTGTACATTTTAAGGTTTAGGGGTTTAGGGTTTAGTGTTTAAGGATTTAGGGTTTAGGGTTTTGGGTTTAGGGTTTAGAGTTTAGTGTTTAGGGTTTAGGGTTAGTTTTAGGGTTTAGGGATTTTTATTTTTTATTTTTATGAAATTAAGTAAAGTAGTCGGTTTAGGTTTATTTAGTTTTTTTTATTTAATTTAGTTTATTTACTTTTTAAATTTATTTAGGTTTATTTTTATCTTTATTTGGTTTAGTTTATTTATTTTAGGTTTATTTATTTTAGTTTAGGTTATTTATTTTAGTTTATTTTTTACGTTTATGTTTATGTTTAGGTTTATTTTTTAGTTTATTTTTATTTTTATTTTATTTTTTAGGTTTATGTATTATTTTTTATTTTTAGGTTTAGGTTTAGGTTTTTATTATATTTTTATCTATTTAGGTTTTAGGTTTTATTTTAGGTATATTTTTAGGTTTTCTTTTTAAGTTTAGGTTTAGGTTTAGTTTTAGTTTATTTTATTTTATTTTATTTAAGTTTAGGTTATCTTTGGTTTAGGTTTATTTTTATTTTAGGTTTATGCTCTTTTTTAGTTTAGGGTATATGTTTTATTTATTTATTTATTTTTAGGCTTATTTTTTTGGTTTAGGTTTTCATTTAGTTTTTATTTCCTTTTATTTTAGGTTTTCTTTTTTACAATTTTTTAGGTTTAATTTTTATTTTGTTTATGATTTTTATTTTTTAGTTTAGTTTAGGTTTTTATTTATTTGATTTTAGTATAGTTTTTATTTATTATTTTATTTGTTTAGGTTTAGGGTTTAGGTTTTTATTTTAGGTTCATTTAATTTTATTTTACATTTAGTTTTTATCTTATTTAGGTTCTTTTCAGTTTATTTTATTTTTAATTTAGTTTAGGTTTTTATTTATTTTGTTATAGTTTAATTTATATTTTTATTTTATTTTATTTTATTCTTAGCTTAAGGTTTCGGTTTAAGTTTAGGTTTCAGTTTGGGTTTTATTTTTATTTTATTTTTATTTTATTTAAGTTTAGGTTTTTTTTCATTTATTCTATTTTTAGGTTTTATCTTGTTTAGGTTTAGGTTGTTAGGTTTTTAGGGTTTAGGGTTTAGGGTTTGGGGTTTAGGGATTATGGATCAGGGTTGTAGGTTTTAGGGTTTAGGGCTTTGGATTTAGGGTTTTAGGGTTTTTGGTTTAGGGTTTTGAGTTTAAGGTTTAAGGTTTAGGGTTTAGGGTTTAGGTTTTAGAGTTTTAGGGTTTAGGGTTAGTTTTAGGGTTTTGGGGTTAGGGTTATGGTTTTTTATTTTATTTTCTTTTTATTTATTTTTTAAATTAAGTAAATTGTTAGGTTTAGGTTTATATAGTTCATTTTTTATTTATTTTAGTTTACTATATTTTCTATTTTTATTTATGTTTATTTTTATTTTTCTTTTTTTAGTTAGTTTGTTTGCTATATTTTTTAATTTTTTTATTTTAATTTATTTTTAAGGTTTAGGTTTGGGTTTAGGTTTATTTTTTAATTTAGTTTATTTTTATTTTATTTTAGGTTTAAGTTTTATTTTTTAGTTTTTGGTTTAGGTTTGAGTTTTTATTTTATTTCCTTAAATTTAGGTTTTAGGTTTTATTTTAGGTTTATTTTTCGGTCTTCTTTTTTAGTTTTGGTTTAGGTTTATTTTTTAGTTTATTTTATTTTATTTAGTTTAGGTTTAGGTTTAGGTTTTATTTATTCTAGTTTAGGTTTAAGTTTATTTTATTTTTATTTTAGGTTTAGGTTTTTTTTAGTTTAGGGTTTAGGTTTAAACTTTTATTTATTTTAGGTTTATTTTTTAGGTTTTGCTTTTTATTTAGTTTTAGGTTTAGGTTTAGGTTCGGGTATAGGTTTTAGTTTAGGTTTTTATTATATTTTATTTAGGTTTAGGTTTTTTATTTATTTTATTGTTAAATTTTATTTAGTTTAGGTTAATGTTTTTAGGGTTTAGGGTTTAGGCTTGTTTATTTAGGGTGTAGGGTGTAGGGTTTAGGGTTAGCTTTAGGGTTTAAGGTTTAGCATTTAGGGTTTAGGATTTCTGGTTTAGGGTTTAGGGTTTTTTTTTAAAGTAAGTCAACCGATAGTTTTAGGATTATTTAATTTATTTTTTATTTATTTAGTTTATTTTATTTTTTTATTTTTATTTAGGTTTATATTTTATTTATATTTAGTTTAGTTTATTTATTTTTGGTTTATTTATTTTAGTCTAGGTTTTTTATTTTAGTTTATTTTTAGGTTTAGGTTTAGGTTTATGTTTATGTTTTAGTTTAGTTTTAGTTTATTTTATTTTTTATGGTTAGGTTTCATTTTTTTTTATTTTTAAGTTTAGGTTTAATTTTCTATTTTATTTTTTTGGTTTAGGTATTTGGTTTAGGTTTTAGGATTTAGGGTTAGTTTTAGTGTTTGGGGTTTAGAGTTAGTGTTTTTCTATATTTTTTATTTTATTTAAATTAAGTAAACTAGTAGATTTAGGTTTATTTAGTTTATTTTTTTATTTATTTTAGTTTATATTTTTTTAGGTTTATTCTTATTTTTATTTAGTTTATAGTTTATTTCTTTTTAATTTAGGTTTTTATGTCAGTTTATTATTTAGGTTTAGGTTTTTATTTTATTTTTTTATGTTTAGGTTTTATGTTTTTTATTTAGGTTTAATTTTAGGTTATATTTTTTAGTTTGGGCTTAGGTTTATTTTTAATTTATTTTATTTTATATAGTTTAGGTTTAGGTTTAGGTTTAGCTGATTTTAGGTTTTATTTACTTTAGTTTAGGTTTAGGTTTATTTTATTTTGTTTATTTTATTTTTATTTTAGGCTTAGGTTTTTTTATTTTACGGTTTATGTCTTTTTATTTATTTTTAGGTTTATTTTTTAGGTTTAGGTTTTTAATTTGTTTTTAGGTTTAGGTTTAGGTTTAAGTTTAGGTTCATATTTTGGTTTTAGTTTAAGTTTTCACTATATTTTATTTAGGTTTAGGTTTATTTAATTATTTATTTTTAGGTTTTAGTTAGTTTAGGTTAAGGTTTTTACTGTTTAAGGTTTAGATTCTTTTTTAAATTAAGTATACTGGTAGGTTTAGGTTTATTTAGTTTATTTTTTATTTTTTCAGTCTATTTTATTTTTTGTTTTTGTTTTGGTTTATTTTTTATTTAGTTTAGTTTATTTATTTTAGGTTTATTTTAAGTTTAGGTTTTCTATTTTAGCTTATTTTTTAGGTTTATGTTTTGGTTTATGTTTACTTTTTTAGTTTAGATTTATTTTGATTTTATTTTTTAGGTTTAGGTTTTACCTTTTATTTTTAGGTCTAGGTTTACATTTTTATTTAATTTTTTAGGTTTAAGTTATAAGTTTTTATTTTAAGTTTATTATATTTTTCTTTCACATTTAGTTATTATTTTATTTTAGTTTTTTATTTTTAGGTTTATTTTATTTATTAGTTTAGTTTAGGTTTTTATTTATTTTATTTTAGTTTAGTTTTTAGTTTTTCTTTGATTTTATTTTTTAAGGTTTAGGTATTTTTATTTATTTTATTTTTAGCTTTTATTTAGTTTAGGTTTAGGTTTTTAGGTTTTTATTATTTAGTGTTTATAGTTTAAGGTTTAGGGTTTAGGTTTGGGGTTTAGGGTTTAGGGTGGGTTCGGGGTTATAGGGTTTAGGGTTTTATGGTTTAGGGTTTAGGGTTTAGGGTTTAGGGTTTAGGGGTTAGTTTTAGGGTTCAGGGTTTAGGGTTAGGATTTTTTATTTTTTATTTTATTTTATTTAGAATTAAGTAAATTGGTAGGTTTAAGTTTATTTAGTTTATTTTTTTATTTATTTTGGTTTATTTTACTTTTTAATTAGGTTTATTTTTATTTTTATTTAGTTTAGTTTATTTATTATAGGTTTATTTATTTTAACCTAAACTAAAACTAAAATAACAAAATAAAAAAATAAATCTAAATAAAAATAAACTGTCCTACTTACTAAACTGTTCTTAAACCAGTAAAGGAAGTTTTAAATCACCTAAACTTCAAATAAATAAACCCCATTTTAATTAAAACCCCAACTCCTTAAGCTATGATACTACTATAAAAAAAACAGGAAAACTAAAACTCTAAAACATAAACCTCCATCACCCACCACCACTATAATAATCGCTGCCTCCACCTTCGTCTCTACTGCCAAATCTAGACTAAGCTTGGTAGATAGTGATGTTCCTATCATCAAGGCTCTGCCCATTCTTAGGGTTTAGGTTTATTAAGTTTTAGGGTTTAAGTTTATTTTTTAATTTATTTAATTACTTTAATGCTTAGGTTTGGGTTAGGCTTAATGTTTGTGGTTTTAGGGTTTAGGGTTTTAGGTTAATGTTTTTGGTTTAGGGTTTAGGGTTTGGGGTTTAAGGTTTGGGCTTTAAGTGTTGGATTAGGGTTTGTGTTTCAGTTTAGTGTTTAGGCTTCAGGGGTTTTGAGGGTTTTTTTAGGGTTTAGGTAGGGTTAGCTTAGGTTTAGGGTTTTAGGTTTGTGTCAGTGGTTTGAGTTTGTGTTAATTGGATAGTGGTTTAGGGTTTATGGTTTGTGGTTTTAGTTTAAGTTTTAAGATTGGGTAGGTTTGTGGTTTAGTGTTTAGTGTTTAAGCTTTAGGATTTAGGACTATTTTTTTAAATTAAGTAAACCGGTAAGTTTTGGTTTATTTAGTTTATTTTTATTTATTTTAGTTTAGTTTACTTTTTATTTTTATTTATTTTAGTTTAGGTTTTTAATTTTTTTTTTATTTTTTAGTTTTAGGTTTTATTTTTTCTTTTTAGGTTTAGGTTTAGGTTTTCATTTTATTTTTTTAAGTTCAGATTTTAAGTTTATCTTTAGGTTTTATTTTTTAGTTTAGATTTAGGTTTACTTTAATTTATTTTATTTTATTTAGTTTAGGTTTATTTAATTTATTTTTTATTTATTTTGGTTTATTTTATTTTATATTTTTATTTATGTTTATTTTTTTATTTAGTTTAGTTTATTTATTTTAGATATATTTATTTTAATTTAGGTTCTTTATTTTAGTTTATTTTTTAGGTTTAGGATTATTTTTTAATTGAGTTTTATTTCTATTTTATTTTTTAGGTTTAGGTTTTATTTTTTATGTTTAAGTTTAGATTTAGGTAATTTTTTATTTTCTTATGTTGAGATTTTAGGTTTTTATTTTAGGTTTTATTTTTTAGTTTAGGTTTAGGTTTTTTTTAGTTTACATTTAGGTTTAGGTTTAGTGTACTTTAGGTTTTGGTTCAGGTTTTATTTATTTTAGTTTAGTTTATTTTATTTTAGGTTTAGGTTTTTTATTTTGTTTATTTTATTTTCATTTTAGGTTTAGGTTTTTTTTAGTTTAGGTTTTAGGTTCTATTTTTCATTTATTTTTAGGTTTTATTTTATTTTAGGTTTTATTTTATTTTAGGTTTATTTTATTTTTATTTTATGTTTAGTTTCTATTTTATTTAGTTTTTTTATTCTTAAGTTTAATTTGTTTTTTTAAATTAGGTTAGGTTATTATGTATTTTATTTTACTTTATTTTTATTAGGTTATCTTATTTTATTTAGGATGTTTAGATTTTAATTTATGTTTATTTTATTTTATTTTATTTATGGTAGTTATTTTATTTATTTTATTTTTGGTTTAGTAAGTTTAGGTTTAGTAGTTAGATTTAGGGTTTAGGTAGTTTAGGGTTAGGTTTAGGTTTAGGATTTAGCATTTAGGTTTGGGTAGTGGTTAGGTTAGGAGTTTAGGGTTTAAGTAGGGTTTGGGTTTAAGTAGGGAGGTTATGGTAGTGTCATTTAGGATTAGTGGTGGTAGGAGGTTTAGGTGGGTTAGCTTAGTGGAGAGTTTAGAGAGTTTAGGGTCAGGTTATTTAGATGGTTTATGTTTAGGATTTAGGGTTAGTGGGTTTAGGGTTTGGGTTTTAGGGTTATTTTGGCTTATTTAGGTTTATTTTTAATAGAGAACAAATTCTGATTCAACATTTCTTCTTTTTGATTTCATCAACCAAGTAAGACACCAGGTTTTCTAAGACACAAACGATGACATAGATAAAAATGAGCTTGCTTAGAAGAAATTAAAAACCTTAGATAACTAGAATCATCTCTACTATAAAGACAGCCATAGCGCAGTCATGTCGTTTCTATAGCTTCTAGTTCCAATCAACCACTGCCTCTCGGTAATCGGATCCACCATCATATCCCTGATCTCTCCCTCCGCCACCACCACAGCTATAACCTCCATCGTTCCTCCCGCCTCCATAACCACCACTGCTTCGACCACCACCTCCATATCCATCAGCACCTCTAGATCCCCAACCACCGCTATGATAAATCACCTTCACCTCATCGCCGACATCAACTTGGTTGATGGTGATGTTCCTGTCAGGTGCCCAATGTAGCATTTAGGTTTAGGTTTATTAGGTTTTGTGGTTTAGGTTTATTTTTTTATTTTAGTTACTTTAAGTTTAGGTTTAAAGTTGGGGGTTAGGGTTTGGTTTAGGTTAGGGTTTAGGATTTAGGTTTAGGGTTTAGGGTTTATGGTTTAGGGTTTAGGTTTAGCGTTGGTTTTAGTGTTAGGGTTTAGGGTTTATGATTTAAGATTAGGGTTTTAAATTATGTAAGAGGGTTTAAGTTTATTAGTTAATTTTAATTTATTTTAGCTTATTTTATTTTTATTTTATCTAGGCTTTATATACTTTTTATTTAGTTTAGTATATTTATTTTTAGGTTTATTTATTTTAGTTTAGGTTGTTATTTTATTTTATTTTTTAGGTAGGTTTCCATTTTTTTTGAGTTTATTTTAATTTTATGTTTAGTTTAGGTTTTTAGGTTTTAGGTTTTAGTTAGGGTTTTAGGGTTTGGTTTAGGGTTTAGGGTTGGGTTTTGGGTTTGAGTTTAGTGTTTAGGTTTTTAGGGTTTATTTGGGTTTATTTAAGCTTTAGGGTTTATTTTAGGGTTTATGGTTTATGGTTTATTTTAGGGTTTATTTAGGTTTTGGTTAGGGTTTATTGTTTTATTTAGGTTTAAGGTTTTTTTTTGGGTTTGGGGTTTAGGGTTTAGGGTCAGTTTAGTGCAGTGGGTTTGTTAGGTTTGGTTTTAGTTTTAGGGTTTAGGGTTTAGGGTTAGGTTTCTTTTAAATCTTTATTTTTAAGGTTGGGTTTAGGGTTTAAATTTTAATTTAGTTTTATTTTAGGTTTTTTCTTTTGGGAAACCCCATAGGAATTTTATTGCCACAAAAAAGAGGGTTACAAGGTCCCAATGGAGATAAACTCCACACTACTAAAGAGCTACAATCATAGAGAGTAAATCACCTATCTAAGTAAAAAACCAAAAGCAAAAGAGTAAAGGAAAGCAAAAGATACAAATTGATTAACATAGATAAGCTAATGAATAGATCTAGGCCAAAGCTCTTCAGGATGAAAGAATGCATGACACTAGGGAGCAAACCTGCAAGAGAACAAGAGAAATGCACTTGCAAGAGAAAAAGAGAAGTGCATCTGCAAAAATGAAGAAAGATAGAAATTAGAACTTAAAGCGATCTGAGAAAGTGAAAAGAGCAAAGATAAACCGAGGAAAATTTATAGAAGTGTGTGAAAGAAGGCTAGGCTCACACACCAAATTGGGGGCAAAATATGAGCATCCAAACTTCAAAGGGTTACATCACAAGAGCTACTACCAAACCAAGAAGGAGTGAAATCATCACCCATCATAGCCTACAAACCCTGGGAGAAGAAAGCAGCCATTTGTTGAAAGTCTTATGGGCCTTAGTACCTGCAAACCTAAACAAAGCCATATATAATATAGAAAGGAGATAGCAAAGAGCATAAAGATAAGGGGTCCCATGCAGGAAAATTATCATCAATATAGTCACCATAGCATGAGAATCCCTATACATATGAGAATGAGCCATCTTTGCCAGAATCCCTTTAAAACCATAGCCAAGAGTATAATTAGGCCAGCATAAAAACCCACCACAAGAGAACAGCAGAAAAGCAACCTGCTGAAATCTTGCTAAGCAAATCAATGAGCCAAACATATGAGACATATAAGAAACTTTCAAGCGATGAGTATAGCCATGGAGTATAGTCCAGAAAAGAAACCCAATCATAATAAGCAATGTAGATGTTAACAACCCCCTTATTAATAACCATTGCAGAAGTTAACAAAAAGTAAATGTAAAGTAAGGCAGTAGAACCCAAACCCAAATAATGAAAGTGATGAAGTCTAACAGACCAAGGTTAGAATGCAAGAACAAATTAGTTAATAACCATAGAAATAGTCGATCCCACCATAAACAGCACCAAATAAAGACAGTAAGAAAGACAAGCCCAGTAACAGCATGCTGGTCATAAAACTCGATAATCCAGATTAGCAAACAACCAAGATAGCAAGACAGCAAAAGACAGCAGCTGTCCATAGAACCACCCATTCAGAATAGACAGTGCATAAGATAATAACCAAGTAGATAGAAGCATAATCACAGGGATCTGCACAAGTCTAACTAAACCAAGATGGAAAAAATAGTAGCAAATTAAGTAGTCCATAGATATCAGGTGATAAGCAGTAGCCCAGACAAAAACAACAAAGATAATTAGTAAGACAACCCCATAAGCAACTTGCTAGACATAAGACCCTAAAGTCCCATAGTCAATAGATAAAACAACAGAACAATTATTGCACCCACCATAAGATAAACCAATATAAAATAGAGAAACATCATAGACACTTAGGGGGTTCAAAGGAGAGCCAACATTGGAATCCTGAAAAACCAAGACAGCAGATAACCAAGACAACAAACAACCAAGATAGCAAATAACAGCTAATTGGCCATAAAGCCACCCATTCAGAATGGACAGTGCATTAGTTAGTAACCAAGTAGGTATAATCATAGGCAACAAATAACAAAGCCATTATTGCACCCACCATAAAATAAACCAAAATAAAATAGTGATAAAACATAGGCATAGAAGGGGTTCAAAGGAGAGCTAACATTGGAATCCTTCAAGATAAAGAAAAGCAGAAATTAAGCCAACAACATTAGTAAAAGCAGACTGGAAAGAAGACAAAAAGAAAGTCCAATCCTAGAAGGAGAAAATAATAATAATATGGGTATAAGGTGTCTCCATACGGTTGGGAGATGAGATTAGCAAGAACAATCAGAAAAACCAAGATAGCAAATAACCAAGACAACAAACAGCCAAGATAGCAAATAATAGCTAGCTGACCATAGAACCACCCATTCAGAATAGACAGTGCATAAGATAACACAGGGATCTGCACAAGTCTAACATAACAATGATGGAATAAACAGCAGCAGATTAAGTAGTCCACAAATATCAGATGATAAGCAGCAGCCCAGTCGCAAACAGCAAAGTCAATCAGAGAAACAACCTAAGAATTAGTTTGTTGGACTAAAGACCCGATAATCCAACAGCCAACAATTAAAATAGCAAAAAAATTGTTGCACCCGCCATAAGATAAATCAGTAAGGAACAGGGAGACAATATAGACTCAAAAGGTGTTCAAGAAAAAACCATCATTGAAATCCTTCAAGATAAAGAAAAGCAGAGTAGCAGGTAAGCCAACATCACCAGTAAAAATAGGCTAAAATGAAATCTAGAAGGGGGCACAGCCCTATTAAAGAGAGAAAAGACAGCTAAATTCTAGCCTGCCATGCAGCTGTACAAAATTATAGCAATTACATAATGAGACAGCAAAGTCATGAGGCCATGAACAAATTTCCGGATTATGGAAAAGAAGAAAAACACAGCCTTAATCATATAATGGAAAATTACAATAGTACCCATAAATAGAATAAAAGATAGCGTCCTATAAAGCAAAAAGAAAAGCATAAAATAATCCATCTCCTCCATCGATAGGAGAAACCTTACCAAAAGCAAGGTTTCGTGAAAATAACAAGGCGAAACCCCAAATAAGGTTAAGGAAAGTAATCCAATAGTAGATGCCATAAAGATCATCAAGTAACCTGAAAGGGGTAACAGGAATTAGCATCAGCAAAATCTAGAGAAACATCAAAATTAAACAGAAGTTGATCATGCGCTAAACAATGTAATGTACATTCCAAACCAATAGGATGGATTAATTTCAGGTAAGGGAGTCCGATTATCCAAATTAACCAAACCATGCAAATGTTTAGGAAGTGTAAGTTGATCAAAGAATTTTATGCCATCCTAGCACCCGATTAGCAGGTAATGCATGCATTACCTTCACCATACATGAGTGATTTTAAAATAGAGTTAAGAGAGGAGAGCTCTAGTCTGCTTTAGAAGGTAGTATAATTCTGTATTTCCCACTTTAGTGGAAGTCAAAAGATCAATCAGCAACAGGGCATCCACCTCAATACAAATATTAAGCCAACCTTTTTGAAGGCAAATCTCAATAGCTTTGTAACTGCCATTAGCTCAACAAAAGGAACAGAGCAAGTATTAAGGGGGTAAGCAAAAGCACATAAGACTTTACATTAAGGTTTCTAAGGATGCTACCACAGCCAGAAGCATTTTGAGAAATAGAACCATCAGTGTTAATTTTAATAGTATTAGCATGAGGTTTTACCCAATAAATAATCTTGTCATCCTTACCGTTGGGTGTATCCAGCATGTTAAAACCCAGTTTATTGGTCACAAATTTACAACCTTTAAATTGATTGTAGTTAATTAAATTGGAATTAAATAAGTCACGAATTTTATTTTTAATTCTAGCAATTATCCTCATGTGGTTCATAAGAGTCCTACAATTTTTTACATCATTTCTGTCCATCCATATGAACAAAATAAGAGTGATAGCAGTGATGACTTTAATGTGGCCTTTTCAAAATAAACTTCAAGAAGTTGGTATAAAGTTAAGGAGCCATTGAATTTGTCAATGTTAAAGAGATCATCATACCAAATCAAAAGTTTGGAAGCAATGGCTGCTAACAAAAAAACATGATTCACATTCTCAATGTGAAAGCGAGAAGCATTTTGAAGGTAAGTAAAAACCTTTACCCCACATCAAGGAGTCAACAGGGATGAAGTTTTTCAGGATACACCAAGTTAGAACAGAATAAGAAATAGGAATATTGTTATTCCAAATTTTGAAAAACACATTGGAAAAGTCATGAGCTTCTTTAATATGAATCCAAACATTTTTAAGGTTGAAGTCACCGTTTTGAGAAAGCTTAAAAAGGATCTGATCATGAATGCTAGGAATGATAGGAATAGTAGTAAGCCTATTTAAAAGAGAGAAAGGAATATAATCAGTAAGCTTACTATTGTTCCACATATTATTCTGCCAGAAAGAGTTCACTTTAATAGTAGCAGTGGAATGAGTAGAAAGTAAGTCATCAATGGACCCACCTCCAGCCAAGTTATCTTGCCAAAAGAAAGAGGTACCAGAGTTAATCCCCCAAGATATTAAAGATTAGGCTTCCCATTTGATGGAACAAAGTCTTTTACAAATAGGAGAGTCTCCCGCTCTATAGGGGAAAATGAGAGGGTGCTTACCCTAGTAGTATTTGGCAGTCATGAAATTATCCCAAAGACTATTGTTGCTCCTAAAACTGCACCAAAGTTTATAGGAAAAAGTAGTGATAGCTTCCTTGATTGGCTTACATCCAAGTCCACCTTCAGCAAGAGTGCCACAGCTTTTATACCAAGAGGTCCAATGCTTCTTTTAGAAGAATTATTAGAACCCTAAGAAGAAGGAGGTGCTCAATGCTAATGAAATTGGTCGGCACAATGGTTTGAATGAGATATAGAGGCATGGAGTTAAGGGTGCTCTTAATCAAAGTGAGCCTACTACCAAAAGAGATTTTTTGGATTAGCTCATCAAAGAGATGTGATCTTTTCTGACATTTAAAAAGTGGAGCACCAAGATATTTAATAAGAAGTTATTATTGCTGAAAGTTAGTAATTCTCAAGTTAGAGGAAGGAATGAAACAACTTTTACCTTCATCAAGAAAAGACCACTACCAAATTTATTTAAAAGATTCTTAATAGTTTTAATGTGATGAATAGAGGCATTACAAAGATTATGAAGACATCAGAAAAACTAAGATGAGAGATAGGAAGACCACCTTGAGTTCTAAAATATCGGGATTATTGTTGAAAAGATCATTAAGGCTCCTCAAAGATATTCAACAACAATAATAAAAAGAGAGGGTGATAAGGGATCTCCTTGTCTCAAACCATGCAACGAAGGGAAAAAACCAAGAGACTCACCATTCATGATAACGAAGAACCAAACATTGGTAATACAATTTTTAATGAGGTGGATAAAATAGTCAAAAAAACCAAACAAATGAAGAATTTGGAAGAGGAAATTCCAAGAGAGGTTGTTAAAAGCTTTAGAGATGTCCGGAAAAGGATGTTACCACCTCTAGAAGCATCAATATCATGAATCACTTGGGAAAGAAGAATGTTGTCGATATAGCTCTACCTTTAATGAATCGCTTTGGTTGGGTGAAATAATTTTAGGCAGCAGCGGACTAATTCTATTGGCAATTAATTTAGCAATGAGTTTATGAAAGAAGATGCAAAGGCTGATAGGTCTGAAATCACCCCAAGATTCAGGATTATTAATTTCGAGAATAAGAGCAATGGAAGTGCTAGAAAAGTATCTAGGTAAAGGATTGCCATCAAAAAAATCAACGACATCATCAACAAGGTCAGACTCAATAATAGGCCAACAATGCTGAAAAAATTGAGTCGTGTAGCCTTCATGGCCAGCAACAAATCAGTGTTCATGCTATTGAAAATATTACCAATCTCAGCTTCCGTAGGACGCAAACTAAGCAGGTGGTTGTCATCATTAGTAATCATTGAGGGAATCAGGTGTGAGTTGGAAAGAGCTTCAAAGGAAGGGTTGTTATTTAATAAAATTTTAAAATTATGTATGATAGAATCTTAATATCATTATTATCAGTGATCCAACTACCGTTATCATTTTTATTTTTTTTAATAGAGTTTAAGGCTCTCTTTTTTTTTTTGAAAAGAGCATGGAAGTACCTGGTATTTTTGTAACCATCAGCAATATGTTTGCTAGCAGCCTTTTGTTGCCAATAGGTTTCTTCCATATTCTAATATTTAACCAAGTTATCTTTAGCTACATTCAACTCCTCAAGTTTAGTAGTCGGTCAAAAACAAAGATCTTCAAGAGAATAAACTAATTGTTCCATATTTTTGAGATTGGCAAAAAGATTTTTAAAATGATGCTTGTTCCACCAAATAGGTTTTGTTTAAGCCTTTTAAGTTTAAGCCAGAGGTGAATCATACCTTTAACAGAATTATCCAGATGAAGAGGGGCCATCCCGTTAATGGATACAACATTTATGAAATCAATGTGTTGGATCCACATATTTTGGAATCTAAAAGAAGTGGGGAAGGATAATCTACTGGAGGGATTTTGGACATAAATCAAAAGCGGAGCATGATTAGACAAAGTTCTACTCAAATGTTCAACAGAAGTAATGGGCCATTGATTGATCCAAAGAGAATTAAAAGAGTCCTATCAGCGCCGTGAGTCTAGAGTTATGCCACGTATAGTTGGAGCCCATAAAGCCAATATCAATCAGATTGTAATCAAGAATCATATTAGAAAATTCTTCCATGGAATGAATGTTAGGAGAGCAACCTCCCCTTCTTTTCGAGGAAGAGAGGATAGTGTTGAAATCACCCCCAACCAACTAGGGTTTGTTGACCGTGGAGGCAAAGGTTCTTAAGTTATCCCAAAGGATGTTCCTACTAGCTCTATTATAAGAAGCATAAATAAAGGAACCAAGGATAGAAAATTCACCCAATGAGATGTGGACATTAACCAATTATTGAAGATCATCAAGGATAGAGATGTTGACTAAATTATTTCAAAAATACCAAATTTTATTGCTAATATTATAAAAGAAATTTTGAAAGCCAAGCATTCTAGCAACATGGTTGATCTTAGAAGAGTGTATGAATGGTTCAATAACATTAAGTAAGGCTATGTTATGAGTACGACAAAGACTTTTAATATGATTGCAGACAATGAGAGTCCCAATACCCCTAACATTCCAAATAAGTAAATTGATCATAATAAAAAAGGAAGGAAAGGAAAAGAGATAACTAAAGAAATAAAAAGCAAGAAGAAAAGAAAAGTAGAGGCAGTTATTTAAGGGAAGTTAGAGAAGATCTAGTAGTTCTAGTATTAGGTATTAGGTATTAGGTATTAGGTATTAGGATTTAGGGTTTATGGTTTAGGATTTAGGGTATAGGGTTTATGCTTTTAGGGCGTAGGGTTTAGGGTTAGGGTTTAGGGTTTAGGGTTTATGGTTGTAGGTTTATGGTTTAGGATTTAGTGTTTTTTTTTAAATTAAGTAAATCGATAGGTTTAGGTTTATTTAGTTTATTTTTTTATATTTTATTTTATTTTATTTTTTATTTTTATTTAGGTTTATTTTTTAGTTTTGTTTAGTTTAATTTGTTTATTTTAGTTTATTTTTTATTTGATTATTTTATTTTGGTTTGGTTTTAATTATTAATTTTAATTTTAGGTTTTATTTAGTTTAGGTTTAGGCTTTTATTTTTTTAAGGTTTAGGGTTTAGGGTTTAGGGTGTTTGGAGTTAGGTTTTAGGGTTTAGGATTTTTTTTGTGTTTAGGGTTTAGAGTTTAGGGTTCACCTCTTGAGATTGGCTTGGAGTCAACTAACTCTGAGGATCCCATAGGAGAAGTTGTATGCATGCCAGATGAGAACGTGGAACTTTTCAAAATCTCATCATTCCAAGAAGTCACTGAAGTCAACCTACGTAGTGGAGAAGTTCTACTTCTTAGGAGCAAGTCATTGGTTCCAAATATCCCCTCCATAAGATGCTCCACCCATGGATATGCCTGTGGAGGACCAAGCCAGAGTTGATTACAATGTCCTAGCTCACCTTAGAAAGTTTCCAGCTAAGTTAAGCAGATACGATGCCCTCGTCATATCCAAAGAGATGAGAGAATCTCTAGTGAAGGCCTTACTTGATCTAGAGATATGTTTAGCTCAGCTGATCGCTATTAAGGAGAAGGCATGCAACTCGAAGGACATCTTAAGAGTTACATTTAGCAATGAAGACTTACTTTTAGGGATGACCGAGCTCAACTGCCTCTTCACATTATGTGTTTTAAGTTGAAATTTAATTAGATTACTAGGGCTTATAATCCACCAACACAAGGTTGTGGGAATGCCTAAGAGGTGAGGATTTATGCTCGTAGCCCGAAGGAAATAGCTACCTCGGATCTTAAATCTTGGGAGCTTTAGTACAAGCTAAAGCATTACCTAAATCTATCTGACCGGTGGACATAAGGGTTTACCTCCACAAGAGAGAATAAATTGTCCAACTTCCGGACTCATAATTGCTTGAAGTGGCCGCCAGCAAACTCCTCCAATGATTTTAAAACCATGTAGTCTGGTCTTATGAATTGTAAGAAAGCTAGGGTAGTTATTTAATCCTAAGTGTATCAATATAAGTAATATATTTTAGCACACTTAAATGATTAATGTAAGTGTATGTTTAGAATTTATATTTTATTTGATTGAATTATTTAAACATATTAATTTAAAACTTTATCCAAATTCTTATACAAAAGGACATAAGAAAGAAATTAAATAGGCATGTTATAAATCCAGAAGTGAGGTAATTAAATAACCTCCTTGGAGCTAGCTAAAGTCTCGTATTCTCGAGTTGTCTAGACTATATACCCATTTGCATTCAAACATATGTAAATCCGTATACATGAACTTAGGAAGTAAGCTCCAAATCATATGGCTAATTAATTCAACTAATTAGTCAATTATGAATGCATGCCATTTTAATGTAAAATGGGATTTTTATTCACTAATCACATATACATATACATGTACAAAGATATAGGCAAGTATGTGTCATTGTTAAACCAGGGAAGTGAGGTAATCAAATGACCTCCTTGGGGCTAACTAAAGCCTCGTATTCTCGGGATGTCCCAACTATATACTTGCTTTTCTTGGACACACATGGATGTATACATAAATGAGGGAAAGCAAGTCATGCAAAGATTGTATATTTAGTTTGATTGAATCATTTATATATATGAATTAAAGCTCTATCCAAATTCTAATGTTGAAATACATAAGAATGAAATCAAATGGGTACGTGCCGTTGTTAAACCAGGGAAGTGATGTAATCAAATGACCTCCTTGGGGCTAGCAAAAGCCTCGTGTTCCTGTGATGTCCATACTATATACCCATTACCATTCATTCTTGTATAAATCAACAAATGAATGGATAAAAGAGAACTCAACATTCATACACTTAAGCTATGAGCACATGCATTTCTTATGTATTTATAACTATTATTATATCACATATTATTATTCATTTATAAGCTTTCAAAAAATATATTTGGATTTAATAGCGATAATAGCCACAGATATATTAAATTAAATCAACACATGCAAGCATACAAAAACGAAATCCATTTTATTTTACTTTATTTTGAAAAGATGGACGCATGAATTCAAATGACATACCAAATTTAACATGATTGGAAAGAGGACAATCAAATATAAGCATGTGATTCATTTAGCCATACTAGTTTTTAAAGATAATCAAATCAAATAAGATTATTTAAAGCAAACCAAAGCTTCTTTATTAATTAAGTTTTGGATTTGATTTGATTTAAAGAGTAGAAGAGAAATCATCACTTGTTGTTTTAAAACCATTCCCACATTATTTATTTGATTTAATTTATTGAAATGTAATTATGTTGAGTTTATGGGTTAATTAAGTTGAACCCTTGATTAGATGAGTTAATTACCCTTACCTATGTAACCTTAAAGTAATTAACTAAATAATTATGAGCCAACATGATATGCATAGAAAATAAACTTGCAATGAAGCTAAGAAATAAAAGGGGGTGAATGCAATTTGCTGATGACTAATAGTTAATTAGATTAACGGACTTAATTAATTAATCTTATGGTTTTCCCACACATGTGGACTGACCATAATATCATTAAACTCTTTTTGGTTATTAAACACCTAAAGATCTACCCCATGATTTAATTAATTAAAGTCTCATGTGATTATGATTTCAATTTGACTAAGTGATTTAATTAATTTCATTTTTAAAAAAGGGTGAATTGAACTTAGGGAAAGGGGTCCCAACCCTATTCCTTAGTTCACTTACTATTGAACAATGATTAATAAACTTAAGGAACCAAATTATTATTGTTCATGGGATTAATTTATCATTAATTAAATTAAAAGAGTAGTTAAGGTTTAATTAGTGAATTTTCCTAATTAAGTGAGATATAAATCCCATGAAAATCATGGGAGGCAGAGGTCATCCCATTAAATTAACCCAAAAAATTTGGGATTAATTGCTCAAGTAATTAAGGAGTAATTAAGCCAATAAAATTTATAATTAAACCTTAATTACTATTTAAAATTAGTTAAGATCATTTTTAATTAATTTTCTTTTGAAATGCCTTTAAAATGTGTATTTATTTGCATTCTCTTATTTCTCTATGATTTTTATGATTTCTATAAGTTTCAGCAGTTAAAAATGATTGATTAAGCCTAATTAAAGATTAATCCTATTGGTGTCAGGTGGCGAACTGACTCGACGTGCTTTCCACGTGGCTCTGTTTGATTGGCTTCGTAAAACTTATCCAACTCATCACTTACATGGCGAAAAATGTGCTTTCGCCTGCTATTTGATCTAAGATTAGATGGCTACGATTAATCCACATCTTAATAGGATTAAATCAGATTGATCTAGCGGATCTAATCATGATCATCCATATTGATCATGTGGAACAGACGATGCGTGATCTAACATCATACAATTGAGGGAGAATGGAGTACGTCCACCATTACTCACTTGATTAGAGCTTACCGAAGCTCGAATCAACTCAAAAAAGATCCCACACCTTCATGACATTGATCGGAGGGGATCCAACGATTATGATCACACGAGATGCAAGTTTTCTTCAAAAAGATCCAACCTTTTTTTTGCTTAAGGATCAGTTTTGGAAGTATACCTCGTCAGAGCTCAAGACCGATGGCTCGAACAATTGAGGAAGCTTTATCTAGTGGAAATGAAGCCTTGTTGAGAAGCAATTGCATCAATTCCTCGATGTTCACTCAGAAGGCCATGAATCGATGATTTTGAGCTTAGCTTTGATCGAAGTCCCACCTCCGATGATCGAGAAGTGTGGGAGATGATTTGTTCTTGCCGACGAGGCCTAGGGAAGGTGCGTGCAAAGTTAATTTGAATTTGATGGAGAAATGGGGAAGTTAGGTCAAAAATGGGAGTGTTTAGTTTTGGGATGGATGGGAATGGCATTTTCTAATCAAGGAATGAGCTTAGGAGCTTAAGGAATGGCTCTAGCAGCTTGTCCTAGGTAGCTAGGGCTTTGAGGAATGATTTTTGTGTGTGTTTGAGTGGAAATGAGGGGGTATATACCCCCTTCATCTTGATTGGACGGCCATCTCAAGGAGTTGTGGTTACAGGGAGGAGGTGAGTTGGCTCGGCTTGGTTGGTTGAATGTGTATAGTGGGCTACCAAGGAAGAATCATGGGTGTCCTATAGGTTTCAAATACTCCATTGGGGAGGGTGAGGTGACTTCACCTCTCATGGGTCATGGCTAACCCAAGCACCCCTTGGGTCAGGTTGGGCAGTGTCCTAGGTGCTTAGGTGGACCATTGGGAGAGTACCAAGTGGCCTAGGAATGGAAATGATCACTTACATGGGTGATTTGTCTCATGTGATGCCCTTGACTTAAGAGTACAATGATCATTTAGCATTATATTTGATTTGGGTAGATTTGAAATGAGCCAAAAGTGGTTAGCCCAAATTTCAAGTCAATTGGAGTTAATTTGGTTAGGTTTGGCTCAATTTGACTCATTTAGGTTAAATTGGGTTAGGTTAGGTCAAGTTGACCAATTGGTCAAACTGGGTCAGACCAAGGGTTGGGTAAAGTTCATATGATCATTTGAGATATTTTGGTTCAATTGATTTGGTTTAGTTTGGCTTAGATTTGATTTTGGCTCATTTGAATTCATTTGGGTGAAATGGGTTAAGTTGACCAATTTGACCAAATTGGCCAAATTGTCTTGGGTTGGGTGTTGGTTTTGGTTTAGTTGACTAATTGAAGATGATTGTAGGCTTTGGTTTCAATGAATTTGGATTTGGTTTTGATTTAGGCCAACTTGAACCTTTAGGTCAATTTGGGCTAAGTTGGTACATTGGGTTCAATTGGGTCCAATCTTGGCTTTGGTCAAGTTCAACATTCAATTTGGAATGAACTTGAGCCATTGATTGCAATCAATTTGGTTTAAATTTTGATTTGACCCAATTTAGTCTTTTAGGTCAATTTAGATCAACTTGGGTCAAGATGGCCAATTGGGTTTGGTTTGACTCAATTGAAGGTCCAGTCATATTCAAATATTGATTTTCATTTGGTATGAATCATTAGTTTCAAGGGATTTGACTTATGTTACAATTTGGAATGAACTTGAGCCATTGGTTGCAATGAATTTGGTTTAAATTTTGATTTGACCCAATTTATTCTTTTAGGTCAATTTAGATCAACTTGGGTCAAGATGACCAATTGGGTTTGGTTTGACTCAATTGAAGGTTCTATCATATTCAAATATTGATTTTCATTTGGTATCAATCATTAGTTTCAAGGGATTTGGCTTAGGTTGTAATTTGGATTGTTTAGGTTCATATGGGATAAGGTATTGACTTTATTTGACCCAATTTGTGATAATTGATCAACCTAGGGCAATCAATAATCATGATTGGAGGTTTTGATGGGCTTGGTTCAATCTAATTTGGGTAGGATTAAAGCTGGCTCAAATTGGTCAAATAGGTCAAATTGTCTCAAATAGGTTTTGATGGGCCTGGTTCAAGTCAAAAGGGTTATGTTTGGTTTGACTTGGGTTGATTTTGGTTTGTCTTGATGATTGTAGATTTCATTTATATTTGTGAATATGATTGAAGGTAAGATTGATTCATGTGAAAATCAATTGAATTTGGGTTTGGAATGAAGGAATTTGGTTAAGTCCATGGAGTTGGGTCATGTGGCTTAGGTTTGGATTTTTATTTGGTTTGATTTAGTTTTGATGATTTAAATGTATATTTCATTTAAATTTTTGAAGATGATTGAAAGTATAATTGATTTATGAGAAAATCAATTGTGTTTGACTTGATTTGGATTAATATTTGGCTAAATCCATGGGATATGTCATATGCCTTAGGAAGGGTTTTGATTTAATTTAATTTAGTTTGATTTAATTTTGATCATTTGAATGTAGATTTGATTTATATTAAGGAAGATGATTGAAGATATAAATTTATTATAGAAAATTAATTGATTTTGGATTGATATGGATTAAGATTTGGCTAAGTCAATGGGATAGTTCATCTGGCTTAGGAAGGGTTTCAAGTTTGGATTTGATCATGGGCTTCAATCATTTCATTTTGTAATTTGGGTTTTGATTTGGATTTTAATTTGATGTTTGAATTGAACTTGAGGTTTGGTTTGAGAAGGTGAACATGGATTAGATTTTGGTTGTAGGATAGGTAGATTATCCTAATCTCAAAGGCATAACCTAATTTTATGGTTAACCCTTCTAAGTCTTTAGGCTCAGGTTAAGTGTTTGCCTAATTGTTAAAAGTGTCATATGACTAGGGAAGTCTTAGTGTCTAGAAGGCTCCTAAATCTAAGATGGGAAGATTGAATTCGCACTCCAAAAGTGAGATCAACATGCCTTAGGCTCCATAGTGTTGCCCTTGGAGATAGATGATTGGAAGATCGAAGCCAAGTTCCACATTATTGACTCAGATACATCTTTCAACGCTTTGCTTGGGAGACCATGGATACATGAGAATAACATAGTTCCATCCTCTCTACATCAGTGTATGAAGTTTGTGAGAGGTGGGATCATCTACTGTGTCAAAGGAGATCTCAAAGCATTTTCACAAGGTCAGCATATATGATGATGTGGCTTACTACATCCCTCAAAATCAACAAGTCTATTCTTGTGAACTTGGCCAAAGTTTAAAAATAAAAATGAATTAAAAAAATAAAAAGAAAATTAAAAAGAAAATAAAAGAGAGCAGAAATAGAATAGGAGGAGGAAGTAGAGCATGACATCTGATTCCACCCACAGTTTGTTACACCATTTGAACCTCTGGGTAGGATGACCTGACCTCCACCAAGCAGAGGAAAAGGCCAATTCAGAGGCAGTCTTAAGGGTGGAAAACCTCCTTATTGGCCACCCAATGGAAGATATGTCTCAGCTACCAGGAGTACACTTGCTATCCATATAGACTTAGAATGTAGTTCATAGGATGAGTCTTATATGGTTAGCTCACTAGCCAGCTCTTCTCAGCAATATATTCCCTTAGAAGTGACACTTGAGCTAAATAGTGATGAAGACCGGGCTCTAAAGCAAAGCATAAGTGTATCCAAGTCTATATGTGAAATAGTTATGCATCAGTTGGGAACCTTAGCTCTAACCCCACTTTCCCCTCAAAAAGCTAAGGGTTTGGTAGTTAAGGAAGCTCCTAAGTCATCCAAAGTGTGAAGACTTAGAGGTTCTTTCTAAGAGCATCATCTTCAAGTCAATAAGTTTATGTAGAACTTGAGGATGATTAATATAAAGATTGAATAGAATTACCTTTTGATTGGTACTTGCCTTGTGTTCATAATTTAGAAAAGAAAGGGTTAATCCCACATACTTGGTGAAAGCACAGGTCAGATTACTTCAAAAGAATATGGAAGAATAAATGCAAAAGCTCTCAATCAAGACTGGGATTACTATTCGGTATAGTCATTCTAGTCAATGATGATGATTATTGCTTAGTCAACACCAATCAATTTGGAATCTAATAGGTTCTTTTTAAATTAGATTTAACTCATATGATGAGCTGTGCTTAGAAACTTCAGATGATCCAGATGACTTTGAAGTTAAAGATACACCACCATAGTTTGAAGAAGAGATCAAGTCAACCATCAACGAGCTCAAGGAAATTAACTTAGAACTGAAGAAGATCCACATCTGACATACATCTATTCTTAGTTGAATGAAATTTAAACCAATGAATTAGTTAGGCTATTGATTGAGTTTAAGGACTACTTTGCATTGAGTTATGAAGAGATGTATGGCTTGGCTCTAATGCAGCGGTCCAAAACTAGCAATAGAGCCTACTGCTAACCCTATCAAGCAAGCTCCTAGATGTATGCAAGTAGACATCGAATAATAAGTCATTTCTAAAGTCAAGAAAGTGATCGATGTTGGCTTCATCTAAAAAGAAAAATACCCTACCTGGATAGCCAACATCATCCAAGTTAAAAAAAAAGAATGGTCAAATTCACATATGCGTCTATTTTAGGGATTTAAATAAGGCATGTTAAAAAGATGAATTTCCACTACCAACCCCGGAGGTGATGGTGAAGATTGCCTCATCAAATACAGTCTTCTCTTTTATGGATGGCTCATCTAGATATAACCAAATAAAGATGGCCCCTAAAGATGAATGAAACACTATTTTTAGAACCTTGATAGAAATCTATTGCTATACGGCCATGTCTTTTAGCCATAAAAATGCCAGTGCTACATTCCAGCGATCTATGACTCGAATCTTCGATGAACTCATTCATCATCAAGTTGAGTGCTATGTCGATGATATCGTGGTCAAAAGTGGAGAAAGGAAGACCATCTCTTTGACTTGAGAGTAGTTTTCAAACAGTTAAGGTAATTTAACCTCAAAATGAACCCCATGAAGTATGCATTTGTAGTAGCTTCAAAGAAATACCTTGGGTTTGTTGTCCGACACCAGGGAATCAAAATCTATCTAGAGAAGATCAAGGAAATATTAGAAATGCCACCCCCTAAAAATTTAACTCAACTTAGATCATTCCAAAGGCGATTGGCATATCTAAGATGCTTTATATCCAACCTATTAGGAAGATGTCAGCCATTCTTAGCACTTATAAAAAAGGATGTCAAGTTCAAGTGGGATGACAAGTGTAAGCATGCCTTCGAAGACATCAAGCATTACCTGATGACACCGGAGGTTCTAGCAACCTCAATCCATGACAAGCTGCTAATACTTTACACTACTGTATTAGTCGACCCCCTTAGTGCTTTATTAGCCCGAGACAATGTCGAAGGGAAGGAAAATGCACCCTACTACCATAGTCATCATCTAATCCATGTTGAGGCTAATTATCCACCCATTGAGAAGCATTGCCAAGCTTTAATATTTGCATCCCAAAAGCTATAACATTACATGCTTCCTCATAAGGTGAACTTAATCTCTAAGATCAATCTACTAAAGTATCTTATGACACGGCCGATGCTATCCGCATAGTTGGCACGATGATCCATGATCCTCTCACAGTTTGACATTACCTTTGTACCCTTTGTTGCAGAGAAAGGACAAGCACTAGCATATTTCTTAGCGGCACACCCACTCTGACTCTCCGCTTAGTGATGATCTCCCCGATGAACAAATAATGAACTTAGGGGATACTAGCATTCACCACTGGGAGATGCACTTTGATGGTGCAATTTCTTTGTGATTCTCAACTAGTTATCAACCAAATCATTGAGTCCTATTAGGTGAAAAATCCCAAGCTCCATCATTAACTCAAGTACACCATAGAGTTGTTAGCCTAAATCTTAGAGGTTACCATTTATAAGATTCCTCCAGGAGAGAATGCCATAGCGTATGCTTTAGCCAAGCTTTCCAAGGAGTTGGCATGTCTGGAGGATGAGTCCATATCAATAAAGTTTCAAAATAGATAACTCTTATCCCTTATTGATATTGAACTCATCAAAAAGTACTCTCTTGAAGGGGAGGTTGCCATTGTTAAGATGGACTAGGGGTTAGATTGGAGGCAACCATTCATGGATTACCTAAATAAAGGAAAACTACCTCAAGAGAAGACCCAAGCCTATTAGATGAAGTAGAAAGCACTTTCTTATGCTCTTATGGATGGTTTCTTATACCGATGATCTTTTGATCATATATGGTTACATTGTTTAGATAAGTATGAAGCCCGTAAGATTATGACCATGGTACACTCAAGATTATGTGGAGCCAACCAATCTGGTCTAAAGATGAAAGCCAAGATCAAGAGACTAGGAAACTACTGGCCATCGATGATCAAAGATTGCATAGATATGGCTGGGCAATGCCATCAATGTGAAATACACGGTGTCGTCCTACACCAATCACCCAATATTCTACATCCTACATTGGCCTTATGACCATTCGAGTGTTGGGGTATTAACATAGTGGGTCCGAGTGATCCTCTTCCTTCCAAGGGTCATCGATTCATCTTTGCTACTACTAACTACTTTTCCAAATGGGAAAAGATGATTTCGCTTAGAGAGGTCATAGCTCGGCATGTGCTCAATTTTTTAGGAACCATATATCATATATAGGTTGAGTGCCTCGATGAATTATATTAGATAATGGTAATATTCAAGAGCAAGATCAAAAACTTTGCCAAGAGACACAACATAGATTGGAGATACTCTACTATCAACTACCTGAGGGAAAATAGTTTAGCAATATCCTTCAACAAAACTCTCATCCAAATACTAAAGAAGACACTCGACAATAATAAGCGATTGTGGCATGAGTAGTTAGTTGAAGCCTTGTGGGCCTACTGCACCACATATAGAACTCTAAATCAGTCTACTCTTTTCTCTTTAGTGTATGGGTCTAAAATCATTCTACCATTAGAAGTCCAACTCCCATCACTAAGGATAGCTGTGAGTAGCAAGATCATAATAGAGCATAATGCCAAGTTGTGATTAGAAGAGCTCACAAGTTTGGAAGTGAGACGGGCATGCCAAAACCTCGAGTTGTACAAAGCTAAAATGGTTCAAGCTCATAACAAGTTTGTCCATCCTAGAGCTTTTCAAGTAGAAAAGCTTATTTTAGATCTAAGGAGACTAATTGTTGCCCATTGTAAGATGGGAGACAAGTTTGAACCCACTTGAGAAGGCCCTTTTGCCATAGAGAAGGCATACCAAGGAGGATCTTATCAGCTTATTAATCATAAGGGAGAGTGCCCAATGCTTCCAATCAACAGGATCTACTTAAAGAAATATTATAAATCATGTTTGAAAATAATTATCATCAATGAAAATTCCATTTTGAATTTAATCTCTTCCATGTTGAAAGTATTCTTGTTTGTGAAGTCTCCATGATGTATTTAGGGTAGGTGTAAAGAACCTGAGCGGTGTCCTATCCTTCATCGACACAACATGAATAAAAACTACACAAAAACATATAAAACAAACGCATATCTTTTGAGATAATGCCCCCAACAGCACTCACATAATAGCTGCTCTATGTCAAGCTGACATGTTACCCTGCTAGTGTGTCACCCCAGTGGTTTTCTTTTTTTTGGAGGATGTGAGTATACCATGCTTTCCTTTCTTACTTTTTACAACACATCGATGAGTTGCACTTGTTAGTTTGGTAGGCTTGCATGGGTAAGCTACTTCATGTTGGCTTCATTTAAGAGGATGTGAGTCTGTTACACTTTCTTCTTGGATTAGCCTTTGTGCACTGACTGAGTCGAGTATACTTAAGGTTTAGGATAAGTCCCTTAGCGGCTCCTTTCCTCATGATTGCTTCAAGTCTGGGTCCAGTCCTTCCTCGGAGCTCCCCGCTAAGTAGTTGCTCTAGGTTAGATAGCATATGTCCCACTGATGATAGACTATCCTGATGATTAGTTATGCTTGAAAAGTTGTAAGCCAACTCACTTTCTTTCCAGATTGATCATTGCACACCGACGGACACCTTAGGTTGGTTGGGTCTCACTATGCTAACTGATAAACCACTCATGCTGATGGATACACATAGGTTGGTTGGTTCTCGCACCTTAGGATACATCACTAGGGCTATCAAAAAAGCTCATTGTTCACAAATAGCTCGTGTTTGTCATGACCAGATATTTCAAGTTTGATATATAAATGAGCCAAACATGAACAATCATTTGTTCGATCGTGTTCGACTCGATTTAGCTTGAACTAAAAAGTATATTATATTATTTTATATTATTACTATTATTATTATTATTATTTTATTACTATTTATTATTTATTATTTTTATTCTTATTATTACTATTATTATTATTATTACTATTATTATTATTATTATTATATATACATACGAACACATATACATATCACAAATGTGAGCATGGCTTAGTGGTTAAAGTTTTTGTTATGTAAAAGATTGGCCCAGGTTCGAATCCTCCCTCATACAGATTTTTTGGAATTGCATTTTGAGCCAATTTTGAACACGAGTCGAACACGAACAAAGAAATTTTCAAACTAGCCAAACCCAAATAGTGAAATTTTGAGCCATTTCAAACACGAACAAAATAATTTTCAAACAAGTAAAACATGAAAAAGGTTCAGCTCAAGCTCAACTGCTTTACACCACTCACCATAGATGTAAGTATACGCTTTTCTCCTTGAGTTGGCCTACACACCTATAGGCTTTCCTTTCTAGGGCTTAGGATAATGCCCCAAGCAGCACCACCCCTGTGGGCACTATATTTGGATCACATCCTTTGTGACCCCATTTAAACATTACTCGGGTTACTATCATATTGGACAATTCCCCTTTCCTAATAACCACCTCTGTGGTTGGAGAATCCATCTTGTGGATGTGTAGATTCTCCCTTGATCCAGTAAACCTGAGATAGGTCAAGGCCGAAATTGCCCTGTCTTAGTGTGGTCCCTCGCATACCAATAGGGTCCACAAAACATATAAACAAAACATATATTCACTTGTGGATTAGGAGGACACCCCTAGTGGTACCTTTTCCTAAGCAGGTATCTTATCTTTAGGATTGTGTTAGAAAAACTCCCTATAGGAATCACCTAACTACTCATGATTTGATATAAGTCCCCAGAAGCATTCACTTAGTAGTTGCCCCTATGTTGGGTTTAATTTGTTGTGCTACCAACAGGTCATCCTATGGGTTGTTCACTGCTTTAGAAGATGTAAGTCTACTATGCCATTTTCCTAGCACAGCTATTGCATACTGAAAGGTAACCCCTTAGGTTGTCTAGCTCTACCTAATGGCCAGTAGATTATCCCTTTGGATTTTTAAATGAATAGGACAAGTCATTATATCCCTTCTGTTGGGTCCATCACACAATGACATGGTCCATAAATTAAATCTATTAAATTTGACTAAGCTCACATCCTCAGTGGACATGCCCTCAATTTGAAATCAAATTAAACATAATAAACCTTATAAAATCACATAAATTAAAGATAAAATTAATCATGACTAATTTTGAGTTGACATAAGTCCCCAGGATCATTCACTGAGTAGTTGCCCTAGGTCAGGTTCGATTTGTTGTGCATCCAACAGGTCACCCCACTAGTTATTCCTCACTTTGGAAGATGTAAGTCTTCTACGCCTTCTTCTTAGCACATCCATTGGACATCGAAAGGAAACCCCTTAGGTTGGCTATCTCTACTCCATAGCGAGTAGACTATCCCTTTGGATTTGTAAATTTAAGGTGGGTCAAGGCTCATATAGCCCTTCTTAGGATCCATCGGTAGGGTTTATACATTAACTCAGATTAAGTTAAACCCAATTTGATTTCCACCAGTTGATTTTAATCACACCCTTCTCCCTAGTGGAGCCCCAAATCATATATAAACAAGTCAAGCAAACAAATGAAATTCAAAACCAACCTCCCTAGTGGAACCGAATTAAACTAACTCCCCCATTAGAGTCTAAATCAAAGAAATCCAACCAAACTCTTATCACTAGTGGATTCATCCCAAAACAAATCTATGAAATCAAAATCAAATCCAATCCCAGTGGATAGCCCAAACCTGCTTCCCTAGTGGAAGGTTCATATACCCTATCCCTAGTGGACTCGAGCCCATATCTCTAGCAGATATGCCTCCATATCAATTAAAATTAAAAAAACTAAAGTCGATTAGATCTTAATCCCTAGTGGATTATAGATTCTTATCCCCATCGGATCTTCTTTCTACAAATCATATAATCAAATCAAACTCAAACCTTATCTCCAGCAGATTTTCTTCTTCTATGCCCTCAACATAGACCCCTCACATGTCATGTCCAATGTAAGTGTGATCCCCTAGCAGCTTTCCCTCCATGTCCTTGAGATGGAATTTTCATCAAATCTTATTTCTTCTCTTATGCACACCTTTAATACTTTAACTAAAAGCCTAACAATGTATTCTTTCAAATTACATCACCTTAATAATGTAATCAACATTTTATGATTTGTGATGGTACAAGCTCAAACTAACTATATAATATCATGCTAAACATATTATTGTGTGAATTAACACACTATATTATATTATAATAAAGATGTTATATTATAATTTGCTATAATATAATGTATTATTTCACCTCATTAGAATCACTTAAAAAGAAAAAATAACAAAATTTTCACAATATATGAATAATGTCTATTTTAGATGTAAAATTGTTATTTTTAGTTTAGAAATGGTACAAAATAGCATAATTTTGGTATTTCTTCTTGGTGTGTGCCATGAATTTGGCCAAATTCTACCATCTCAACCTTCAAATTAACATTTTTGTGAGTTTCGACCCAATGTTTTATAACAAAAGTAAAACATACTAAAATTTACAATAACATTTAGCACACACCACCACATTCATATATATGTGAAGTTATATTGTTATGTACATTATATTTTAATATGCTTTCATACAATATATTATCTTACATTACACCTTAAAATGAACCACTTTAAGCAAAAAATTTATAAAATTTGGTTGAAAAATGAACATTTATTTTGGATGCAAAATTCCATTCTTTTGATTAAATGACACACCATAGCACACCCTAATGATGTTCCCTAAAGCTTACCATAAATTGGGCCAAATCCCATCATCTCAGCCTATAAATCAATATTTTTATGAATTATACTAGTACAAACTCTACTACATCATACTACAATAAACTGAAATATGCTAAACAAGAAGTAGTACTACACAATAGTGTGCTATAATGCATGATGCTACACTATGTTATGGCATCCTATTTTATAATACACTACTACATATTAAATTATATTATATTGCATATCACATCACATGGGATTTCTTAAGACAAAAAACCATAAAATTAGTCTAAACAATAATAAAAACTATATATTTTAGTCGTATCAATTACATATTTTAAATTGAAACAACATATTATGATGCCATGCTCTGCTTATTATGAATTTGGCCAAATTACACCATTTAAAAGTCTAAATCAACATTTTTATAAATAATGCTAGTGTAGGCTTGACTACATGATTGTAAAATACTAAAAGAATTTAAAATGCTCAGAACAATATATTATGATATATGATGTTATACTATGCTACAACATATAATATTTATTTTGAACATAAAATCTTACTTTTAGACTATAAGTGGCGTAGCACACCTTTGGTACTACAACCTAATTCACACTTCAAATTTAATAAATTTCATCATCTGATTTATTTAATTAATATTTTATGATTTATATAAATATAGACTATAGGACATAATACCATAACATACTAAAACATTTCAAAACATCTTATAACATCCAAAAACACATCACTACATGCTCAAATATATGATGCTACATTATACTATAATATATGGAATTATAATATGATTTAGGGTTAGGGTTTAGGCTATTCAAATCTCTAATAGTCAAGGGAAAGTCTGTTGAAGACATTTTCTTTAACTACCATAACTATGTTAGATTAGTCATTCTTTAGATCTACCCTTGACATATATTTATTTAGGTTTGGGTTTAGGTTAGGGTTTGGGGTTAGTTTAGTTTAGGTTTAGTTTGGGGGTTTAGTTTGGGTTGAGGGTTTAAGGTTTAGGGTTGAATGGTTTAGGAGGGTTTAATTTTAGGTTTGTGGTTTAGGAGGTATTAGGTTTTAGGGTTTAGGGTTTTTAGGGTTTAGGTTTAAGATTGGGAATAAGATTTAGGTTTAGGGTTGGGTGGTTTGTGGGTTTAGGGTTTTGGGAGGTTGGGTTTGAGTTTAGGGTTTAAGTTGTAGGTTTAGGGTTTAAGTTTTAGTTTAGGATTTAGGGTTTAAAGTTTAGCATTTAGGGTTTATGGTTTTTTAATAGAAATAAATTTAGATTCAACATTTATTCTTCGAATTCATCAACTACAAAGACCCCAAGTTTTGTAGACATATGACATAGATAAAAAATGAGCAACCATAGAGAAAATCAAAACCTAGAAAAGTAGACATCTCTTTGTAATGGTATAGTTCCATAAGCAGTAGATCAGATCGATCATTCTTCAATTTGTCCAGTTCCCATCAAAACAACCCTTGCCTCTCGAGTAGCAAGATCTACCATCATATCCCCGATCTCTCCCTCTACCACTACCATTATATTATCTTATGTTGCATATCACATCACAAGGGATTGCTTAAGATAGAAAATAAAAAAATTAGTCAAAATAATAAATATATATATTTTTTAGTCATATCACTTACATATTTTAAATTGAAACAATATATTATTATGCCATGTTCTACCTATTATGAATATGTCAAAAGTTCCACCATTTTAAAGTCTAAATTAACATTTTTATAAATAATGCTAGTGTAGGCTCGACTGCATGATTGTAAAATAGTTAAAGAATTTAAAATTGATAGAACAATATATTATGATATATGATGTTATAATATGCTACAACATATAATATTTATTTTGAACATAAAATCTTACTTTTTAGACTACAAGTGACATAGTACACCTCTGTTACTACAAGCTAATTCACACTTCAAATTTAATAAATTTCATTATATGATTTATTAAATCAATATTTTTAAGATTTATATAAATATAGACTATAGAACATAATACCATAACATACTAAAACATTTTAAAACATCTTATAACATCCAAAAAACACATCACTACATGCTCAAATATATGATGCTACATTATACTATATATGGTATTATAATATGATTTAGGTTAGGGTTTAGGGTATTCAAATTTCTAATAGTCAAGGGAAAGTAAGACATTTTCTTTAGCTACCATAACCATGCTAGATTAGGTCATTCTTTAGATCTTTCCAAATGACATCTTTATCCATGTTTAGGTTATTTAGGTTAGTTTTAGGGTTTAGTTAGTTTGGAGTTTAGGATTTAGGTTTAGGGTTTGGGATTTAGGGGATTTAGGATTTAGGGTTTGTGGTTTGGGTTTTGTGGATTTTAGGTTTTTTAGGGTTTAGGGTTTGAGGTTTAGGGTTTAGGGTTTGGGGTTTAGTGTTTAGGGTTTAATATTTTAGGGTTTAGGTTTAGGGTTTTTAGGTTTTAAGTTTAGGTTTTAAGTTTAGTTTAGTTTAGGTTTTTTTAAACAGAGAAAAAATTCATATTCAACATTTCCTCTTTGATTTCATCAACCAAGTAGCACCACAAGTTTTCTAAGACACAAGGATGACATAGATAAAAATAAGCACCCATAGTGCAATTCAAAACATGATAAGTAGAACCATCTCTACTCTAAAGGCATAGTTCCATAAGCGAGATTAGATCGATCATTCTTAGTTTCTTGGTTCCCTCGAACCACCCCCGCTCTCAAGTTATGGGATCCGCCATCAAATCCCCATCTCTCCATTACCACCATGATTATAACCTTTGCACTCCTGCCTCCATAACCACCACCGACCACCACCACCTCCATATCCACAAGCACCTCCAAATCCCCACCACCACTACGATAATGCCGCCGCTTTCACCTTCACCACCGTGATCTAGACTGAGCCTAGTTGAGGATGTTCTACCATCAAGGTTCCGCTTCATTTGGGTTTAGTTTAGGGTTTATGGTTTGGTTTTAGGGTTTAGGGATGTAAGTGTGGTTTAGGGTTGGGGGATTTATGATTTAGGGTTTAGGGTTTTGTGGTTTGTTTTAGGGTTTAGGATTTAGTACTTATTTTAAGTTTTTTTTAAATTAAAAACCCATAGGTTAAGGTTTATTTTGTTTATTTTAAATTTATTTGAGTTTATTTATTTTTTTTTATATTTTAGGTTTATTTTTTATTTTATTTAGTTTAGTTTTATTTATTTTAAGTTTATTTATTTTAGTTTAGGTTTTTTTATCCAGTAATTTTTATTTTAGGTTTATTTTTTTTTTAGTTGAGTTTTATTTTATTTTATTTTTTAGGTTTATTTTATTATTTTAGGTTAGTTTAGTTTTGTTTTTATATTTTAGGTTTAGGTTTTTTAGGTTTTATTTTAGGTTTATTTTAGGTTTTATTTTTTTTTAGTTGGTTTAGGTTTATTTTATTTATTTTATTTATTTTATTAGTTTAGGTTTAGTTTTTTATTTATTTTAGTTTATTTTATTTTATTTAGGTTTAGGTTTATTTTATTTTGTTTATTTTATTTAGGTTTTATTTTAGTTTCATTTTTAATTTTAATATATTTTTTTTTATTTTTTAAGTTTAGGTTTTATTTAGTTTTATTTTATTTTATTAGGTTTATTTTATTTTTTTATTTTTTATTTAGTATTCATTATATTTAGGTTTTATTTAGTTTAGTTTTATTTATTTTTTATTTTTAGTTTTTATAATTTTTTTAGGTTTAGTTTAAATTTAGATTTAGGTTTAATTTATTTTAATTTTATTTATTTTATTTTATTTTGGTTTAGGTTTTTATTTATTTTATTTTTTTATTTTATTTATTTTAGGTTTAGGTTTGGTTTTAGTTTTTTGTTTTGGGCTTGTGGTTTGGTCTGGGGTCTGTGGTTTAGTTTAGTTTAGGGTTGTAGGTTAAGATTTGTGGGATTTAGGGTTTGTGGTTTTAGGGTTTTAGGTTTAGGGTTTAGGGTTTAGGTCAGGCTTTGGGTTTTTTTTTTTAATTATTTTAATTTTTCTTTAAAATTAAGTAAACCAGTAGTTTTGATTTATTTAGTTTAATTAATCTTATTTATTTTTATTTTATTTTATTTAGTTTACTTATTTAGTTTTTAGTTTATTTTTATTTTATTTTATTTTTATTTTATTTTATTTTTAGATTTAGGTTTCATTTTATTTTAGGTTTAGGTTTAGGTTTTATTTTAGTTATTTTTAGTTTTATTTTAGTTTAGTTTATGTTTATTTTTTTTTTTTATTTAGTTTGGTTTAGGTTTAGTTTATTTTAGGTTTAGTTTAGGTTTATTTATTTTAATTTTAGGTTTAGGTTTATTTTATTTTTATTTTAGGTTTAGTTTTATATTTTGTTTAGGGTTTGGTTTTATTTTATTTATTTTAAGTTTTCTTGAGGTTTATATTTAGGTTCAAGTTTTATTTAGTTTTATTTTATTTTATTTTATTTTATGTTTATTTTATTTATTTAGGTTTTATTCTTAGTTTTATCTTTAGTTTAGTTTTATTTTTTATTTATTTTAGGTTTTTTTAGTTTAGGTTTATTTTATCTTTATTTATTATTTTATTATTTATGTTTTTATTTATTATTTTTTAGGTTTATTTACTTTAGTTTACTTTAAAGTTTTTATTTAGGGTCAGTTTGGGTAGGGTTTAGGTTTAGGTTTTAGGGTTTAGGGCTCAGTTTAGTGTCAGGTCAGGTTTAGGGATGAGGGCCTAGGCCTTGTGGGTTTTAGGGTTTGGGCCCAGGCTAGTTTGCCCAGTGGCTCAGTGGCCCAGGGTTTAGAGGGCGCAGTGTTTAGGTCAGTTAGGTCAGATAGATTTAGGCCCAGGGTCATATGGTCAGTTTCAGGTTGGGTTCCAGGATAGGCCTGTTCAGGTGGTCAGTGGTCAGTAGGGCCAGTGGGTAGGGCCCAGTGGTTTTAGGAGGGTTTAGGTATGGTAGGGTCAGCAGGGTAGGGCTCAGAGTAGCCTGGGTTAGGCCCAGTTAGGGTTAGAGTTGATAGAGGTTTGGGTAATGCCTGGGTTTGTCTTTTAAACAGGCAAACCCAGGTTTATGTTTTGAGTCCATTTAGTTTATTTATTTATCTTTTAGTTTTTTTTAATTTAGGTTTATTTTACTCATTTTATTTATTTATTTATTTTATTTATTTAGATTTTTTTATTTTATATTTTCAGGTTTAGGTTTAGGTTTAGTTTATGTTTATTTTTAGTTTAGTTTTATTTTTTTATTTTATTTTAGGTTTAGGTTTTATTTTTATCTTAGGTTTAGTTTAGGTTTTATTTTAAGTTTAGGTTTGTTTTTATTTTAGGTTTATTTGTTTATTTTATTTTATTTTATTTAGTTTAGGGTTTAGGTTTAGTTTATTTTAGTTTTTTGGTTTAGGTTTAATTTTATTTTAGTTTAGGTCAGTTATTTATTTGTTTATTTTTGGTTTTGGTTTTTTTTTTTTAAGGTTTAGGTTTTATTTTATTTTTTAGGTTTTATTTTAGGTTTATATTTTAGGTTTAGGTTTTATTTTGTTTAATTTTATTTTTTTAGGTTTATTTTATTTTATTTTCATTTAGTTTTCCTTATTTATTTAAATTTTATTATTTATTTTATTTTTAGGTTTAGGTTTTAAGCTTTTGTTAGTTTATTTTAGGTTTATTTTAGGTTTACTTTTAGTTTTGGTTTAGTTTTATTTTAGTTTATTTTAAATTATTTTGTTTTGGGTTTAGGCTTAGTTTATTTTAGCTTTAGGTTTATATTTTATTTATTTTATTTTAGTTTATTTAGTTTTAGTTTAGTCTATTTTATTTTGGTTATTTTATTTTATTTAGTTTAGTTTTATTTTAGTTTTTTTGGGTTTTATTTTTATTTATTTTTTGTTTATTTTTTAGGTTTAGGTTTTATTTAGTTTTTATTTTCTTTATTTAGGTTTATTTTATTTTATTTTACTTTAGTTTTATTTTATTTTATGTTTATATTAATTTATTTTATTTTAGTTTAGTTTTGGTTTTATTTATTTTATATAGTTTATTTTAGTTTATTTTTTTTTATTTTATTTAATTTTTAGGTTTTGGTTTTATTTTAGTTTAGGTTTTTATTTTATTTTATTATTTCATTTATTATTAATTTTATTTTTTGTTTATTTTTTTAGATTTTGTGGTTTAAGTTTAGGTCAGGCTTAGTTTAGGGTTAGGTTGTGATTTAATTTTAGGTTCAGTTTGGAGTCTGGGGTTTTAATTTAGGAGGTCAGGTGGGGTTTAGATTTTAGGAGTTTCATTTTAGGGTTTGTGGCTCAGTTTAGGCTTTAGCATCAGGATTTAGTTTAGGGTTTATGGTCAGGAGTTTAGGTTTGGGTTTGGAGGTTTGATTTTGTGGTCAGGTTTTAATGCCAGTTTATGGGCTTTGGCTGGGGTTTAGGGTTTATGGCCTAGGGCCTAGGGCTCAGTTTGTATCAGGTTTAGGTGGGTGGGCCTAGGGGTCAAGGCCTGGGGTTTAAGCCTGTGGCTCAGTTAAGCATTGGTGGCTCAGTCATTTTTTTATTAGGGCCTAGGGCTCAGTGGGTTGGGCAGCATTAGGGTCAGAGTTTGGTTTAGGTAGGATTTAGGTTTAGGTTTGTGGTTTTAGGGTTTAAAAAAAAAAAATAAAACCATGTAGGTTTAGTTTTTTTTATTTTATTTATTATTTATTATATTTTTATTTTATTTTATTTATTTTTAAGTTTGCATTTATTTTTCATTTAGTTTATTTTATTTATTTTAGTTTATGTTTATTTTTAGTTTATGTTTTATTTTAGTTTAGTTTATTTTATATTATTTTGTGTTTATTTTTTATTTTTTATTTTTATTTTAGGTTTAGGGTTTTTATTTTAGGTTTATTTTGTTTTATTTTAGTTTAATTTTAGGTTTATTTTAGTTTATTTTATTTTTATTTATTAGGTTTATTTTTACTTTATTTTAGATTTAGTTTTAGGTTTGATTTATTTTAGTTTAATTTATTTTAGTTTAGGTTTAGGTTAATTTAATTTTATTTATTTTAGTTTAGTTTTTTTTTTAGTTTAGGTTTTATTTTTATTTATTTTTTTATTTTATTTTATTTTAGGTTTATTTTATTTTTTTATTTTTTAGTTTTATTTTATTTAGGTTTTTATTTTTTAGGTTTATATTTATTTATTTTGTTTAGTTTAGGTTTTATTTATTTTATTTTAGTTAAGTTTTATTATTTTCTTTATTTATTTTTTTTTTAGGTTTAGGTTGTTTTTTATTTTTATTTTATTCATAGTTTAGGTTTTTTTTTATTTATTTATTTTTAAGTTTTATCATTTTAAGTTTGTTTTTTTATGTTTTGTGATTTTAGGCTTTGCAGTTGTGGTTTGGGGTTTGGGTTTAGGTTTGGGGTTCGTGTCTATTGTTTAGGGTTTAGGTTTAAGGTTTAGGGTTAGGATTTGTGGTTTAAGTTTGGGTTAGTTAGTAGTTTAGGTTAGGTTTTGTGGTTTTTTTATTATTTTTTTATTTTATGGTTTAGAGTTTAGGGTTTATGGTTTAGGGTTTTTAGTTTGGTTTGTGGTTTGGGTTTTTCAGGGATTAGGTTTAGTTCAAGTTAGTTTAGTTTAAAGTTTTGGTTTTTTAAAGAGAATAAATTTAGATTTAACATTTCTCTTTTGATTTCATCAACCAAGTAACACAGTTTTTGACATGTTTATGACATAAATAAAAAATTAGCACTATAGAGCAAATCAAAAAACCCTAGATAAGTAGAACTGATCACTTTAAATACATAGTTTATTAATAGATTATTTTCATGCTTCTCTAGTTTAGGGTTTAGGGTTTTAAGGTTTTTTAGGTTTTTGGGTTTAAGGTTTAGGGTTTAGGTTAGTTTAGGGTTTAGGGTTTAGGGTTTAGGGTTTAGGTTTTAGTCCAAGTTTTAGGGTTTCTGATTTTAGGGTTTTGGGCTTTCTAGATCAGGTCAGGGTTTATTTATTTTTTTTTTAATTTTTATTTTTATTTTTATATTTTTTAAAAATTAACTCAACTAATAGGTTTAGGTTTATCTAGTTTATTTTTTATTTATTTTAGTATATTTTATTTTATTTATTTTGATTTCAGTTTATTTTTATTTTTATTTAGTTTAGTTTATTTATTTTACATTTATTTATTTTAGTTTAGGTTTTTATTATAGCTTATTTTTTTAGGTTAAGGTTTAGTTTGTTTATTTTAGTTTAGTTTTATTTTTTATTTTATTTTTTAGGTTTAGGTTTTATTTTTTATTTTTAGGTATAGGTTTAGGTTTTTATTTTGTTTCTTTAAGTTTAGGTTTTAGGTTTTAATTTTTGGTTTATTTCTAGTATTATTTTTTAGTTTAGGTTTAGGTTTATTTTTAGTTTATGTTATTTTATTTAGTTTAGGTTTAGGTTTTGGTTTTTTTTATTTTAGTTTAGTTTAGGTTTAGGTTTTTTTTTTAGTTTAGGGTTTAGGTTTGATTTATTTATTTATTTTTATGTTTATTATTTAGGTTTAGGTTTTTATTTTATTTTTATTTTATTTTATTTTAAGTTTATTTTACTTTTACTTTAGGTTTAGTTTTTATTTTATTTAGTTTTCTTGTTTAGTTTATGTTTTTTATTTTTAGTTTAGTTTTATATTTTTTATTTTGTTTCATTTAGAAGCCAGTTTTTGGTTTAGGTTTTGGTTTTAGTTTATGTTTTCATTTTATTTTATTTTGGATTAGGATTTTTTTATTTATTTTATATTTAGGTTTTATTTAGTTTAGGTTTACATTTTTAGCATTTTAGGGTTTATGATTTAGGGTTAGTTTAGGGTTTAGGGTTTAGGGTTTAGGGTTTGGGTTTCAAGGTTTAGGGTTTAGTGTTTAATTTTTAGGGTTTAAGATTTTTAAGGTTTAGGGTGAAGGGTTTAGGTTTTAGGTTTAGGGTTCAAGTTTTAGTTTAGGGTTTAGGGTTTTTAATTTTTTTATGACAGCAGATTCAACATTTCTTCTTTTCGATTTCATCAACCAAGTAACACACCAAGTATTCTAAGACACATGCGATGAAAAAGATAAAAAATGAGCATGCATAAAGGAAAAAAAGACCTTAGATAACTAGAACCGCTCTATCAGAAGATACATTTCCATAAGTAGTATATCGACGAGCATTCTTTTGTTTCTTCGCTTCATCAACCACCCCACTCGAGGTAGATCCACCATCATATCCCGGATCTCTCCCCGCGCTACCACCACGGCTGTAACCTCCATCACTTCTCCAGCCTCCATAACCACCACTACTCTGACCACCAAATCCATATCCACCAACACCTCTAGATCCCCCACCACCACTGATAATCGCCCGCCTTCTCCCCACATCTAAACTGAGCCCTGCTGATGATGTCTAGTCAAGATTTTTCCCATTCTTAGGGTTTAGGTTTTGGTTTAGCTTGTTTTTAATTTATTTAGTTACTTTAGATGTTTAGGGTTTAGGGTTTGGGTTTAGTTTAGGTTTATGTTTGTTTTAGGTTGGGTTTTATGGTTTATGTTTTTAAATTTTTTGTGGTTAGGGTTTAGGGTTTAGGGTTTAGGGTTTAGGATTTGGGTTTATCATTTTTTAAAATTAAGTAAAAGTAGGTTTAGTTTATTTTGTTTATTTAGTTATTTAGTTTATTTTTTATTTTTATTTAAATTTATTTTTTTTAATTAGGTTTATTTTTTTATTTTTATTTAGTTTAGTTTATTTATTTTAGGTTTATTTATTTTAGTTTAGGTTTTTATTTTAATTTCTTTTTTAGGTTTAGGTTTATTTTTAGTTGAGTTTATTATTATTTTATTTTTTAGGTTTAGGTTTTATTTTTTATTTTTAGGTTTAGGTTTTTATTTTATTTTTTCAGGTTTAGGTTTTAAGTTTTTATTTTTATGTTTATTTTTAGGTTTTATTTTTTAGTTCAGGTTTAGGTTTATTTTTAATTTATTTTATTTTATTTGGTTTATTTTTAGGTTTAGGTTTAGGTTTAGTTTTGTTAGGTTTAGTTTAATCTTTTAGTTTAGTTTATTTTAGTTTTTGGCATTAGTTTTATTTTTTTATTTATTTTAGTTTTATTTTAAGGTTATTTTAGGTTTAGGTTTTTTATTTTATTTTATTTTACATTTAAGTTTTATTTTATTTGTTTTTTTATTCAGGTTTATTATTTAGCTTATTTTTAGGTTTTATTTATTTTATTTTATTTTATTATTTAGTTTATTTTATTTTATTTTTAGGTTTAGATTTAGGTTTAGGTTTAGGTTTTAGTTCAGGTTTTTATTTTTTTATTTAAGTTTAGGTTTAATTTATTTATTTTATTTTTAGGTTTTATTTAGTTTAGGTTTAGGTTTTAGGGTTTGGGTTTAGGTTTATGGTTTTGTCTTTATTTTAGGGTTTATGGTTTTGGTTTAGGGTTTAGGGTTAGGTTGCTTAGGTGGGTTTAAGGTTTAGTTGACCAATTGAAGATGATTGTATGCTTTGGTTTCAATTATTTTGCATTTGGTTTTATTTTGGCCAACTTGAATCTTTAGGTCAATTTGGGCTAAGTAGGTCAATTGGGTCCAATCATGGCTTTGGTCAAGTTCAGCAATCAATTTGGAATGAACTTGAGCCATTAGGTTGCAATAAATTTGGTTTATATTTTGATTTGACCTAATTTAGCCTTTTAGGTCAATTAAGGTCAATTTGGGTCAAGAGGGCCAATTGAGTTTGGTTAGACTCAATTAAAGGTCAAGTTATACTCAAATATTGATTTTGGTTTGGTATGAATCATTGGTTTCAAGGGATTTGGCTTAGGTTGCAATTTGGCTAGTTTGGGTTCATATGGTTAAGGGGTTGACTTGGTCAAATGACCAAGTTGACTTGGTTTGACATAATTTGTGATAATTGATCAACCTAGGGTGATCAAAAATCATGATGGGAGATTTTGACAGGCTTGATTTAATCCAATTTGGGTAGGATTAGAACTTGGCTCAAATAGGTCAAATTGGCCACTTTGGGTCAAATGGACTAATTAGGTTTAGTTTGTTGATTTTGGGTTGAGCTTGATTTAGCTGAGTTTATATGTGGATTTGGGATTGATTTAAAAATTCAAAATTCAATTCAAATGGGTTTTGGTTCATTTGAACATTTCAAGTCAAAAGGGTTAAATTGGGTTTGACTTGGTTGATTTTGGTTTGGCTTGATGATTGTATATTTCATTTATATTTGTGAATATGATTGAAGGTATGATTGATTCATGAGAAAATCAATTGAATTTGGGTTTTGGAATGAAGGAATTTGGCTAAGTCCATGGAGTTGAGTCATGTGGCCGAAGTTTGGATTCTGATTTTGTTTGATTTAATTTTGATGATTTAAATGTATATTTCATTTAAATTTGTGAAGATTATCAAAAATATGATTGATTTGTGAGAAAATCAATTGAGTTTAACTTGATTTGGATTAAGATTTGACTAAGTCCATGGGATAGGTCAAATGGCTTAGGAAGGGTTTTGATTTAATTTGATTTAGTTTGATTTAGTTTTGATAATTTGAATGTAGATTTGATTTATATTTAGGAAGATGATTGAAGATATAAATTGATTATGAGAAAATCAATTAATTTTGTATTGATTTGGATTAAGATTTGGCTAAGTCCATGGGATAGGTCATATGGATTAGAAGGGTTTCAAGTTTA
Source organism: Cymbidium sinense (assembly GCA_021442155.1). Lineage (NCBI taxonomy): Eukaryota > Viridiplantae > Streptophyta > Magnoliopsida > Asparagales > Orchidaceae > Cymbidium > Cymbidium sinense. Next base: position 201,391,983 of record CM038214.1, read on the forward strand.
TATTTGATCATGGGCTTCAATCTTTGGTTTTGGATTTTGTGTTTAGATTTTGATTTGAATTTTATGTTTGAATTGAACTTAAGGTTTGGTTTGAGATGGTGAACATGGATTGGATTTGGGTTGTAGGTGGATTATCTTAATCCAAGGCATAACCTAATCCTATGGTTAACCCATCTAAGTATTAGGTTAAGTGTTTAACTAATTGTTAGAAGAGTCTTATTACTAAGAAGGTCTAGAAGAAGATTCCTAAGTCTAAGATGGAAAGATTGAATCCAAGTGTGCTATAGTGTTTTTCTTGGAGATAGATGATTGGAAGACCGAAGCCAAGTTTCACATTATTAACTCGCATACATCTTTCAACACTTCGCTTCAGATACCATGGATACACGAGAACAAAAAAGTTACATCCCCTCTACATCAATGCATGAAATTTGTGAGAGGTGGGATCGTCTACTATGTCAAAGGAGATCACAAGTCATTTATAGTTCAGTCACATATATGAGGATGCAACTACCTCCCTCAAAATCAACAAGTCTATTCTAGTGATCTTGGCCAAAGTTTAAAAATAAAAGAAAAAGAAAAGGAAAAAAAAAAGCAAAAAAGAAAAAGAAAAGAAAAGAGAAAATGATAAATAAAATAAAAGGGAGCGAAAATAGACTTAGAGGAGGAAGTGGAGCCTGGCCTTCGATTCCACCCACAGTTTGCTACTCCATTCGAACATAAGAGTAGGATGACCTGACCTCCACCAGGCAGAGGAAGAGGCTAGTTCAGAGGCAGTCGTAGGGTGGAAAAGCTCCTTATTGGCCACCTAATAGAAGATATGTCCCAGTACCAGTACACGCTATCCATCCACTTAGAATCTAGTTCATAGGATGAGTCTTATGGTTAGCACACCAGCCAGCTCTTCTCAATAGTAGATTTTCTTGGAGGTGACAGTTGAGCTAGATAGCGATGAAGATTGGGCTTCAAAGCAAAGCATAAGTGTATCTAAGTCTATATGTGAAATTGTTAGGTATTAGTTGGGAACCTTATCTCTAACCACACTTTTCTCTCAAAACATTGAGGGTTTGGTAGTTAAGGAAGCCCCTAAGTCATCCATAGGTGTGAAGACTCAGAGGTTCTTTCTGGGAGCATCATCCTCAAGTAAAGAATATGATATAGAACTTGAGGACTTTCATATAAAGATTTAATAGAATTGCCTTTTGATTAGTACTTTCCTTGTGTTCATAATTTAGCAAAGAAAGGGTTAATCCAGCATACTTGGTCAAAGCACAGGTTAGGCTACTTCGAAAGAATATGGAAGAAGAAATGTAAAAGCTCTCAATCAAGATCGGGACTAGGATTGATTTAGTTCAGTCGATGATGATGATTACTTTGCTCATCACCAATCTTTTGGAATCTAATAGGTTCTTTTCAAATCACATTAAATCATATGAGGACCTATGCTTAGAAACTTTGATCCGGATGATTTTGAAGTCAAAGATGCACCCCGAGTTATAAGAAAAGATCAAGTCAACCAATCAAGCTCAAGGAAATTAACTTAGGAATAGAAGAACCATACATACATCAGTTCTTTGTTGAATGAAATTGAAACCAATGACTTTGTTAGGCAATTGACTGAGTTTAAGGACTGCATTGCATAAAGTTATGAAGAGATGCCTGGATTGGATCCTGACGTACCAGTTTATAAACCAACAATAGAGCCTATTAGTAACCTTATCAAGCAAGCTCCTAGACGCATGTGATTAGACATAGAACAACATGTCATTTATGATGTCAAGAAACTGATTGATGCTGGCTTCATCCAAGAAGAAAAATACCCTACCTAGTTAGCTAACATCATCCCAGCTAAGAAAAAGAATGGCCAAATTGACATATGCGTCAATTTTAAGGATTTAAATAAGGCATGTCCAAAAGATGAATTTTCACTACCAATCCCATAACTGATGGTGGACATTGCCACATCTCATGCAATCTTCTCATTCATGGATGGCTCATCTGGATATAACCAAATAAAGATGAACCCTTAAGATGAAAGAAATACTGCTTTTAGAACCCTGATCAGAATCTATTGCTATAAGATCATACCTTTCAGCCTTAAAATTATCGATGCTACATACCAGCAGGCTATGACTCAAATCTTTAACGAACTCATTCATCATCAAGTCGAGTGCTATGTTGATGATCTCATGGTCAAAAGTAGAGAAAAGGTAGACCATCTTTTTGACTTGAGAGTAGTTTTCAAATAGTTAAGATAATTTAACCTTAAATGAACCCCCTGAAGTGTGCATTCGGAGTAACTTCATGGAAATTCCTTGGGTTTGTTATGACACAGGAATTGAAATCAATGAAGATCAATGTGATATTAAAATGCCACCCCTAAAGTTTAACTTCGGATCATTCCAAGGGTGGTTGGCGTATCTAAGAACCTTTATATTCAACCTATTAAAAAGATGTTAGCCATTCTCAGCATTTATTAAAAAGGATGTCAAGTTCAGGTAGGATGACAAGTGTGAGCATGCCTTCAAAGGTATCAAGCATTACCTTGATGATCTTTTCTAGTAGCCTATCTCGGGCAAGCGCTCATACTTTTACTGCGTTAGATGACTCCCGGTGCTTTGTTGGCCCAAGCCAATGATGAAGGGAAGGAAAATGCACTCTACCATCCTGTCTAAATTATCCACCCATTGAGAAGCATTACCTATCTATAATCTTTACATCTCAAAAGCTACAACACTACATACTTCCTCATAAGGTGAACTTAATCTCTAGGATCCATCCATTATAGTATCTCATGATACGACCGATGTTATCTGAACGGTTGGCATGATGGTCCATGATCCTCTCGCAGTCTAACATTACCTTTGTACCCCTTTGTACAGTGAAAGGACAAGTGCTAGTAAATTTCTTAGCAACACACCCACTTCCTAGTGACTATTCGCTTAGTGATGATCTCCATAATGAATAAATCATGAACTTAAGGGATACTAGTAGTTACCATTGGGTGATGTACTTTGACGGTGCAGCATCCTCTCAAAGAGGAGAAGAACCACTATCCATTATTCTGGGAAAGGAAGGGGTAGGAATAGTTCTCTTAACTCCAGATCATGATGTGATGAAATTCTCATATCATCTATCTAATCCTTGCACCAACAATGAAGTCAAATATGAAGCTCTGATTGTCGGTCTAGTGTTAGTCGTTACTCTAAGCATCCAGAATATTAACAACTTCGAGGATTCTCAGCTAATTATCAACCAAATCATTGGGTCCTATAAGGTTATAAAGCCTAAGCTCTGATGCTACCACAACTAAACCATCGAGTTGTTGGCCCAAATCCTTGAGGTTACAATTTACAAGCTTCTTAGAGGAGAGAACACCGTAATGTATGCCTTAGCCAAGCTTGCCATGGAGTTTTCATGTCTGGTGGATAAGTCTATATCAATAAAGGTCCAAAATAGACAAGTCTTATCCCTTATTGATATTGAACTCATCAAAAAGTACCCTCTTAAAGGGGAGGTTGCCATTTCCAAGAAGGTTGAGGAGTTAGATTGGAGGTAATCATTCATGGATTACCTAAATAAAGGCAAGCTACCTCAAGAGAAGTCTCAACCCTATCAGATGAAGCTGAGAGAACTTTCCTACAATCTTATGATAGTGTCTTGTACAGGCGATCTTTTGATCATATGTGGTTACGTTATTTAGACAAGCACAAAGCCCATAAGATCATGACCGAGGTACACTAATGATTAATTGGAGCCAACCAATCCGGTCCGAAGATGAAAGCCAAGATCAAGAGACTAGGATACCACTGGCCATTGATTATAAAATATTGCATGGATATAGTTAGGCGATGCCGCCAATGTCAAAAGTGTGGTCCTACACCAATCACCCAACATTCTACATCTTACATTGGCATCATGGCCATTTGAGTGTTGGGGTACTAACAAAGTGGGTCCGATTGATCCTCCTTCTTCTAAGGGTCATCAGTTCATCTTAACTACTTCTAACTACTTTTCCAAATGGGCAAAGGCAATTATTCTCATAGTGGTCATAGCTTAGCTTTCACTCCAATTTTTTAAGAACCATATCATATATAGGTTCAGAGTGCCTCGATGAATTATATCTGATAATGATACTGCATTCAAGAGCACCGAGATCAACAACTTCCCTAGAGACATAACATAGATTAGAAATATTCTACCATCAACTTCCCGAGGGCAAACAGCTTAGCAGAAGCCATCAACAAAACTCTCATTCAAATATTAAACAAGACACTCGACAACAATAAGTGATAGTGGTATGACAAGTTAGTTGAAGCCTTATGGGCCTACCGTACCACATGTAAAACTCCAACTCATTCTACTCCTTTATCCTTATTGTATGGGTCTAAAGTCATTCTACCATTCGAAGTCCAACTCCCATAACTAAGGATAGAGAGCTAGTACAAAGATCACAACAGAGCAGAATGTCAAGTTACGGTTAGAAGAGCTCAAAGGTTTGGAGGAGAGACGCTTGCGTGCATGCCACAACCTCAAGTTGTACAAAGCTATTTAGTTGCATGTATCTAAGAACATACTTTATTAGGAGAAAAGATGTATGAGGGAAGAAGATAGCCCAAGTGGTGGACAATTTGATTGTTTACTTTATCTAAAACCTGGCCTCTATATATAATGTGTTATAAAGTTGAAATAAAAGATGAAATTAAAGCATCCTAGTTAATTTTAAAATTTGAATATTACAACAGTTATTAATTTTAAAATCTATTAAGTGTGATGGGTAAAATTAAGTACAATGGAAGGAAAATTCTAATTAACAATTGATATAAAATCTATTAAGTGTGATGGGTAAAATTAAGTACAATAGAAGTCAAATATTAAGGTTTAGGGTTTTGTGTTTAGGGTTTTGAGGTTCATATTTAGGGTTTAGGTTTGTAGGTCTAGGGTTCAGGGATTAGGGTTTATGGTTAGTTTTAGCGTCTAGGGTTTAGGGTTTAGGTTATTATTATTATTATTATTATTATTTTAAATTATATAAACTCATAAGTTTAGGTTTATTTAGTTTATTAATTTTACTTTATTTTTATTATATTTATTTAGGTTTATTTTATTTTTATTTAGATTAGATTAATTATTTTAGTTTATTTTATAAGTTTAGGTTTAAGTTTAGGTTTATTTTTTAGTTTAGTTTTATTTTTATTTTATCTTTTATGTTTAGGTTTTATTTTTTATTTTTAGGTTTAGGTTTATATTATATTTTATTTTTTTCAGTTTAGGTTTATTTTTAGGTTTAATTTTTTAGTTTAGGTTTAGGTTTATTTTTAGTTTATTTTATTTTATTTAGGGTTTAGGTTTAAGTTTAGTTATCTTATGTTTAGCTTTCTATTTTATTTAATTTGGTTTAGTTTATTTTTGTTCAGGTTTAGGTTTATTTTATTTTTATTTTAGGTTTAGGTTTTATTTTTTTTTATTCTTTTTTAGGTTTTATTTTTTAGGTTTATTTTTTTGGTTTAGGTTTTTATTTAGTTTTTATTTTATTTTATTTTAGGTATATTTTATTTTAATTTTAGCTTTAGTTTTATTTTAGTAAAGTTTAAGTTTTATTTATTTTATTTTAGTTTAGTTTTATTTTTTATTTTTCTTTTAGGTTTAGGTTTAGGTTTAGTTTAGGTTTTATTTTTATTTTATTTTTTTATTTTGGTTTAGCTTTTATTTTTATTTTATTTAGGTTTAGGTTTTAGCTTTTAGGTTTTAAATTATTTAGGGTTTAGGTTTAGTTTAGGTTTAGGTTTAGGTTTAGTTTAGGTTTAGGTTTTAGGGTTTAGGGTTTAGGGTTTAGGGTTTAGGGTTTTAGGGTTTAGTTTAGGGTTTAGGTTTTAGGTCTTCAAGTTTAGGTTTCAAATAAGGTTCAACATTTTTGATTTATTAAATTAACAAATTTATTACATTAGCATTATTTTAAAGCATTCTTGAGACAGTTCCATAGCGGTCAGTTAGGCCATTCTTCAATTTCTCAGTTATGAACCACCCCATCCTCTCAGAGGATCCACCATCATCCCATCTCTCCCTCCGCCACCACCATGGTAACCTTTGGCTCCACCTCCAGACCACCCTGCTCTACCTCCATATCGAGTCGGATCACCCACCACCATTGCGATAATCGCCTTTGCCTTTCCTCCACCAGGATCTAGCGAGCCTAGTTGTGGTGATGTTCGTGCCATCAAGGTTCTACCCATTCTTAGGGTTTAGGTTAAGGTTTAGGTTTATTAAGTTTTAGGGTTTAGGTTTATTTTTTAATTTATTTAGTTACTTTTGGTTTAGGTTTAGGGTTTAGGGTTTAGGGTTTAGGGTTTAGGGTGTAGGGTTTAGGGGTTAGGGTTTAGTGTTTTAGGGTTTAGGGTTTAGGTTTTAATGTTGTAGGTTTAGTGTTGTAAGTTTAGGGTTGAAGGTTTTTTTATTAAATTAAGTAAATAGATAGGTTTAGGTTTATTTAGTTTACTTAATTTTGTTTATATTTATTTTAGTTTATTTTATTTTTTATTTTTATTTAGGTATATTTTTATTTTTATTTCGTTTAGTTTATTTTGTTTACATTTATTTATTTTAGTTTATTTATTAGGTTTAGGTTATTGGTTTTGGTTCATTTTTTAGTTGAGTTATATTTTAATTTTATTTTTATTTTTAGGTTTAGGTTTAGGTTTCTATTTTATTTTTTTAGGTTTAGGTTTTAGGTTTTCATTTTAGGTTTATTTTTAGGGATTATTTTCTAGTTTAGGTTTATGTTTATTTTTTGTTTATTTTATTTGATTTTGTTTAGGTTTAGGTTTATTTTTTTATTTTAGGTTTATGTTTAGGTTTTATTTAATTTAGTTTAGGTTTAGGTTTATTTTATTTTTATTTTAAGTTTAGGTTTATTTTTTAGTTTAGGGTTTAGGTTTTATTTTTTATTTATTTTTTGATTTTTTTTAGTTTTAGGTTTTTTAGTTTTATTTTATTTTATTTTGGTTTATTTTATTTTTATTTTACATTTAGTTTTATTTTAGGTTTTATTCTTAGGTTTATTTTATCTTATTTTATTTTATTTTATTTTATTTTAGTTTAGTTTTTACTATATTTTTAGGTTTAGGTTTAGGTTTAGGTTTTAGTTTAGGTTTTCATTTTATTTTATTTTTATTTTTTAATAGGTTTATGTTTTTTTATTTATTTTCTTTAGGTTTATTTAGTTTAGGCTTAGGTTTTAGGTTTATTTAGGGTTTAGGGTTCAAGATTTAGTGTTTAGGGTTTAGGGTTTGGGTTTTAGGGTTTAAGGTTTAGGGTTGTAGATTTTAGGTATTAGGGTTTAGGGTTGTAGATTCTAGGTTTTAGTGTTAAGGGTTTAGGGTTTAGGGTTTAGGGTTTTAGAGTTTAGGGTTTATGTTTTTCTTTTAATTGAAATTAAGGAAATTTTATTGCCATAAAGAAAAAGTACAAAGTCCTTAGAGGGGGTAACTCTCTAAGCTATTGCTCAAAGAGCTACAATAAATCCTAAAGAGATAAATCCCCTAATTATTTCAATAATGAAGGAAATAAAGCAAAAAAAACCAAATAATCAACAACGAAAAATCCATATAAGCATCAATAAACTTCATTTGGTCTGTCTGATACTAGCAAGATCCACCTGCAAGACTCTCCTAGCCTATAAAAGAAATCACAACATACTTTTGAAAGGATGAGTACAATTAAGCAAGCATAAAAAGTAAGAGCAAATAAAAAGAGTAAAGTAAATAAAAGGTTTAGGTTCAATTACAATCATCTTAAAGAGCAACACTATATGTAAGCATCCAAACTTCAGGAAAAGAGTTCCAATTACATATAGAGTTACCAACCAAAAGAAGAAAGAGTGGGAAACATCAAGGCCATCATACCCAGCATACCTCGTGTAGCACATCATCCAAAGTCTATGATCTAGGAAGGCTGCAAAATCCTCCAAACAGCAAACGTAACAGCCAACCACAAAGCCACCTGAACAACCAAGCCCAATAAGGAAGATAATCAACCAACCATCTGGGATATTAGCAATACAGTAGGAGCATCACCAAAAAGGAATAACAAAATCAAAAGGAGCAAGCATATGACAGGAGTAATAATACAAACCAGAGACAAATAAGAGAAAAAAAGAAAAACACGAGTTCTTATATCCTCCAACAAAGCAAATAAAAGAGCCAATAAAAAACACAAAGAGGGTTTAATAATGGGCAACCAAAAGAAAAGATCACAACAAGAAAAAAAACCAAAGCCAAGAATTTATAACTGAGATAAGGCAATCTAGTATTATCAAGATTAACCAAACCTCTTAATAGTTTAGTAAAGTTGTCAAATAAAGTGAACTTAGTTAAGTTGGCACCAAAGTTAGCCAAGTAATCAAAGACAAGCATTACCTTCATGAAGGATGTGAGAAATTTTAAAACAAACTTGAGAAAGAAGATTTTAGTATGATTAAGAAGATAAAATAATTCAACATTCCCATTTCTATTAGAATTAAACATGTCAAGAAGCAAGAGAGCATCAACTTCAATCTAGATGTTGAGGAAACCTCTATTCAAACAAATTTCAATAGCTTTTTAACAACCATAAGCTCAACAAAAATAATAGAATAGGCTTTGAGAGGATAGGCAAAAGCACATATGATAGTACCTTTAGAATCCCTAAGGATACCACCACAACCATATTTATTGGAAGCAAAAAAACCATTAGTATTCACTTTAATCAAATTGTCTTTAAGTTTTATCCAATGGATAATCTTAGCACTTTTATAAGAGTCAAACTCATGCAGTGATATACCAATTTTTTAGCCACAAATTTTAACCTCTAAAATGAATATTACTAAGAAGATTGACAATAAAAAGAGCAAGAATTTTTTTCTTTAGTTCTAGCCAGGATCCTTTTATGGTTCATAGGAATACCATTTCTATCCATCCAGATGAACCAGATAAGGGTAATATCAATTAAAACTTTAATATGGCCTTTCATTAAATTTTTGAAACAGACTTCAAGATGTTGATATAAAGAAAGAGAACTTTGAAAATAACTAGTATTAAATAAATCATACCAAAGCCATAATTTAGAAGCAATAGCACCATTGACAAAAAAATGATCTATATTTTCAACATGAAAGCAACAATAGCACTTTGAAGGTAAGTAAAACCATTTAGTCCAGAGCAAAGATTCCATAGGAATAAAGTAATTCAAAAATCCTCCAAGCTAAAATCTAATAGGAAATGGGAATGATATTATTCAAAAGTTTAACAAAAAACATTAGTTTTGTTTATCTCTAATAAAATTCAAACCTCTTAAGAACAAAGTCACCATTATAAGAAAGCTTAAAAGAATTTGGTCAGGTTTGTTAGAAGAAATGGGGATATTTCTAAAGTTGTCAAAAAAGAATTATGGATATAATTCTCAAGTTTGCTTTCATTCCAATTATTATTAAGCTAAAAAGAATTAACTTTGACAGTAGTAGTAGAGTGGGTAGATAAAAGGGTGTCAATATAGCCATTGCCAATCTAATTTTCTTTCCAAAAGAAGGAAAACTCAACTGAATAACCCCCAAGATATTAATGTTTTGGAAACACATTTAATGGAGCAAAGCCTTTTCCAAACCTGAGAGTCACCAAATTTATGAGCACAGTTAAGGGGGTGTTTACCTTGGTAATATTTTTCCATTAAAAACTTAGCCCAAAGGCTATCATTCTTTCTAAAATTCCACCAGAGCTTATGAGAGAAGGTAGAGAGCTTCACAATAGTTTGCAACCAAGAGCACCTTCTCCCAAAAGGACCACAACATTTATGCCAAGATGTCCAATGCATTCTTTTGGTAGAATTATTGAAGCCCCAAAACATTTGTTAAGCAAATGATCAATTTTGATAAGTGTAGCATTAGTGGGGATAATAGTTTGAATCCAATAAAGAGGCATTGAATTGAGAGTGCTTTTAAGGATAGTGAGCCTACCACCAAAGGAAAGTAAATGGAATTCCCAAACATAAATTTTATTTGAATTTTTTTGAATTAACTCATCAAAGAGATGGAAATGTTTCAGGCCTTTCAAGAGCAGAGGACCTAAGCACTTAAGAGGTAAGTGTTGATGTTTAAAATTAGTGATATGCAAGATTTGACTGATTTTATTATTAGAGATGCTAGAGGAAGTGATAAAACAACTTTTGTTATCATTGATAGAGAAATCACTTTCTCTACTAAATTTATTTAAAAAAGACTTGAGATGATTGATGTGATGAATAGAAGCATTGCAAAAAATAATGAAATCATCTGCAAAACTTAAATGGGAAACAGAAGACCACCAAGAGTTTTGTAGTATACTAGATTATTTAAGAATAAATCATTGATGCTTCTAGTACTCAACAACAATAATAAATAAAGGAGATAAAGGATCCCTTATCATAAGCAATGGGAAGAGGGAAAGAAACCCAAGGCTTCCCCATTAAGAAAAAAATCAAAACTAGACATTATTAATACAATATTTAATAAAAAAATAAATTTATCATAAAACCCAAATAAATTTAGAATATGGAAAAGGAAATCCCAAGAAAGTTTTTTCAAAGGCTTTAGTAATATCTAATTTGAAAAGAATGTTGCCACCTCTTGCATCAAGAATTAATTCTTGGGCAAGTAAAATATTGTCATAAATGGATCTACCTTTGACCTCATTTTTAGAATGAGCTCTCAACCCCTCCATCTTAGACATAGGACTTCTCTTTGACACTAAGAGTTTCTTAGTCTTAAGACACTTCTATTGATTAGGTGAACACTCAACCTAACCCTAGAGACTTAGAAGAGTTAGCCATAGGAATAGGTCATGCCTTGGGGTGTTAGGAAAACTTACCCTACCCTATAGCTTGAACCAACTCTCACTTCCTTCCTTCAAGTCAAACTCCAAATCAAATCAACATCAAAACTCAAATAAGTTCCAACTTGATTGATTTTTCTCAAACCTTAAATCAATTAATTGATTTTCTCCAAACTCAAACCAATTCCAAATGATTGAAGCTTATGATTGAAATTCCAAGTTGAAAATCCTTCCTAAGTTGCTTTGATTCTATCTTATGGACTTAACCTAATTCAAATAAATTCAAATTCATGAAATTTTCATAACCCATTTATATTCTCATTTATTCATTAAATATAAATAAAATATAAATTCAAATATCCAAAAAATCATTTCAAATCTCAAATCCAAATTCAACCAAATTCAACTAAGCCTTTCAAGTCAAATTCTTGAACTTAGCCAAATCAAATTCAAATCAAGTTAAACTCTTGATTTTTTTTCATGATTCAATCAATCCTTCAATCATGAATCCAAATATAAATACAAACTTCAATCACATCAAATCAAAACTAAATTCAAAAAAATCAAACCCAAATCAAACTCATGTTCACCCTTTTGAACTTGAAATTGTCAAATGAATTAAAACCTATTTGACTCCAAATCACTTGCAAATGGATTTATATTTCAATCATAAGTCCATATGAGTTAGTTCAACCAAACTTGATTCAAGCTTGATCAAGTCAATTGACCACTTAGGCTCACTGACCTAAAAGTACCTCTTTTGAGCCAAATTCTAATCCTACCCAAATTGGATTGAACTAAGCCCACCTAAGCCTCACATTGTGAGCAACAATCATCATGAGATGATCAATCACTCAAATTGGGTCAAACCAAGTCAAATCTAAGGGTTAACCAAGTCAACACTTAGCCAAAATGAAACCTAAACTAGCCAAAATCCACCATAGACCAAATTGATTGAAACCATTGATCAAAACCAATTTATGATCAATGTTTGAACTTGACCAAGTCATCTCCTAGCCCAATTGGCCACTTGACCCAAGTTGACCAACTTGACCTAAAATGTCAAAATGTGTCAAACCGGATCTAAGCCAAATTGATTGAAACTAATCAAGTTCATTCCAAATCACTTAGAAACTTGACCAAAGCCTCAATTGGCCAACTAGACCCAACCAGCCCAATTGACCTTGAACCCAACTTGACCTAAAAGGTCAAATTGAGCCAAAATCAAACTAAACAAAAAAATTGATTGCAAATAAAGACCAATAAATTTTCAAATGACCAATGAAACCTAAACCAACCCATGACCTAACCCAAATAGGTCAAATGGGTCAAACTGGTCAACTTGACCCATTTGACCTAAATGAAATCAAATGAAGCAAATCTAAATATAAACCAAAATGATTAGAAATAAAGATACTAAATCAAGTCATATGAACTTGACCCAACCCTCAGTTTGACCCAATTTGACTAACTGGTCAACTTGACCCTAAATGGGTCAACATGAGCCAAATTATCTCAAATCAATTCCAAATTAACTGAAACTTTGCCTAACCCATTTTAAAATCATACTAAACATATTCAAACTAAAATCCAAGCCAAATGAAGATTTTACCCCTAGAACAAAGGGTAATTCCTGGCCAAATTTACTTAAAATTTGGTTAAATCCTCTTCATGGTCACACTTTTGGGACTCCATGGACACTAGTATGGAACATGACCAATGGGTCAGCCCAAACCCAACCTAATTACAAAATTGACCACCCACTTAGAAATTGAGCACTTGGGATCCATCCTCCACTCAATTAAGCGCATGGAAACTTCTCCACTACCTCCTCTGGACAAAACTAAATCACATGCCACCCGAAATGGCCTAACAAACCCATTGCATAGGGTGAATTTGATCAAAATAGTATCTCTATGGTCAACCTTCTGATCCACCTAGAGGGAGATATATTCCCCTCTTGAATCCAACACACACATTCAATTGAAGCTGCTAGGAACCGAACAAGCTTCCTCAAGCTTCTCCAAGCCTCCTAGAGCACTTTTCATTTCTATTTCGCACTAAAATAGGTAGCAAGGAATTCAATCCCATTCAATACTCACCTCAATTCATCCTTCAAGCACCTTGAGGGACCTAATCGAGTTGATCCAAAGCTTCATCCAAGTTCTCAAGGCAGGAGAGAGGGGAGTTTGATCAAGGCCGCAAGAATTGAAGCCCACCTTGGTCCATAGGAAGATCCTCTTCATCCCAAGGCTTGAAACTTTCAACAAGGCTCCCTCTCCACTAGATGAAGCTACCTGACTGTTGGAGGATAGCCTCTGTGAGGTATGCCTTCAAACCAGCCTAAATAGGAAGTGTTTGGTCCTATATGAAAGAAATTTTCACCCCATTGCATTTTGACCATTGGATGTCTTCTGCATGATGATGGTGTGGGTTGAGTTTGAGTTCAATCTGAGCTCAATCGATCAAAGAGTGGATGGATGCCCTTTCCCATAAACTTAGTGGATCATGGACCATCCATTCATGCATTTTGGATGATAGTCTGATGCATAGATCCATGGATTTATCCCTTAAGAACCGCAGTTGATCTCAACCGATCCTTGATCGGATGATCGAAAGAAAATGTGCGATGCCGGCACATTGGGATGTGAGAACTTGATGAATCCCATTGCCATGTGGAAAGCCAAGCTGCACAATGGCCATGGGATTAGTTATATAATTGGGGTTTTAATTAATTCCTTAATCAAATCTTCAAAATAACATAACAAAACATACAAAAATTAGAAAATATAAAATGCATTCATTAAAGAAGAATTCACTAAAATTATTTCTAATAAATTTTAAATAGTGCATTTTTCTTAATTAGGGTTTTAATAAAAATTTAATAACCCTAATTACTCCCTAATTATTTCATTAATTTATTTTAAATTTCTCAGATGCATTTAGTGGGATGACCTCTACCTCCCCTAATTATTTTTAGATTTATTGATGAGTTAATCTGGGAAATCTATTAATGAATCTTTAATCACTCTCTTAATGTAATTAAGCTTAATTAAATATGTGAATAGTGGTTTAATCCCTTTATTAAGTTAATTAAGCTTCACTTAAGTGAAAAATAGGTCTATGGAATAATTTTGGGATATTTTCCCTAAGCTATTCCTTAGACCCCCTTTCTTTCTTAATGTAAACTTAATTAAGGGATAATCCACTAATCAACTACTTAATTAACTTCATAAAATTTTCAAAACATTCTAAAACTTAACGAATTCATCTTAGGTAGGTGCTTAGGTATTCAATAACCTAAGTTACTTAAGGAAATCAAAATCCAACCCACATGTGTGGGAAGGGTTATGAACGTACTTAAATGAAACCTTTTAGCTTAATTAATCATTAATTATGAGCCAATTGCATTAGGCCCTTTTATTCCTAGGTGCATTACTGATTTAAATTCTTGTGTGGTTTTATTTCATACATTCATAATTATTTGATTAAATATGTTAGAGTGGTGTAGGTAAGGGTAATTAATGCACTTAATTCACACCTTAACCTAAATATAAAAATCATCTAATGGTTCTAAAACAAACTAAATAAACTCACACATGAGGGAAATTGGTTAGGACTAGCAAACTCTTTCACATTTCCCAAATTCAAATCAAACTCAAATGAAACTAAAAATCTCTTTAAAATATATTTGATTTGCTTTAAATAATCCTATTTCATAAGATTATCTTTAGGAATTAATTAGCGTGAATGAATTTACATCATCACTTTTTTATTTTATATGAAAATCATGCATTCATGCCATTTAGAAATCAAATTAAAAAAAAATTAAAATGAAATATTTCCTTTATGTCAAATTGCATGTTTTGGCTAAAGTAAGAATATGAATGGATATTATCACTATTAAATCCAAAATTATTTTCAAAACTTATAAATCAAATATCATAACTAAAAGGTATGCTACTTATAATTATTTATAAGCTTGGATGTGAGTATAAAATGTGTTATGTGATTCTCCCTCTCTTTCTTAACATAGAATTGTATAGGATTTGCCAAGTGTATAGTCCATTTGGAAAGGACATAACACTTGCTTAAATCAATTCCTAAACACTCCTATGTCATGACTTAAGAAGGAATTCCACATCACCCATATAAACTAAATAATCAAACCAACATCAAACAAACATAAACTTTTTTTATTCTCTTTTCGTGCATTTCTTTTTGTACATGCACATGTATTTAAGAGAAGTGGTATATATTGGACAATCCTGTGGTTGAGGTTTTAAGTAGCCTTATGTAGGTCTTATACCTTACTCCCCTAGTTCTAATAATGGCTCCGTGCTCACTTATGTCTTTTATACTTGTAAATGTGCATATGAAAAATGGATAAAAGAATCCATCTTTTATACTTAACAAAATCATGCATACATGAAACATTCCAAATTCTCTTTAAACAATATCACTTAGCATTCATCATGAAGGTGTGCTAAACATTTCCATTTGCATGTATAGATATGTTTATGGTCCATCCGTATGCATGCTACACATGTTGGGAAAGAAATAAAGTGTTGTGTGTTTTGTGATAGTATTTCACTTTACTTAATCATAAAATGCCTTTCTTTTTGAATAGGTTTGTTTAGGAGAAATCTAAACTTAGGATTAATCAAAACACATAACAAAATATTCACTAAATAAAAATCAAATATGAATCTACCTTAGAAATTACTTAAGGTTGGGAGGAAAGAGAAGTTCTCTTTTCTTTTCCTCTCTTTACAACTTAGTAACTAATTGTAAGTTCATTCAAACCAAATCAAAATACAAAATAAAATCAACCAAATCAACTAAATCACTTACATGAAACCACCCTCTAAGTTGAACATTTTTATACTTAGAAAACTCTAACCTTAAAGCCTAGCTAAGCATACCACACAAACCTTAAATAGCATACACATTAGGCTAAGTCACCACTTCTAGCTTTAGGTTAGGGTGGTGCATGGTTTGATGTTTTGGTTTTGTTTTGTGATGAAATGTTTATAGTCTAAATGATAGGTTATATGTTCACAGACTAAATGGTAGGGCGATCTTAGTCTAACCATTATCTTCTGTAGGGGATTGTGCTTAAGGGGCACTGTAATAAAAATATAAATTTTTTTTTGCTATGCAGGTGCTTATACCCCTAAGCATAATCCAAAATAGGCCAGGTGGACTTGGTTACCCATGTGTGGGGTGCTAAGTCCAATTTATACATATACATGCTTATGATTGTATTGTTTATTAAGTTAATCTCTATTTTGTAGGTTTTAGTTAGATTTTCTTTTTTTTTTCTTGTTTTCATGTAATTTTGCAATTAGGATTTTGGAATAATTGTTATAGGGTATTAGGATGAATATTGTTCATAAGGCTATGCATTATGTACCATGTGAAGCTTTTGGAGCAACCATATTCCAACTAACCAAAAGAAGAAACAAGAAAGAATAATGAAGAATGAAGAATGAAGAATGAAGAAATGAAGAATGAAGACAACCATAATAATGTATTCCTTCTTGATTATATTTAATTCATTTGTAATGTGTGTTGTATAAGGGTAGAGCTCGCCACAATTTGTTTTCGTTTGTCGGTGGACCCCACAAATGGCCTTTTATTTTTTGTGCTAGCTTTATAATTGATTGATGCTTGTTTAGCTTGTGCATTAAGATGGCATCTTCCTAGTTTCTAGCTTTGATGTATGTCCCGGATGAGATGATTAGGCTCTTAGGAAAATAAATTTTCTATCCAATCAAAATAATTCAAACTAAAATAAATAACTCATAACTTCATCTAAAGCTTAGGCTATAAATCAAGATAAAAGAATTAGCAACCCCAAAGCTAGATGTTATATTTTCTTTCTCAAATCTTGCATATAAAAGCTTCCACTCTTGAATGGAGGGCTTCCACCTTTGCCAGAGAACTTGGCTCGACCTTTGAGAGCCATGGTGGAAACACACCTCCTTATCTTGCTAATTTTGGCCAATAATCTGATTTCTCATGCATTAGGCATATGAATCCTAAAGCCTATGTCAAATTGATTATCTAAAATGAAAATAAAACATAACAAAAATTTTATATTAAATTTAAGTTTTTAACTCATACCCTACATGATCTAGTCTCTTAAGGAGAGTGTTTAAGGATTTAGTCTCTTTCTAAATAAAGAACAGCTTAGCTATCTTACAAAAGTATTTGACTTACCTACATATTTTAAAATCATAGGAGGAGTTAGTTGGCGGTCACCCCCAAGTGATTGTAAGTCCAACTGTCAGGTGGTTTATTCTCTCTGATGGAGGTAAACCAAACACCCATTTTCACCTTAGATTTGCGTCATGCTTTTGGCCCTCACCGAAGCTCCTTATATTTAAGTTCATAGGCTGCTACTTTACTTTCTGGGCTACGAGCATAAATCCTCACGTCTTAGGCATTTCCAGGACCTTGTATAGTGGAATTGTAAGCCCTAACTTTCTAATAAAATTCAACTCAAACCAATTTTTCAAAAAATATAAAGCCCAACCATAGGATAGTTTGGGGTGCATACTAAGCTTCCTAGTATCCTAAGAATCTCCTACTTATCTTCATTTAGCTTTGATAAGAACTCCCTCCTCTTGATCGATCCCACTTGACTCTCTAAAAATAAACCAATCGATTGATAGTCCAACCTTTAGAAATTTTTGGAGATAATGATCATTTACCTTAATCAAGAGTATTCCTAAGGAATCCTATTCCTTAGGATGTAATTAACTATGGGGTTTACTCTGTAGGGAACTTAATGAACTCAGTTTAAAAAAAACTCTGCTTTACTTTTTCATGTAGAGTAAGGGAAGAATCTCTGGTACATTTCGAAGACCCATAGTCCTTAGGAGTCCTTATTAAGGTGATTAGGTCCACTGTAGGGTGGTGACTTCTCTCTTTCGAGATAATACCCCTTTCCTCAATATCGTACTCAATCACCCTAATAAGAACATCTGCAGATCTGTGTGGTGTCCCAATAAGGCATTATATTTCTATTTTCATTTATCATCCTTCCCAAAAAGGGGATAGATGAAGGTAGGAATATAATTTCACCACTTCAGGACGTTCCTCTCTCCATCTTGGTAAATGATCGTTGTCTCCAAGTATCGAGGGGTTTGTACTTTTGTATGAATACTACTATCTCTTCTTTTTGGCACCGAGGTTATTTCATCCTTAAGTTAAGCTACCCAACATCGGTTTTAGGACCTCACCGGGTTGGACTTAAAAAGTTCCCCAATGGATACCAATGGGTTAAAATAAAAATTTAATAAAAATAAAATAATTAAAGACTTCCTCTTTACCTTTTTTATGGTAAGGAAAGATTCATTACAAAAAAAATAAAGACAAAATAAATCCTTCATAAAAGTCTTGCTTTTCAAAAACACTTTTTCAAAATACACTTAATAAAATATTTGCACTACATCTAACAATTTTCATAATTATTACATGTAGGAACATTTAAAAAATAAAACCAACAATCATTTTTTTCAAAAAAGCACAAAATTTGAAGATGAGCCTTTCCATTCAATACATCCAAATGTGTTGGATGGATGTTACACCTTCAAGCAAAATCACAACTTTGAAATTCCACTCACCATTCCACATGTGTTAAGTTGAAATTTTTCACCTTTTCAAAAAGCACATATGAAACCTCTCCATTCAATATATCCACATTTATTGAATGGAGGTTTCATTTCCAATCAAAATCAAAATAAATTTCCAGAAGCACATATGAAACCTCTCCATTCAATATAGCCACATTTATTGAATGGAGGTTTCATTTCCAGTAAAAATAAAAAAAAATTCCAAAGCACATATGAAACCTCTCCATTCAATATACCCACATTTATTGAATGGAGGTTTTATTTTCAATCAAAATCAAAAATAAACTTTCAAAAAGCACATATGAACATCTCTATTTAATATAGCCAAATTTATTGAATGAAGATTTAATTTCAAAATAAAATGACACTATTTTAAAATCCCTCTTAACATATTCCATATATGATTAGGTTGGAATTTACTCCATCTAAAATAAACAATAATCACACATGAAACTACATCAAGCTTTTTTACTTACCACCCCGCTAGTGTGTCACCTGGTATTCTTGCTTTGGAGGATGTAAGTATGTTTTTCTTCCTCACTTGGCCACGTCGATGAGTGCCTTTAGTTTGGTTTTACATGGCCGTAAGCTACCTCATTTTTAAGTAGATGAGTTTGCTTTGCTTTCTTCATGGATTAGCCTCTGACCGGGTCAAGTAAATTTATGTTTAGAAAAGTCCTTCTCTTGACCGCTTTCTCCACCTTTCCTTGGCTGCTTAGTAGTCACTCTAGGTCATAGCATCTCACATGATGATAGACTATCTCGATGATTAGTTCCACTCAGAAAGTTATAATCCTACACGCTTTCTTTCTAGATTGATCATTGCACACCAACAGACACCTTAGGTTGGTTGGTTCTCACTATGCTGATGGATACACCACTCTTGTTGATGGATACACCTTAGGTTGGTTGGTTCTCACACCTTAAGATACACCACTTATGGCAATTGTAAGTCTCATCACTTTCCTCTTGAGCTACTATACACCATAGGCTTTCTTTCCTGTGATAACATCCCTAGTAGCACCTCCCTTGTGGGAACTATATATGGATCATGCCCTTTACAACCCCATTTAGACACTACCTGGGTTAC
Organism: Cymbidium sinense; assembly: GCA_021442155.1. Classification (NCBI taxonomy): domain Eukaryota; kingdom Viridiplantae; phylum Streptophyta; class Magnoliopsida; order Asparagales; family Orchidaceae; genus Cymbidium; species Cymbidium sinense. Next base: position 201,411,554 of record CM038214.1, read on the forward strand.
TATCAAATTGGACAGTTCCCCTTTCTTAGTATCCACCCCTATGGTTGGAGAATCCATCCTGTCGATTTGTAGATTCTCCCTTAGTGTAGTAAAGTTGAGATAGGTCAATGCCAACATATTTGTGTGGTCCGAAACAAGGTCCACACAAACATATAAACAAAATATGTATTCACTTGTGGATTAGGAGGACAACCTATACCTTTTCCCAAGGCATCCTATCTTTAGGCGGTCAAAAACTCCTAATAGGAATTACCTAACTACTCTTGAGTTGATATAAGTCCCCAACAATAATCACTCAATAGTCACCCCTAAGTTGGGTTCCATTTGTTGTGCTACCAACAGGTCACCCTACCATTTGATCCCTGCTTTAGAAGATGTAAGTATGCTACGCCTCCTTCCTAGCATAGTTGTTGCACACCGAAAGGAAACCCCATAGGTTGGCTAGCTCTACCCCATAGCTAGTAGGCTATCCCTTTGGATTTGTAAATCTGAGATAGGACAAGTCTGATATATCCCCTTCTTAGTGGGTCCATCGCACATTGACATGGTCCATAAATTAAATTTATCAAATTTGATCGATCTCACATCCCCAATGGATATGGCCTTAATTTGAAATCAAACTAAACCAAATAAACTATATCAAATCACATGAAATTAAGATAAAATTAATTTTGACTACTTTTGAGTTGACATAAGTCCCCAACAGCATTCACTCAGTAGTCGCCCTAGGTTATGTTCGATTTATTGTGCATCCAACAGGTCACCCTTGTGGTTGTCCCTTACTTTGGAAGATGTAAGTCTGCTATGCCTTCTTCCTAGCATACCATTTTGAAAGGCAACCTTAGTCAGCTAGGCTATCCTTTGATTTGTAAACTGAGGTGTTCAAAGACCCTTCTTGGGTTCATCACAACAACATGGTCCATACGTTCATTAAATTAAACCAAATCTAATTTTTTTCTAATTGAGTTAAATCACACCCTTCTCCCTATTGGAGGCCCAAATCATATGTATACAAGTCAATCAAAAAAATCAAATTCAAAATTAACCTCCCTAGTGGAGCCAAATTAAACCAACTCCCCCAGTAGAGTCTAAATTAAAAAATCCACCAAACCCCCGATTCCTGGATATACATCCCAAACAAATCTATGAAATCAAACTCAAATCCCAATCCCCAGTGAATAGCTAGAACCTGCTTCTCTAGTCAAATGTTCATATACTCGATCCCTAGCGGACTCAAGCCCATATCTCTAACAGATATGCCACCACATCAATTAAAATAAAACAAATTAAAGTCAATTAGATCTTAATGCTCAGTGGATTATAGATTCTTATCCCAAGCAGAACTTCTTTCCATAAATCATATAATCAAATCAAATTCAAAACTTATCCCCAGCAGATTTTCTTCTTCTATTCCCTTGATATAGACCCCTCCCATGTCATGTCCAATGCATGTGTGATCCCCTAACGGATCTCCCTCCATGTACTTGGCATGGAATTCTCATCAAATCTTATTTCTTCTCTTATGCATGCCTTTAATACTTAAACCAAAAGCTTAATAATGTATTTGTGCAAATTACATCATCATAACATTGTAATCAACTTTTTAGATTTTTGATGGTGCAAGCTCAAAATAACTATACAATAGCATGCTAAAAATATTATAGTGTGAATTAACACACTATATTATATTATAATATATGATGTTATATTATAATTTGGTATAATATAATATATTGTCTAACATTACACCTCATTCGAATCACTTAAAATGAACAAATTACAAACTTTTTTCAAAATATGAATAATGTTCATTTTGGATGAAAAATTGTTATTTTTTTATTAGAAATGGTACAAAATAGTATAATTTTGGTGTTGCTTCCTGGTGTGTGCCATGAATTGGGCCAAATTCTTCAATCTCAACCTTCAAATTAACATTTTTGTGAGTTTTGACTCAATGTATTATAACAAAAGTAAAACATACTAATATGTACAATAACATTTAGTAATACACGACCACATTCATATATATGTGAAGTTATATTGTTATGTACATTATATTTTAATATGCTTTCATATATATTATTTTACATTAAAATGAATCACTTTAAGCAAAAAATTTGTAAAATTTGGTTAAAAATGAACATTTATTTTCGATGCAAAATTTCATTCTTTTGATTAAATGAAACACCATAGCAGACCCCCAATGATGTTCCTTCAAACTTACCTTCAATTTGGCCAAATCCCATCATCTCAACATATAAATCAGTATTTTTATGAATTCCACCAGTACAAACTCTACTACATCATACTATAACAAACTAAAATATGCTAAACAACAAGTAGTAATACACAATAGTATGCTATAATGCATGATGCCACACTATGTTATGGAATCATATATTATAATACACTATAACATATTATATTACATTTAATATCACATCATGAGGGATTTCTTAAGATAAAAAAATCATAAATCAAGTCTAAACAATAAAAAACTATATATTTTAATCATATCAATTACATATTTTAAATTGAAATAATTCATTATGATTCCATACTCTACCTATTATGAATTTGTCCAAATTACACCATTTCAAAGCCTAAATCAACATTTTTTAATTAATGCTAGTGATTAAAAAAATACTAAAAGAATTTAAAATGTAGAATAATATATTATGATATATAATGCTAAACTATGCTACAACATATAATATTTATTTTGAACATAAAATCTTACTTTTAGACTAAAGTGGTGTAGCACAATTTTGGTACTACACAAGCTAATTCACACTTCAAATTTAATAAATTTCATTATATGATTTATTAAATCAATATTTTTAAGATTTATATAAATATAGACTATAGAACATAATACCATAACATAATAAAACATTTCAAAACATCTTATAACATCCAAAAACACATCACTACATGCTCAAATATATGATGCTACATTATACTATAATATATGGTATTATAATATGATTTAGGGTTAGGGTTTAGGGTATTCAAATTTCTAATAGTTAAGGGAAAGTAAGACATTTTCTTTAGCTACCATAACTATGCTAGGATTAGGTCATTCTTTAGATCTTTTCCAATTGACATCTTTATCTGATGTTTAGGGTTATGGTTTATGGTTAGTTTAGGGTTTAGGGTTTAGCCTTAGTTTGGAGTTTAGGATTTATGGTTTAGGGTTTGGGATTTAGGGTGTAGGATTTAGGATTTAGGGTTTTAGGGTTTACAGTTTAGGGTTTTAGGATTTTAGGGTTTAGGGTTTAGGGTTTCAGGGTTTAGGGTTTAGGGTTTTGGGTTTAGTGTTTAGGGTTTAATATTTTTAGGGTTTACGGTTTAGGGTTTAGTGTTTAGGTTTTAAGTTTAGGCTTTAAGTTTAGTTTAGCGTTTAAGGTGTTTGATTTTAAACAGAGAAAAAATTCATATTCAACATTTCCTCTTTTTGATTTCATCAACCAAGTAGCACCACAAGTTTTCTAAGACACAAGCGACGACATAGATCAAAAATAAGCACCCATAGTGCAATTCAAAAACATTGGATAAGTAGAACCATCTCTACTCTAAAGGCATAGTTCCATAAGCAGTAGATTAGATCGATCATTCTTTAGTTTCTTCAGTTCCCCTCAGAACCACCCCTGCCTCTCAAGTTATGGGATCCGCCATCAAATCCCCATCTCTCTCCATTACCACCATGATTATAACCTTTGCACTCCTCCTGCCTCCATAACCACCACTGATCTGACCACCACCTCCATATCCACAAGCACCTCCAAATCCCCCACCACCACTACGATAAATGCCGCCTCTGCTTTCACCTTCACCACCAGATCTAGACTGAGCCTAGTTGACAGTGATGTTCCTACCATGAAGGTTCTGCCCATTCTTAGGATTTTGGGTTAGTTTAGGGTTTATGGTTTCGGTTTTAGGGTTTAGGGATGTAAGTTTCAGGGTTTAGGGTTTAGGATTTATGATTTAGGGTTTAGGGTTTTAGGGTTCAGGGTTTAGGGTTTAGGGTTTAGGATTTAGTACTTAGGGTTTAAGTTTTTTTTTTAAAATTAAGTAAACCGGTAGGTTAAGGTTTATTTTGTTTATTTTAAATTTATTTGAGTTTATTTTATTTTTTTTATAGTTTTTAGGTTTATTTTTTATTTTTATTTAGTTTAGTTTTATTATTTTAGGTTTATTTATTTTAGTTTAGGTTTTTTATCTTAGGTAATTTTTGTAGGTTTAGGTTTATTTTTTTAGTTGAGTTTTATTTTTATTTTATTTTTTAGGTTTAGGTTTTATTTTTTATTTTTAGGTTAAAGTTTAGATTTTTATTTTTATATTTTAGGTTTAGGTTTTAGGTTTTTATTTTAGGTTTATTTTTAGGTTTTATTTTTTAGTTTGGGTTTAGGTTTATTTTAGTTTATTTTATTTTATTTAGTTTAGGTTTAGTTTTTATTTATTTTAGTTTACTTTATTTTAGTTTAGGTTTAGGTTTATTTTATTTTGTTTATTTTTGGTTTAGGTTTTTATTTTAGTTTAGGATTTCAATTTTAATTTTTAATATATTTTTAGGTTTATTTTTTTAAGTTTAGGTTTTTATTTAGTGTTTATTTTATTTTATTTTAGGTTTATTTTATTTTTATTTTACTTTTAGTATTCATTATATTTAGGTTTCTTAGTTTAGTTTAGGTTTTTATTTATTTATTTTAGTTTAGTTTTTATAAATTTTTTAAGTTTAGGTTTAGGTTTAAATTTAGATTTAGGTTTTACTTATCATTTTAATTTTATTTATTTTATTTTATTTTGGTTTAGGTTTTTTATTTATTTTATTTTTCTATTTTATTTTATTTAGGTTTTAGGTTTTAGGTTTTAGTTTTAGTGTTTAGGGCTTCAGGGTTTGGGGTGGGGTTTGGGTAGCGTAAGGTTTGTAGGTTTAGGATTTAGGATTTAGGGTTTATGGTTTAGGGTTTAGGGTTTTAGAGTTTAGGGTTTAGGGTTTAGGGTTGTAGGCTTAAGGTTAGGGTTTTTTTTTAATTATTTTTTAATTTTTTCTTTTAAAATTAAGTAAACTAGTAGGTTTTGATTTATTTAGTTTAATTACCTTATTTATTTTTATTTTTATTTAGTTTATTTTATTTATTTTAGTTTTTTTAGTTTATTTTTTAGTTTATTTTTATTTTTATTTTATTTTTATTTTTAGATTTAGGTTTCTATTTTATTTTTTTAGGTTTAGGTTTTAGGTTTTTATTTTAGGCTTATTTTTTAGTTTTACTTTTTAGTCTAGGTTTATGTTTATTTTTGGTTTTTTTTATTTTATTTAGTTTAAGGTTTAGGTTTAGTTTATTTTAGGTTTAGGTTTAGGTTTTATTTATTTTAGGTTTATTTTATTTTTATTTTTAGGTTTTAGTTTTATATTTTTTTAGGGTTTGGGTTTTATTTTTTATTTATTTTTAAGTTTTCTTTTGAGGTTTATATTTAGGTTCAAGTTTTTATTTAGTTTTATTTTATTTTATTTTTATTTTATGTTTATTTTTTATTTTATTTAGGTTTTTTATTCTTAGCTTTATACTGCTTTTTTAGTTTAGTTTAAGTTTTTATTTATTTTTAGGTTTAAATTTTAGTTTAGGTTTTATTTTTTTTATTTTATTATTTTATTTAGCTTATGTTTTATTTATTTTATTTTTAGGTTTATTTACTTTAGGTTTAGCTTTTAAAGTTTTTTAGGGTTTAGGGTTTATTTTGGGTTTAGGTTTAGGTTTAGGGTTTAGGTTTTAGGGTTTAGTTTAGTGTTTAGGTTAGGTTTAGGGGTTTAGAGCTTTAGGGTTTAAAACTTTTAGGGTTTAGGTTTAGGTTGGTTTAGGGTTTAGGGTTTTAGGTTTAGTTGGTTTAGGTTTAGGTTTAGGTTAAACTTTAGGTTTTATTTTAGGTTTAGTTAGTTTAGGTTAGTTAGATTAGGTTTAGTTTATTGGTTTAGGTTAGTTTAGTTAGTTTAAAATTTTTAGGTTTAGGTTATTTAGTTTGGTTTTTAGGGTTTAGGTTTAGTTTTTAGGGTTTAGGTTTAGGGTTGAGTTTTATTTAGAGTTTAGGTTTAGGGTTTAATGTTTAGGGTTTCTTTTCTCCTTTTTTAAAAGGTAACTATGGTTTATGTTTTGTAGTTATTTTTATTTTATTTATTTATTTTAGTTTTTTTTTTAAGTTAGGTTTATTTTTTATTTAGTTCATTTTATTTATTTTAGGTTTATTTATTTTAGTTTAGATTTTTTATTTTAGTTTATTTTTTACGTTTAGGTTTAGGTTTAGGTTTATGTTTATTTTTAGTTTAGTTTTATTTTTATTTTATTTTTTAGGTTTAGGTTTTATTTTTTATTTGTAGGTTTAGGTTTAGGTTTTTCTTTTATTTTTTTAAGTTTAGGTTTCAGGTTTTTATTTTAGGTTTATTTTTAGGTTTAGAATTATTTTTAGTTTATTTTATTTTATTTAGTTTAGGGTTTAGGTTTAGTTTATTTTAGTTTTTGGTTTAGGTTTACTTATTTTAGTTTAGGTTTCAGTTAATATTATTTTGTTTATTTTTGGTTTTGGTTTTTTTTTTTGTTTAAGGTTTAGGTTTTATTTTTTATTTTTTTTAGGTTTTATTTTTAGGTTTATATTTTAGGTTTAGGTTTTTATTTTGTTTTAATTTTATTTTTTTTAGGTTTATTTTATTTTAATTTTTCATTTAGTTTTCCTTTTATTTTGCTTAAATTATATTATTTATTTTATTTTTAGGTTTAGGTTTTAAGCTTTTTAGGGTTCATGTTTCAGTTTTTTTATTTTAGGTTTATTTTAGGTTTACTTTTAATTTTGGTTTAGTTTTATTTTAGTTTATTTTAAATTATTTTGTTTTGGGTTTAGGCTTAGTTTATTTTAGCTTTAGGTTTATATTTTATTTATTTTAGCTTAGTTTATTTTAGTTTAGGTTTAGGTCTATTTTATTTTGGTTATTTTATTTTTAATTTAGGTTTAGTTTTTATTTTTAGTTTTGGGTTTGGGTTTTATTTTTTATTTATTTTTTGTTTATTTTTTAGGTTTAGGTTTTTATTTAGTTTTTATTTTCTTTTATTTAGGTTTATTTTATTTTTATTTTACATTTAGTTTTTATTTTATTTATGTTTTTTATTCTTAATTTATTTTATTTTTTTAGTTTAGTTTTGGTTTTTATTTATTTTATTATAGTTTATTTTAGTTTATTTTTTATTTTATTTAATTTTTAGGTTTTGGTTTAGGTTTTAGTTTAAGTTTTTATTTTATTTTATTTAGCTTTAGGTTTAGTTATTAATTTTATTTTTAGGTTTTGTTTACTTTAGGTTTAGATTTTTAGGGTTTAAGGTTTAGGGTTTACGGTTTTGGGTTTAGGATTTTAGGGTTTAGGGTTTTAGGATTTAATTTTTAGGGTTAGGGTTTAGGGTCTAGGGTTTTATGTTTAGGTTTTAGGGTTTAGGGTTTTTGGGGTTTAGGATTTTGGGCTAAGTTAGGGCTTATGGTTAGTTTAGGGTTTAGGTTTAGGTTTTAGGCTTTAGCATTTAGGATTTTTAATGTTTAGGGTTTATGGTTTAGAGTTAGTTTAGGGTTTTGGGTTTAGGGTTTAGGGGTTTTGGATTTAGGGTTTAGGGTTTTTAATGTTTAGGGTTTATGGTTTAAGGTTAATTTGGGGTTTAGGGTTTAAGGTTTTATGGTTTAGGGTTTAGGGTTTAGGGTTTAGGATATAGGGTTTAGGGTTAGGGTTAGGGTTTATGGGAGTTTAAGGTTTGGGGTTTAAGGTTTAGGGTTTAGGGTTAGTTTAGCATTTAGGGTTTAGGGTTAGGTTTTAGTCATTTTTAGGATTTAGGTTTAGGGTTTAGGGTTCAGGGTTTGGGCATAATTTTAGGGTTTAGAGTTTTGGGTTTAAGGTTTAGGATTTAGGGTTTAGGTTTTAGGTTTTTTAGGTTTTAAATAAAATAAAAACAAATAGGTTTAAATTTTAGTTTTTTGTTTTATTATTTATTATAGTTTATTTTATTTTTTATTTATTTTTAAGTTTGCATTTTATTTTCATTTAGTTTATTTTATTTATTTTAGTTTATGTTTTATTTTTAGTTTATGTTTTATTTTTAGTTTAGTTTTATTTTTATATTATTTTTTAGGTTTAGTTTTTATTTTTTATTTTTTATTTTTAGGTTTAGGTTTAGGTCTTAGGTTTTTATTTTAGGTTTATTTTTAGGTTTTACTTTTTAGTTTAATTTTAGGTTTATTTTTAGTTTATTTTACTTTATTTAGTTAAGGGTTTAACTTTACTTTATTTTAGATTTAGTTTTAGGTTTGATTTATTTTAGTTTAATTTATTTTAGTTTAGGTTTAGGTTAATTTAATTTTATTTATTTTAGGTTTAGGCTTTTTTTAGTTTAAGGTTTAGGTTTTATTTTTTATTTATTTTAGTTTTATTTTATTTTATTTTAGGTTTATTTTATTTTTATTTTTCGTTGAGTTTTTATTTTATTTAGGTTTTTTATTTTTAGGTTTATATTATTATTTTTGTTTAGTTTAGGTTTTTATTTATTTTATTTTAGTTAAGTTTTTATTATTTTCTTTTATTTTATTTTTTAGGTTTAGGTTTAAGTTTTTGTTTAGATTTTTATTTTATTTCACTTAGGTTTAGGTTTTTTTATTTAGTTTATTTTTAAGTTTTATTTCATTTAAGTTTTGGTTTTTAGGTTTTTTATGTTTAGGGATTAGGGTTAGGCTACACTTTGCAGTTTAGGGTTTGGGGTTCAGGTTCTATTGTTTAGGGTTTAGGGTTTAAGGTTTAGGGTTTTAGGGTTTAGGGTTTAAGGTTTAGGGTTCCGAGTTAGTTTTAGGGTTTAGTGTTTAGGGTTAGGGTTTTTTTTATTATTTTTTATTTTTATGGTTTAGAGTTTAGGGTTTATGGTTTAGGGTTTAGGGTTTAGGGTTTAGGGTTTAGGGTTTATGGTTTAGGGATTAGGTTTAGGGTTCAAGTTTTAGTTAAGGGTTTAAAGTTTTTGGTTTTTTTTAACAGAGAACAAATTTAGATTTAACATTTCTTCTTTGATTTCATCAACCAAGTAACACACCATGTTTTGACATAGCGACATAAATAAAATGTTATAGAGCAAATCAAAAACCCTAGATAAGTAGAACTGTATCTACTTTAAATACATAGTTCTATAAGCAATAGATTAGATCGGTCGTTCATCCGTTTCTCTAGTTTAGGGTTTAGGGTTTTAAGGTTTAAGGTTTAGGTTTTTGGGTTTAAGGTTTAGGGTTTAAGGTTAGTTTAGGGTTTAGGGTTTAGGGTTTAGGGTTTACACCAAGTTTTAGGGTTTACGATTTAGGGTTTTGGGCTTTCGGGCTTAGGATTGTGGGGTTAGGGTTTATTCTATTTTTTAATTTTTAATTTTTATTTTTATATTTTTTAAAAATTAACTCAACTAATAGGTTTAGGTTTATCTTGTTTATTTTTTATTTATTTTAGTATATTTTATTTTATTTATTTTGATTTGAGTTTATTTTTTATTTTTTTATTTAAGTTTATTTATTTTACATTTATTTATTTTAGTTTAGGTTTTCATTATAGCTTATTTTTTTGGGTTAAGGTTTAGGTTTAAGTTTATTTTTTAGTTTAGTTTATTTTTATTTTATTTTTTTGGGTTTTTATTTTTAGTTTGGGTTTTATTTTTATTTTAGGGTTTTAGGTTTTATTTTGTTTTTTAGTTTGTTTTAGGTTTTATTTTGGTTTATTTTAGGTTTTATTTTATCAGTTTAGGTTTATTTAGTTTTATTTTATTTTTTTATTTTAGGTTTATTTTAGTTTATTAGTTTAGGTTTTTTTTAGCTTCAGTATTTTTAGCTCTGATTATATTTATTTTATGTTTATTATTTAGGTTTAGGTTTTATTTTATTTTTTATTTTTTTTAAGTTTATTTTATTTTATTTTAGGTTTAGTTTTATTTTATTTAGTTTTAGTTTAGTTTATGTTTTATTTTATTTAGTTTATATTTTATTTTGGTTCATTTTAGATTTAGGCAGTTTTGGGTTTAGGTTTATTTTAGTTTATGTTTATTTTTTTTATTTTTATCAGATTTATTTATTTTATATTTAAGTTTTATTTAGTTTAGTTTACATTTTAGCATTTGGGTTTGGTTTATTTAGGTTAGTTTAGGGTTTAGGGTTTAGGGTTTATGGTTTGGGTTTCAAGGTTTAGGGTTTAGTGTTTAAGTTTTATTTATAGTATAGGGTTTAGAGTTTTTAAGGTTTAGGGTGAAGGGTTTAGGTTTTAGGTTTAGGGTTCAAGTTTTAGTTTAGGGTTTAGGGTTTTTGGTTTTTTTATAATAGAGAATAAATTCAGATTCAACATTTCTTCTTTTTGATTTCATCAACCAAGTAACACACCAAGTATTCTAAGACACATGCGATGAAAAAGATAAAAAATGAGCATGCATAAAGAAAAAAAAACCTTAGATAACTAGAACCGTCTCTACTGTAAAGATATGCATTTCCATAAGTAGTAGATCGATCACTTTTGTTTCTTCAGTTTCCATCAGAACCACCCCAGCCTCTCGAGTAGCAGGATCCACCATCATATCCCGGATCTCTCCCCGCGCTACCACCACGGCTGTAACCTCCATCACTTCTCTAGCCTCCATAACCACCACTACTCTGACCACCAAATCCATATCCACCAACACCTCTAGATCCCCCACCACTACTGTGATAATCGCCGCCTCCGCCTTCTCCTCCACTGCCAGATCTAAACTGAGCCTGGTTGACGAAGATGTTCCTGTAGTCAAGATTTTTCCCATTCTTAGGGTTTAGGTTTTGGTTTAAGCTTGTTTTTAAATTTATTTAGTTACTTTAGGATTAGGTTTAGGGTTTAGGGTTTAGGGTCTAGGTTTAAGGTTTAGGGTTTAGGGTTAGGGTTTTATGGTTTATGTTTTAAATTTGTGGTTTGGTTTAGGGTTTAGGTTTGGGTTTGGTTTAGGATTTGGTTTATCATTTTTTTAAAATTAAGTAAACGAGTAGGTTTAGGTTTATTTTGTTTATTTAGTATATTTAGTTTATTTAGTTTATTTTTTGTTTATTTAAATTTATTTTTTTATTTAGGTTTATTTTTTTTATTTTTATTTAGTTTAGTTTATTTATTTTAGGTTTATTTATTTTAGTTTAGGTTTTTATTTTAATTTCTTTTTTAGGTTTAGGTTTATTTTTAGTTGAGTTTATTATTATTTTATTTTTTAGGTTTAGGTTTTATTTTTTATTTTTAGGTTTAGGTTTTATTTTATTTTTTAGGTTTAGGTTTTAAGTTTTATTTTATGTTTATTTTAGGTTTTATTTTTAGTTGGGTTTAGTTTATTTTATTTTATTTTATTTGGTTTATTTTTAGGTTTAGGTTTAGGTTTAGTTTTGTTAGGAGTAGGTTTAGGTTTAATTTCTTTTAGTTTAGTTTATTTTAGTTTTATTTAGGCATTAGTTTTTATTTTTTATTTATTTTTAGGCTTTATTTTAAGGTTATTTTTTTAGGTTTAGGTTTTTATTTTATTTTTATTTTACATTTAAGTTTTATTTTGTTTAGGTTTTTTATTCTCAGGTTTATTCTATTTTTTAGCTTAGTTTAGGTTTTTATTTATTTTATTTTATTTTATTATTCTTAGTTTATTTTATTTTATTTTTAGGTTTAGATTTAGGTTTAGGTTTAGGTTTTAGTTCAGGTTTTTATTTTATTTTATTTAAGTTTAGGTTTAATTTATTTATTTTATTTTTAGGTTTTATTTAGTTTAGGTTTAGGTTTTTAGGGTTTAGGGTTTAGGGTTTATGGTTTTGTCTTTAGGCTTTAGGGTTTATGGTTTTTAGGGTTTAGGGTTTAGGGTTTAAGGGTTAGCTTAAGGTTAGGGTTTAAGGTTTAGTTGACCAATTGAAGATGATTGTATGCTTGGTTTCAATTATTTTGCATTTGGTTTTATTCTGGCCAACTTGAATCTTTAGGCCATTTTGGGCTAAGTAGGTCAATTGGGTCCAATCATGGCTTTGGTCAACTTCAATAATCAATTTGGAATGAACTTGAGCCATTAGTTGCAATAAATTTGGTTTATATTTTAATTTGACCTAATTTAGCCTTTTAGGTCAATTAAGGTCAATTTGGGTCAAGAGGGCCAATTGAGTTTGGTTAGACTCAATTAAAGGTCAAGTTATACTCAAATATTGATTTTGGTTTGGTATGAATCATTGGTTTCAAGGATTTGTCTGCAATTTGGCTAGTTTGGGTTCATATAAGGGGTTGACTTGGTCAAATGACCAAGTTGACTTGGTTTGACATAATTTGTGATAATTGATCAACCTAGGTGATCAAAAAATCATGATGGGAGATTTTGATTTGATTTAATCCAATTTGGGTAGGATTAGAACTTGCTCAAATAGGTCAATTGGCCACTTTGGGTCAAACAATTAATTAGTTGGTGATTTTGGGTTGAGCTTGATTTAGCTGAGTTTATATGTGGATTTGGGATTGATTTAAAAATTCAATTGCAATCGGCTTGGGTTCAAATGGGTTTTGGTTCATTTGAACATTTCAAGTCAAAAGGGTTAAATTGGGTTTGACTTGGGTTGATTTTGGTTTGGCTTGATGATTGTATATTTCATTTATATTTGTGAATATGATTGAAGGTATGATTGATTCATGAGAAAATCAATTGAATTTGGGTTTTGGAATGAAGGAATTTGGCTAAGTCCATGGAGTTGAGTCATGTGTTAAGTTTGGATTTGATTTTGTTTGATTTAATTTTTTTGATGATTTAAATGTATATTTCATTTAAATTTGTGAAGATTATCAAAAAATATGATTGAGGTGAGAAAATCAATTGAGTTTAACTTGATTTGGATTAAGATTTGACGGCTAAGTCCATGGGATAGGTCAAATGGCTTAGGAAGGGTTTTGATTTAATTTGATTTAGTTTGATTTAGTTTTGATCATTTGAATGTAGATTTGATTTATATTTAGGAAGATGATTGAAGATATAAATTGATTATGAGAAAATCAATTAATTTTGTATTGATTTGGATTAAGATTTGGCTAAGTCCATGGGATAGGTCATATGGATTAGGAAGGGTTTCAAGTTTATATTTGATCATGGGCTTCAATCGTTTGGTTTTGGATTTTGTGATTAGATTTTGATTTGAATTTTATGTTTGAATTGAACTTAAGGTTTGGTTTGAGATGGTGAACATGGATTGGATTTGGGTTGTAGGGTAGGTGGATTATCTTAATCCATAAGGCATAACCTAATCCTATGGTTAACCCATCTAAGTATTTAGGCTTAGGTTAAGTGTTTAACTAATTGTTAGAAGAGTCTTATGACTAGAGAAGTCTTAGTGTCTAGAAGATTCCTAAGTCTAAGATGGAAAGATTGAATCTGTACTCCAAAAGTGTGATCAACAGGCCTTATGCTCTATAGTGTTGCCCTTGGAGATAGATGATTGGAAGACCGAAGCCAAGTTTAACATTATAGACTCGGATACATCTTTCAATGCTTTGCTTGGAAGACCATGGATACATGAGAACAACATAGTTCCATCCTCATTTCATCAGTGTATCAAGTTTATGAGAGGTTGGATCATCTACTGTGTCAAATGAGATCTCAATCCATTTACAGTTCATGAGGTCAGCATATATGAGGATGTGGCTTACTACCTCCCTCAAAATTAATAACTCTATTCTCCCGAACTTGGCCAAAGTTTAAAAATAAAATAAAAAAAAAAGAAAATGAAAAAGAAAGAGAAAAAAGAAAAAGAAAAGAAAAGAGAAAAAGAAAAAGAAAATAAAAGGGAGCGGAAATAGACTTGGAGGAGGAAGTGGAGCCTGACATTAGATTCCACCCATAGTTTGTTACTCCATTCGAACATATGGGTAGGATGACCTGACCTCCACCAGAAAGGAAGAAGCCAGCTAGAGGTAGTCCTAGGGTGGAAAACCTCCTTATTGGTCACCCAATAAGAAGATATGTCTTAGCTACCAGAGTACCCGCTATCCATATAGACTTAAAATCTAGTTCATAGGATGAGTCTTATATGGTTAGCACACTAGCTCTTCTCAATAGTAGATTCCTTGAGGTGACACTTGAGCTAATAGATCAAGACCGCTCCAAAGAAAAGCATAAGTGTATCCAAGTCTATATGTGAAATAATTAGCTATCAGTTGGGAACCTTAGCTCTAACCCCACTTTCCTCTCAAAAGCTAAGGGTTTGGTAATTAAGAAAGCCTCTAAGTCATCCACAGGTGTGAAGACTAAGAGGTTCTTTATGGGAGCATCATCCTCAAGTCAAGAAATTCATGTAGAACTTGAGGATGACTCATATAAATATTTAATAAAAGTACTTTTTGATTAGTACTTGCCTTGTATTTATAATTTAGCAAAGAAATGGTTAATCTTACATACTTGGTCAAAGCACAGGTTAGACTACTTTGAAAGAATATGGAAAGACAAATGCAAAATCACTTAATCAAGATCATGACAAAGATTCAGTATAGTGGGTCCAGTCGATAATGATGATTACAAGTCATCACCAATCATTTGGAATTGATAGGTTCTTTCAAATCACATTAAATCATATGAGGAGCTATGCTTAGAAACTTCAAATGATCTAGATGATCTGAAGTCAAAGATTGCCAGACCAAGAAAATATCAAGTCAACCATCGATGAGCTCAAATCAACTTAGAACTAAATAAGATCCATGCCTAACATACATCGTTCTTTATTGAATGAAATTGAAATCAATGACTTAGTTAGGCTATTAATTAATTAAGGACTACTTTGCATGGAGTTATGAAGAGATTCCTGATTGGCTCACAATCCATAAACTAGCAATAGAGTGCTAACCCTATCAAGCAAGCTCCTAGATGCATGCGACAACATAGAACAAAGGTCATAAGTCAAGAAACCGATCAATATTAGCTTCATCCGGAAGAAAAATACCCTACCGGTTAGCTAGTCATCCTAGTTAAGAAAAGAATTGTCAAATTCACATATGCAATTTTAGGGATTTAAATAAGGCATGTCCAAAAGATGAATTCCACTACCAATCCCTGAGGATGGTGGACATTACCTCATCTCATGTAGTCTTCTTTCATGGATGGCTCATCCGATATAACTAAATAAAGATGGCCCCAAGATAAAAAAAATGTAGCTTTTAGAACACGTAATACATTGCTATAAGGTCTTACCTTTCAGCCTTAAAAAGGTTGGTGTTATATACCAGAAGGCTATGACTCAAATCTTTAACTCGCTCATCATCAAGTCGAGTGCTATGTCGTTGATGTCATGGTAAAAAGTAGATAAAAGGAAGACCCTCTCTTTAAATTGAGAGTAGTTTTTGAATAGTTAAGATAATTTAACCTTAAAATGAATCCCCTAAAGTGTGCATTTGGAGTAGCTTCAGAAAAATTCCTTGAGTTTGTTGTCCAACACCAGGGAATCAAAATTGATCCGGAGAAGATCAAGATGATATTAGAAATGCCTCCCCTAAAAGTTTAACTCAACTCAGATCATTCCAAGAGTGTTTGGCATATCTAAGATGCTTTATATCCAACCTATCGGGAAGATGTTAGCCATTCCCAGTATTTGTCAAAACGGATGCCAAGTTTAAGTGGGATGACAAGTGTGAACATGCCTTCGAAGACATCAAGCATTACCTGATGATGCCGCCAGTTCTAGCATCCCCATCTTGGGCAAGCTGGTTATACTTTACACTACTAGATTAGATGACTCCCTTTGTGCTCTGTTAGCCCAAGCCAATCATAAAGGGAAGGAAAATGCAATATACTACCTCTGTCATTGCCTAATCCTTACTGAGGCTAATTATCCACCCTTTGAGAAGCATTTCCTAGCTTTCATCTTTGCATCCCAAAAGCTACAGTACTACATGCTTCCTCATAAGGTGAACTTAATCTCTAGGATCAATCCACTACAGTATCTCATGGCACGGTCAACACTATCTGGACAGTTGACACGATAGTTTATGATCATCTCGCAGTTTGACATTACCTTCGTACCTCTCCGTGCGGTAAAAGGACAAGCTCTAGAGGATTTCTTAGTACCACACCCACTTCCTGCCAACTCTCTAATTAGTGATGATATCCTCGATGAACAAATCATGAACTTAGGGGATCCTAGCATTCACCACTGGGTGATGTACTTTGATGGTGTGGCTTCCTCTCAAAGAGGAGAAGAATCAAAATCTACTATTGTAGAAAGGGGGTAGAATAGTTCTCTTAACTCTGGTCCATGATGTGATGAGATTCTCATATCATCTATCCAATCTTTGTACCAACAACAAAGCCAAATATGAGGCTCTAATTATCAATCTAGAGTTAGCCATTAATCTAAGCATCCAGAACATCAACATCTTCTAAGATTCTCAGGTAGTTATCAACCAAATCACTGGGTTCTATAAGATTATAAAGCCTAAGCTTCATTACTACCATAAGTACACCATGGAGTTATTGGCCCAAATCCTAAAGATTGCTGTTTATAAGATTCCCTGAGGAGAGAACACTGTAGTGTATGCTTTAGCCAAGATTGCTAAGGAGTTGGCATGTTAGAAGGATGAGTCCATATTAATAAAAATCCAAAATAGATAAGTCTTATCCCTTATTGATATTGAACTCATCAAAAAGTACTCTCTTAAAGGGTAGGTTGCCATTACCAAGAAGAAAAAGGAGTTAGATTGGAGGCAACCATTCATGGATTACCTAAATAAAGGCAAACTACCTCAAGAGAAGTACCAAGGCCATCAGATGAAGTAGAGAGCACATTCCTATGCTCTTGTGGATGGTGTCTTGTATCGATGGTCTTTCAATCATATGTGATTATGTTGTTTAACAAGGATAAAGTCTGTAAGATCATGATAGAGGTACACTGTTTATGTGGAGTCAACCATTCCAAAATTCAAAGTTGAAAGCCAAGATCAAGAGACTAGGATACTACTGGCCGTTGATGATCAAATATTGCATTGATATGGATAGGCGATGCCACCAATGTCAAATACACGGTGTGGTCTTACACCAACCACCCAAAATTCTACATCCTACATTGGCTTCATGGCTATTTGAGTGTTGGGGTACCGACATAGTGGATCCGATTAATCCTCCTTCTTTCAAGGCTCATCGGTTCATCTTAGCTGCTACTGACTACTTTTCCAAATGGGTGAAATTGATTTCATTCAAAGAGGTAATATCTCAACATGTGCTCTAGTTATTTAAGAACTATATCATATATAGAGTGCCTCGATGAATTATATCTAATATATGTATTGCATTGAAGAGTACCGAGATCAACAACTTTTCCAAGAGACACGACAAAGGTTGGAGATATTCTACCATCAACTACCTGTGAGAAAATGGCTTAGCAGAAGCCTTCAACAAAACTCTCATCTAAATACTAAAGAAGACACTTGACAATAATAAGTGATAGTGGCATGAGCAATTAGTTGAAGCCTTGTGGGCCTACCACACCATATATAAAACTCTAACTTATTCTACTCCTTTCTCCTTAGTTTATGGGTCTGAAGCCATTCTACCATTAGAAGTCCAACTCCCATCACTAAGGATAGCTGTGGGTAGCAAGATCACAACAGAGAGTAGAATGCCAAGTTGCAGCTAGAAGATATTGAAGGTTTGGAGAAGAGATGCTGCGGGCATGCCAAAACCTTGAGTTATACAAAGATAAAAGGAATCAAGATCACAATAAGTTAGTATGTCCTAGAACTTTTCAAGTAGGAGAGCTTATTTTAATTCTAAGGAAACTTATTGTTGAACATCGTAAGGTGGGAGACAAGTTTGAACCCACTTGGGAAAGCCCTTTTGCCATAGAGAAGGCCTACCAAAGAGGATCTTATCAGCTTATTAATCATAAGAGAGAGCGCCTAATGCTTCCAATCAATGGGCTCTACTTAAAGAAATTTTATAAATCATGTTTGAAACTAATTATCATCAATGAAAATTCCATTTTGAATTCAATCTCTTCCATGTTGAAAGTATTCTTGTTTGAATCGCCATGATGTGTTTAGGTAGGTGTAAGGAACTCAAGCCGCATTCTATCCTTCATTGACACAACACAAACACAAACTACACACAAACATATTAAATAAACATAAATATTTTGTCTCAGACTACTCTGAGTTGAGATAACACTCCCAGTGACACTCATTCAGTAGTTGCTCTAGGTTAAGCTGACGTGCTACCCTGCTAGTGTGTCACCCAAGTGGTCTTCTTACTTTGGAGGATATAAGTATGCTATGCTTTTCTTCCTTACTTGGCCACTACACACCGATGAGTGCCTTGTTAGTTTGGTAGGCCTTACTACGTGGCCGATAAGCTACCTCATGTTGGCTTCGTTTAAGAGGATATGAGTCTAGTACGCTTTCTTATTGGATTAGCTTTAATACATTTACTGGGTTGAGAATATTTGAGGTTTAAGATAAATCCCCTAGTGGCTCCTGTCATCCTGACTACTTCATGTTTGGGTCTAGTCCTTCCTCAAGGCTCCAAGCTTAGTAGTCGCTCTAGGTCAGATAGCATCTATCCCGCTGATGACAGACTATCCCGATGATCGGATCCACTTGGAAAGTTGTAAGCCTACACGCTTTCTTTCTTGATTGATCGTTGCACACCAATGGGATCCTTAGGTTGGTTAGTTCTGACTATGGTAAGATACACCACTTATGCTAATGGATACACATTAGGTTGGTTAGTTCTCGCACCTTAGGATACACCACTCATGGTAGATGTAAGTTTGCTGCACTTTCTCCTTGAGTTGGCCTCCGTACACCTATAAGCTTTCTTTTTTGGTTGAAGATAATGACCCTAGCAGCACCTACCCTATGGGTACTATATTCAGATCACATCCTATGTGATCCCATTTAGTCACTACCCAGGTTATTATTGGATTGGATAGTTCTCCTTTCCTAATAACCACACCTGTGGCTGGGGAATTCATCCTATGGATGTGCAAATTCTCCCTTTATCCAATAAATCTGAGATAGGTCAAGGATGATATATCCCCTTCTCAGTGTTGTCCCTCACACAACAATAGGTCCATTCAAATATATATACAAAATATACATTTACTTATGGATTAGGAAGACACCTTTAGCGGTACCTTTTCCCAAGTAGGCATCCTATCTTTAGGGCAGTGTTAACAAAACTCCCTATAAGAATCGCTTGATTACTCTTAAATTGATATAAGTCCTCAATGGCATTCACTCAATAGTCGCCTCTAAGTCAAGTTTCATTTATTATGCTACCAATAGGTCACCCCAGCAATTGTTCCCTACTTTAGAGATGTAAGTTTGCTACGCCTTCTTCCTTGCATAACCATTGCACACTGAATGGAAACCCCTTCGGTTGGCTAGCTCTACCCCATAGCCAATAGACTATCCCTTTGGATTTGTAAATATGAGGTAGGTCAAGGTTGATATAGCCCCTTCTCAGTGGGTTCATCACACACCGATAGGGTCCATACATTATTTCAGATTAAATTAAACTCAATTTTTCCCCAATGGAGTTAAATCACACCCTTCTCCCCAATGGAGCCCAAAATCATATGTAAACAAGTCAAGCAAAAAAATTAAATTTAAAACCAACCTCCCTAGTGGAGCCAAATTAAACTAACTCCCTAATAGAGTCTGAATCAAAAAAATCCAGCTAAACTCTTATTCCCAGCAAATACATCCCCAAAAAAATCTATGAAATCAAACTGAAATCTTAATCCCCAGCGGATAGCCTGAACCTGATTCCCTAGAAGGTTCATATACCCAATCCCTAACAAACTCAAGTCCATATCTTAAGTAGATATTCCTCCACATCAATTAAAACAAAACAAATTAAAGTTGATTTGATCTTAATCCCTGATGGATTATAGATTCTTATCTCCAGCGGATCTTCTTTCCACAAATCATATAATCAAATCAAATTCAAACCTTATCCCTAGAAGATTTTCTTCTTCTATGCCCTCGACATAGACCCCTCATATGTCATGTCCAATGCATGTGTGATCCCCTAGCGGATCTCCATCCATGTCCTACATGGAATTCTCATCAAATCTTATTTCTTCTTATACACCCCTTAATACTTCAACCAAAGCCTAACAATGTATTTATTCAAATTACATCATCTTAACATTGTAATCAACATTTTATGATTTGTGATGTTGCAAGCTCAAACTACTATACAATATCATGCTAAACATAATATAATGTAAATTAACAAGCTATAATATATCATAATATATGATCTTATATTATAATTTTCTATAATATAATATATTTTCTAACATTACACCTCATTAGAATCACTTAAAAGGAACAAATAACAAAATTGTTTCAAAATATGAATAATGTTCATTTTGGATGTCAATTTGTTAATTTTCTATTAGAAATGGTACAAAATAGCATAATTTTGGTGTTGCTTCTTGGTGTGTGCTGAGAAATTGGCCAAATTCATCCATCTCAACCTTCAAATTAACATGTTTGTTAGTTTTGACCAAATGTATTATAACAAAAGTAAAACATACTAAAATGTACAATAACATTTGGTAACACACCACCATATTCATATATATGTGAAGTTATATTGTTATGTACATTATATTTTAATATGCTTTCATATAATATAATATCTTACATTACTCCTTAAAATGAATCCTTTTAAGAAAAAAATTTACAAAATTTGGTTTGAAAATTGAGCAATTATTTTGGATGCAAAATTCCATTCTTTTGATTAAATGACACACCATAGCACACCCCCAATGATGTTCCCTAAAGCTTACCTTAAATTTTGCCAAATCACATCATCTCAGCCTATAAATCTGTATTTTTATGAATTATACTAGTGCAAACTCTACTACATCATACAATAATAAACTAAAATATGCTAAATAATAAGTAGTAATACATAATAGTATGCTATAGTGCATGATGCTACACTTTATTATGGCATCCTATATTATAATACACTATAACATATTATATTATATTATATTGCATATCACATCACAAGGGAATGCATAAGATAAAAAATCATAAAATTAGTCTAAACAATAAAAAGCTATATATTTAGCTGTATCACTTACATATTTTAAATTGAAATAATATATTATGATGCCAGGCTCTACCTATTATGAATTTGGCCAAATTCCACCATTTTAAATTCTAAATCAATATTTTTTATAAATAATGCTAGTGTAGGCTCGACTGCATGATTGTAAAATACTAAAATAATTTAGAATGCTCAAAACAATATATTATGATATATGATGCTATACTATGCTACAACATATAATATTTATTTAGAACATAAAATCTTACTTTTTAGACTACAAGTGGTGTAGCACACCTTTAGTACTACAACCTAATTCCCATGTCAAATTTAATAAATTTCATCATATGATTTATTAAATCAATTTTTTATTATTTATATTAATATGACTATAGTACAATACCATAATATACTAAAACATTTCAAAACATCTTATATCATCCAAAAATACATCTCTACATGCTATAATATATGATGATACATTATACTATAATATATGGTATTATAATATGATTTAGGGTATTTAAAACTTTGATAGTCAAGGGAAAGTCTCCTGAAGACATTTTCTTTAGCTGCCATAACTATGTTAGGATTAGGTCATTCTTTAGATCTACTCCTAATGACATATTCATTCAAGGTTTAGGATTTAAGGTTAGGGTTTAAAGTTAATTTAGGGTTTATGGTTTAGGGTTAGTTTAAGGTTTATGGTTTGTTTAGGGTTAGTTTAGGGCTTTAAAGTTTTGGGTTGGGGGTTTAGGGTTTAGGGTTTAGGTTGTAGGTTTCAGGGTTTATGGTTTAGTTTTAGAGTTTAGGGTTTTAGGGTTTAAGGTTTAAGATTTAGGGTTTAGGGTTTTGGGTTTTGGGTTTTTAGGGTTTAGGGGTTTGGGTTTTGGGTTTTGGTTTTAGGTTTAGGGTTTAGGGTTTAAGGTTTTTTTAATAGAGAATAAATTCTGATTCAATATTCCTTCTTTTTTATTTCATCAACTAAGTAAAACCTCAATTTTTCTAAGACACAAGCCATGATAGATAAAAAATGAGCCCTCATAGAGAAAATCAAAAACCTTAGATAAGTACAACCGTCTCTACTATAAAGGCAAAGTTCCATAAGCAGCAAATCAGATCGGCCATTCGTCAATTTTTCTAGTTCCCATCAGAACAACCCCTGCCTCTGAAGTTCCTGGATCTGCCATCACATCCCCAATCTCTCTCTCTGCCACCACCATAGTTGTAACCAACGTCGCTCCTTCTACCTCCAAAACTACCACTGCTCTGACCACCAACTCTATATCCATAGGACCTCATGATCCCCCACCACCATTATGATAATCATGGCCTCCGCCTTTGCTTCCATCGCCATATCTAGCCTGAGCTTTGTTGATGGTGATGTTCTTGTCATCAAGGTTTTGCCCATTCATAGGGTTTAGGGTTTAGGATTAGTTTAGTGTTTAGAGTTTAGGGTTTGTTTAGGGTTTAGGGTTTAGGGTTTAGGGTATGGGTTTTAGGGTTTAGGGTTATTTATTATAGGGTTTAAGGTTTTAGGGTTTATTAGGTTTGGGGTGGTTTGTTAGGTTTTGTGGATTTGGGAGAGTTTTAGGGTTGTGGTTTAGTGGTTGTGGTAGTTAGGGTTAGTTGGGTGTGGCTAGGGTTTAGGATTTAGGGTCAGTTTTTAAATCAACCAAACCAGTTGTTTATTTTATATTTTATTTATTTATTTTATTTATTTTAGGTTTGTTTATTTTATTTAGTATAGTATTTATTTTAGTTAGTTTTTATTTTATTTTTAGTTTATGTTAATTTTTACAGACCATTATTTTTATTTTAAGTTTAGCTTTTATTTTATTTTAGGTTTAGTTTAGGTTATTTTATTAGATTAATGTGGTTTACATTAGGTTTATTTTAGGTTTTATTTGTAGTTTAGGTTTAAGTTTATTTAATTTTATTTTATTTAGTTAAGGTAGGTTTAGTTTAGTTTATATTAGATTTAGGTTTAGGTTTTATTTATTTAGTTTAGGTTTAGGTTTATTTTACTTTATTTATGTTATTTTTATTTTAAGTTTAGGTTCTTTTTTTAGGGTTTAGGTTTTTATTTATTCTTAAGTTTAATTTAGGTTTTTCCTAAGGTTTAAGTTTAAGTTAGTTTTATTTTATTTTATTTTCTTTATTTTATTTTATTTTACATTTAGTTTTTATTTTATTAAAGTTTTATTTTGGGTTTATTTTATTTATTTAGTTTAAGTTTTTCTTTATTTTATTTTAGTTTATTTTATTTTTATTTTATTTTATTTATTTAGGTAGTGTTTAGTTTAGGTTTTAATTATTTATTTTATTTTATTTTATATAGGTTTATTTTATTATTTATTTTATTTTGGTTTTATTCAGTTTTTTTTGGGTTTGGGTTTTGTGGTTAGGGTTGTGTTTTGGTTTTTTAAGGCTCACATTTTAGGCTTTAGGGCAGGATTTTGCTTTAGAATTTGGGTAGGGTTTAGGTTTACTTGGTTAGTTTAGTGTATTCATGTTTGGGCTCAGCTTAGGTTTAGGTAGGGTTTAGTTTTGGCTCCTATGATCTTATCATTTAGGGTTTAGGTTTAGGATTTAAACTGTTAGGGTTTAGTTTAGTGGATGTCTTTTAAGAAAAATTCAAACCAAGAAGGTTTAAGTTTATTCATTTAAAGTTTATTTTAATTTATTTATTTTATTTTATTTTATTTTATTTATTTTATTTTTATTTAGTTTATCCATTTATTTTAGTTTCTTTATTGTAATTTTTTTTTTAGTTTAGGTTTATTTTAGTTTAGTCTTATTTTATTTATTTTTTTAGTTTAGCTTAATTTTTATTTGGTAGTGTATAGGTTTTATTTTTTATTTTAGCTTTAGTTTTAGGTTTTTTTAAGATTATTTTAGGTTATATTTTTTAGTTTAAATTTAGGTTTATTTTAGTTTATTTTATTTTATTTATTTTAGTTTAGGTTTCATTTATATTTTAGGTTTAGGTTTAGATTTTATTTATTTTTATTTAGTTTAGTTTATTTTTATTTTTTGTTTAAGTTTTTTTTTGTTTAAGGTTTAATTTTATAAAAATTTAATTTTACGTTTTATTTTTAAGTTTATTTTTTAGGTTTAGGTTTATGTTTTATTTTTTATATTTAGGTTTATGTTTTGTTTTTTATTTTATTTTTTTACGTTTTGGTTTTAGGTTTTTATTTTAGGTTTATTTTTAGGTTTTATTTTTTAATTTATGTTTGGGTTTATTTTAAGTTTATTTTATTTTATTTAATTTAGGGTTTAGGTTTCATTTACTTTAGGTTTAGGTTTAAGTTTTATTTATTTTAGATTAGTTAATTTTACTTTCAATTTTGGTATATTTTATTTTATTTATTTTATTTTTACTTTATGTTTTGTTTTTATTTTTAGTTTAGGGTTTTTGTTCTATTTTTTATTTACTTCTAGGTTTTACTTTAGGTTTAGGTTTTTATTTAGGTTTTATTTTATTTTATTTTAGCTTTATTTTATTTTTATTTTACATTTAGTTTTTATTTTGTTTAGGGTTTTTAGGTTTATTTTATTTTTCTAGTTTAGTTTAGGTTTTTATTTATTTTATGTTAGTTCAGCTTTGATTTATTTTATTTTATTTTATTTTTAGGTTCTGAGGTTTAGGTTTAGGTTTAGGTTTAGGTTTTAATTTAGGTTTTAGTTTTATTTTATTTTTTTATTTCATTTGGTCTAAGTTTATTTATTTATTTTATTTATAGGTTTTCTTTAGTTTTGGTTTAGGTTTTTAGGTTTTTATGGTTTAGGGTTTAGGGTTGTAGATTTTAGGATTTAGGGTTTAGGGTTTATTTTGGTTTGTGGTTTAGTAGTTGTGGCTAGGTTGGTTAAGGTGTTTTTTATTTATTTTAAATTAATTAAATTGGTAGGTTTAGGATTATTTAGTTCATTTTTTATTTATTCTAGTTCATTTTATTTTTTACATTTTATTTTTATTTAGTTTAGTTTATTTATTTTAGGTTTATTTATTTTAGTTTATTTTTGATTTAGTTTAGGTTTATTTTTTTTTAGTTTTATTTTATTTTATTTTATCTTTGCTCTTTAATTTTTTAATTTCAGTGGCCTTTTAGTTAGGGTTTGTATGCTTTGTTTTTTGGGGTCAGGGTTTAGGATTTAGGGAGGGTTTAGTTGTAGGTAGTGTCAGAGGTTTGGGTTGTGGTGAGTTAGTTTAGTGTTTAGCTAATGTTTAAGGCCTAGTATTTAGGGTTTATTTTTTAAATCATGTAACCCGACAGTTTAGTAACTTTACTTAATCTTTATTTATTTTATTTATCTTATCTTGTTATTTAAGTTTATTTTGAATTTTTATTTATTTAGTTAGTTTATTTATGACCACATTTTATTTTAGTTTATTTCAGTAGTTTACATTTAGGTTTATTTAGTTGAGTTTTAGGTGTTTAGGGTTATGTGGTTTAGGACAAAGGTTGGTAGGGTTTAGTGGTAGGGTCAGGTTTAGTTTAGTTTTGGGGTTTAGGGTTTAGTGTTTAGTTTTAGCTTATGGTTTAGGTTTGGTTTATTCTTTGGGTTTGGGTCATTTATGGTTTTGTTTTTTCAAGGGTTTGGTTTAGGTTTTATGTTTAGGATCCAAGTAGGTTTAGATCCAAGTTTTAGGTTAAGTTTATTTTAAATTAAGCAAACCAAGTTTTTAGTTTATTTAGTTTATTTTTATTCATTTTTATTTTTTATTTTATTTTATTTAGGTTTATTTTTTATTTTATCTTATTTATTTTATTTCTTTTAGCTTTATTTATTTTAGTTTAAGTTTTTTATTTTAGTTTATATTTTAGGTTTAGGTTTATGTTTATTGTAGTTTAGTTTTATTTTTATTTTATTTTTTAAGTTTTAGTTTTATTTTTTGTTATATGGTTTAGGTTTAGGATTTTATTTTATTTTTTTATGTTTAGGTTTTAGTTTTTATTTTGGTTTATTTTAGGTTTTATTTTTTAATTTAGGTTTTTATTTTTTAATTTATTTTATTTTATTTAGTTTAGGGTTTAGGTTTAGGTTTTATTTATTTTATTTTAGTTTATTTTAATTTAGGTTTATTTAATTTTGTTTATTTTAGGTTTATTTTTTAGTGTAAGCTTTAGGTTACATTTTTTATTTATTTTTAGGTTTATTTTTTAGGTTTAGGATTTTAGTTTGTTTTTTATTTTATTTTGTTTTAGGTTTATTTTGTTTTTATTTTTCATTTAGCTTTTATTTATTTAAGTTTTTTTATTTTTAGGTTGATTTTATTTTTTAGTTTTGTTTAGATTTTTATTTATTTTATTTAAATTTAGTTTTTATTTTTTATTTTATTTTATTTTTAGGTATAATTTTAGGTTTAAGTTTAGGTTTTAGTTTAGGTTTTTATTTTGATTATATTTTTTATATTATTTAGGTTTAGGTTTTTATTTATTTTATTTTTTGCATTTTATTTAGTTTAGGTTTAAGTTTTTAGCTTTTTAGGGTTAAGGGATTAAGGTTTAGGGTTTATGATTTATGGTTTAGGATTGCAGGTTTTAGGGTTTTGGGTTTAGGGTTTTATCATTTAGGGTTTAGGGTGTAGGGTTAAGAGTTGAGGGTTTAGTGTTTAGGGTTTAAAGTTTTAGGGTTTAGGGTTTCAGGTTTAGGATTTAGGGTTTTAGGGATTAGGGTTTAGGGGTTAGTGTATATGGTTAGTTTTAGGGTTTAGAGTTAGGGCATTTTTATTATTTTTTAATTTTGTTAGTTTTAGGGTTTAATGTTTAGGTTTTAGTTTAGGGTTTAGTGTATTTGGGTTTATTTTAATAGAGAATAAATTTAGATTTAACATTTCTTCTTTTTGATTTCATCAACCAAGTAACACACCAAGTTTTCTAATACACAAGCGATGACATAGATAAAAAATGAGCATGCATAGAGCAAATCAAAAGCCCTAAAAAACTAGAGCCATCTCTAATGTAAAGACACAGTTCCATAAGCAATAGATCGGATCGACCGTTCTTCATTTTCTCCAGTTCGCATCAGAATAACCACGACCTCTCTAGTAGCAGGATCAACCATCATATCCTCGATCTCTCCCTCCACCACCACCATTTGTAATCGCTTCCTCCCGCTACATAACCACCAATCGCCCACTACCAACTCCATATCCACCAGTACCTTGAGATCCCCCACCACCACTGTGATAACCACCACCTCCTCTTTCGCTTTCACTGCCAGATCTAGATTGAGCCTGAGGACGCTTTCCATCAAGGTTCTTCCCATTCTGGTTTAGGTTTATTAGCTAGGTTTAGGTATAATTTTTTAATTTATTTAGTTACTTTAAGTTTGTTTAGGTTTAGGGTTAGTGTCTGTGGTTTAGTTTTAGGGTTTAGGGTTTAAGATTGTGGTTTAGGTCTGTTAGGGTTTAGTGTTTAGGGTTTAGGGTTTTTTTATTATTTAGGGTTAAGGGTTTGGGGTTTAGGGTTGTAAGTTTAATATTGTAGTTTAGGGTTTAAGGTTTACGGTTAGTTTTGGGGTTTAGGGTTTAGGATTTAACGTTTATGATTTAGGGTTTAGTTTTTTTTTAATTAAGTAAATCAATAGGTTTAGGTTTATTTAGTTTACTTTATTTTTTATTTTTATTTATGCTTATTTTTTATTTTTATTTAGTTTAGTTTATTTATTTTAAGTTTATTTATTTTTGTTTAGTTATTTTGTTTTAGTTTGTTTTTTAGGTTTAGGTTTAAGTTTATGTTTATTTTTAAGTTTAGTTATATTTTTATTTTATTTTTGAGGTTTATGTTTTGTTTTTAATTTTTAGGTTTAGGTTAAGGTATTTATTTTATTTTTTTAGGTTTAGGTTTTAGGTTTTTATTTTAGGTTTATTTTTAGGTTTTATTTTTAGCTTAGGTTTAGGTTTAGTTTTTGTTTAGTTTATTTTATTTAGTTAAGGTTTATGTTTAAGTTTAGGTTTAGTTTATTTTAGGTTTTTATTTAGGTTTTATTTATTTTAGTTTATTTTATTTTAGTGTAGGTTTAGGTTTATTTTATTTTTAGTGTAGGTTTAAGTTTTTTTTTAGTTTAGGGTTCTGGTTTTAGTTTAGAATTTAGCATTTTTGTTAATCTTATTTATAGAGAACAAATTCAGTTTCAACATTTCTTCTTTTTGATCTCATCAACCAAGTAACACAACAAGTTTTCTAAGACAAAAGCGACGACATAGATAAAAAATGAGCACGCATAGAGCAAATAAAAAACCCTAGATAACTCAAATCATCTCTACTGTAAAGATATAATTCCATAAGCAAGAAATCGATCGATCGTTCTTCGCTTTGCTTTCCATCGTAACCTAGCCTCTCTGAGTAGTGGATCACCATCATCTGATCTCTCCTTTACCACCACCACCGTTATAACCTCCATCACTCCTCCCACCTCCATAACCACCACTGCTCCAACCACCACACCTCCATATCCACTAGCACCTCTAGATCCCCCACAACCACTATGATAACCACCGCCTCCGCCTTCGCCTTCACCGTGAGATCTAGATTGAGCCTGGTTGACGGTGAGGTTTTGCCCATTCTTAGGGTTTAGGTTTAGGTTTATGTTTATTTGGTTTTAGGGTTTAGGTTTATTTTTTTATTTATTTAATAACTTTTAGTTTAGGTTTAGGGTTTGGGGTTTAGGGTTTAGGGTTAGGGTTTAAGGTTTAGGGTTAAAAGTTTATGGTTTAGGGTTTTGAATAAAGTGTTTAAGGTTTTTATTTTTAATTAAGTAAACTTGTACGTTTAGGACTATTTAGTATATTTACTTTATTTTTATTTATTTTAGTTTACTTTAATTTTTATTTTTAATTAGGATTATTTTTATTTTTATTTAGTTTAGTTTATTTATTTTAGTTTAGGTTTTTTATTTTAGTTTTTTATTTTTTTGGTTTATCTTTAATTTTTAGTTGAGTTCTATTTTTATTTTATTTGTTAGGTTTAGGTTTTATTTTTTATTTCTAGGTTTTGGTTTAGGTTTTTATTTTTTATTTTTTAGGTTTAGGTTTTAGATTTTTATTTTTTCTTTATTTTAAGGTTTTATTTTTTAGTTTAGGTGTTGGTTTAATTTTAGTTTATTATATTTTATCTAGTTTAGGTTTAGGTTTAAGTTTTAATAATTTTAATTTAGTTTATTTTAGTTTAGGCTTAAGTTTATTTTTTTATTTATTTTATTTTTATTTTAAGTTTAGGTTTCTTTAGTTTATGATTTAGGTTTTTTTAGTTTACGGTTTATGTTTTACTTTTAAGTTTTATTTTAGGTTTATTTTAGGTTTAGGTTTTATATAGTTTTATTTTTATTTTTTTTAGGTTTATTTTATTTTTACATTTAGTTTTATTTTATTTAGGTTTTATTTTTTAGTTTATTTTTGTTTAGTTTAGGTTTTATTTATTTTATTTAATTTTTCTTTTATCTTTTTAGATTTATGTTTTAGTCAGTTTTATTTTATCTTATTTTATTTTATTTTAGTTTTAGGTTTTATTTAGTTTAGTTTAGATTTTAGAGCCTGGGTGGGAGTGGTCAAGTCCTGGGCTAGGGCTATGATCAGGCTCAGTGGCTTTTGTTGGCTTTGCCTCAGGGTTTGAGTTTAAAGCATGGCATGTGGTCACTTAGTGGTTAGTCTGGGGGCCTGTAGGTGGTATGTGTTTCAGTTTTGTTTTAGTTTAGGGCTGTAGGCCTAGGGTTTAGATTTATGATTTAGGGTTTAGGGTTTTATTTTAAAATTAAGTAAACCTAGTAGATTTAGGTTTCTTTAGTTTATTTAGTTTATTTATTATTATTATTATTTATTTTATTTAGGTTTATTTTATCTATTTAGTTTAGATTATTTATATTTATTTATTTTAGTTTTGGTGTTATTATAGTTTATTTTTTTAGGTTTAGGTTTAGTTTATGTTTATTTTAAGTTTAGTTTTATTTTATTTTATTTTGTGTGTTTTATTTTATTTTAGGTTTTGGTTTAGGTTTTTATTTTATTATTTTAGTTAGGTTATTCTTTTAGGTTTATTTTAGGTTTCTATTCTGTTTATGTTGAGTTTATTTTAGTTCATTTTATTTTGTTTAGTTTAGGTTTAGTTTATTTATTTTGGTTTAAGTTAGTTTTATTTATTTTTTTTTGTTATTATCTTTAAGTCTTTTATTTAATTTATTTTATTTTAGGTTTAGTTGTTTTAGTTAGTTTAGGTTTATGTTTTATTTTATTTATTTTGGTTTATGTTTAGGATTATTTTTAAGTTTAGGTTTTATTTATTATATCCAGGTTTTTATTTTATTTTACATTTGGGTTTATTTTATTTAGTTTATTTTTAGGTTTATTTTATTTTTAGTTTACTTTAGGTTTAATTTTATTTTAGTTTAGTTTTAATTTTATTATGTTATATTTTAGATTTAGGTTTTAGTAGTATTTATTTATTTTATTTTATTTATAGGTTTTAATTTTATTTTTATTTAGTTTAAGTTTAGGTTTTAGTGGCCCAGGATTTAGGATTTATGGTTTGGGGTAGAGCCCAGGGCCTGTGGGTCAGGCCCAGGTCTTGTGGCCTGGTAGGGCCCAGTTTAGGTTTAGTTTTAGGGTCAGTGGGGTGGCCCAGGTTAAGAGTAGGGTGAGCCTAGTTGTGGCCTGGCCCAGGGCCTGGGGTCTGCCTAGGTCCAGGGTCGTGGTTTCTATATTTTATATTTTTATTTAGGGCCTATCAGATTTAGATTTACCACAGTGGGTTAGTGTCAGTGGGAGGTTTAGGCATCAGGGTTTAGGTTTAGGATTTTGGGCCCAGCATTAGTTTAGTGTGGTTGGAGTCAGGATTTAGGTTTATTTTATTCTAGTTTAGTTTAGTTTATTTATGTTAGTCATTTAATTTTTTTATTTTATTTTATTTTAGGTTTATTAGGTTTAGGTTTAGGTTTAATTTAGGTTTTAGTTTTATTTTATTTTATTTGGTCCAAATTTATTTATTTATTTTATTTAAGGTTTTTTAGTTTTGGCTAGTTTAAGTCTTAGGGTGTGGTTTAAAGGTCAGATTTTAAGATTTAGGGTAGTGGAGTTTATGGTAGGGTTTTAGTCAGGTTAGTGGTTTAGGTTTTTTATTTGTTTTAAATTAACTAAATTGGTAGGTTTTGGATTATTTAGTTCATTATTTATTTATTTTAGTTCATTTTATTTTTTACAATTTATTTTTATTTAGTTTAGTTTATTTATTTTAGTTTATTTTTCAGTTTAGGTTCAAGTTTAGGTTTATTTTTTAGTTTAGTTTTATTTCTATTTTATTTTTTGTGCTTTAATTTTAATTTTTTAGGGCCTAGGTTAGTTTAGGGTTTAGGGAGTTTAGTTTGTTTATGCTTTATTTTAGGTTCTGAGTGCTGGGATTTTGTGGTTTAGGGTTTTTTAGTGGCTGTAGGTTTAGTGCAGGTTTTGGGCTTGGGTTTAGAGTTAGTTTTAGTGTTTAGCTTTTAATGTTTGTTTAGATTTTAGGCTTTAGGGTTTTTTTAAAATCATGAGTCGATTTTATGTAACCTTTATACTTAGTTTATCTTTATTTATTTTATTTTATTTTATGTTTTTTTAAGTTTATTTTGAATTTTTATTTTATTTAGTTTATTAGTTTTAGGTTTAATTTAATTTATGTTTATCTTTAGTTTATCTAGGTTTAGGTCACGAGGTTTATTTTATTGAGTTTTATTTTACATTTTTAGGTTTAGGTTGTGGTCAGGGTAAGTGGGGGTTTATTTAAGCCCAGGGTAGGGTTTAGTTTAGGGTTAGGGTTTAGGTTTAGGGTCAGTTTAGGGCCCAGGGTTAGTGTTTAGCATCACTACCATGGTTTTGGTTTGGCTGGTCAGGATAGTTGGGAGGGAAGGTTTGTGGTTTTGAAGGGATTAGTATTTATGTTTAGGATCAAGTTTTAGGTATAGGATTTAGGTTTTAGGTTAGGTTTATTTTTAAATTAAGTAAACCAAGTAAACTAAGTTTTTTTAGTTTATTTAGTTTATTTTTTATTCATTTTAGTTTATTTTATTTTTTATTTTTATTTAGGTTTATTTTTATTTTATCTTTATTTTATTCTTTTAGCTTATTTTTATTTTAGTTTAAGTTTTATTTTAGTTTATATTTTATGTATTTATGTTTATGTTTAGTTTAGTTTAATTTTATTTTATTTTTTTAGGTTTTAGTTTTATTTTTTATTATATGGTTTAGGTTTAGGATTTTATTTTATTTTTTATGTTTAGGTTTTAGTTTTTTATTTTTGGTTTATTTTTAGGTTTTATTTTTAATTTAGGTTTGGGTTTATTTTTACTTTATTTTATTTTATGTAGTTTAGGGTTTAGGTTTAGGTTTTATTTATTTTATTTTAGTTTATTTTAATTTAGGTTTATTTTATTTTATTTATTTTAGGTTTATTTAGTGTAAGGTTTCATTTTTTAGTTATTTTTAGGATTTTTTAGTAGGATTTTAGTTAGTTTTATTTTATTTTATTTTATGTTTATTTTATTTTCATTTTCATTTTATTTATTTAAGTTTTTTTAGGTTTATATTTTATTAGTTTAGTTTAATTTTATTTATTATTTAAATTTAGTTTTATTTATTTTATTTTATTTTATTTAAGTTTAAGTTTAGGTTTTAGTTTAGTTTATTTTGATTATATTTTTTTATCTTATTTAGTTTAGTTTTATTTATTTTATTTTGGATCTTTATTTAGTCCAGGTTTAAGTTTTAGCTTTTAGGGTGATCAATTGGATGGCTCATGGTCAGTGGACGCAGGTTTAGTGGCCTGGGTGGTACCATAGTTAGTTTTAGGTAAGAGGGGAGGGTAGGGCTCAGTGGTTTTCAAGTTTAGGATTTAGTGTTTTAGGTGGGATTAGTAGTTTAGTTAGGTATATGGTTAGTTTTATGGTTTAGAGTTTTTTTTATTATTTTATATTTTTTAGTTTTAGGGTGGGTTTAGTGTGGGGTTTTTATTTTAATAGAGAATAAATTTAGATTTAACATTTTTTCTTTTTGATTTCATCAACCAAATAACACACCAAGTTTTCTAATACACAAGCGACGACATAGATAAGAAATGAGCACGCATAGAGTAAATCAAAAACCCTAGATAACTAAAACCATCTCTACTGTAAAGACATAGTTCCATAAGCAGCAGATCGGATCGACCATTCTTCATTTTCTCCAGTGCCCATCAGAACAACCATGACCTCTCTAGTAGCAGGATTGACCATCATATCCTCGATCTCTCCCTCCACCACCACCACAGTTGTAATCTCAATAGCTCCTCCCGCCTACATAACCACCACTACTCTGACCACCAACTCCATATCCACCAGTACCTTGAGATCGACCACCACCACTACGATAACCACCACCTGCTCTTTCGCTTTCACTGCCAGATCTAGACTGAGCCTGGTTAACGGTGACATTTCTGTTGTCAAGGTTCTTCCCATTCATAGGGTTTAGGTTTAAGTTTATGTTTATTTGGTTTTATGGTTTAGGTTTATTTTTTATTTATTTAATCACTTTTAGTTTCAATTTAGGGTTTGAGGTTTAGGGTTTAGGGTTTAAGGTTAAGAGTTTATGGTTTAGGGTTTAAAATTTGGTGTTTAAGGTTTTTATTTTTAATTAAGTAAACTTGTAGGTTTAGGATTATTTAGTATATTTACTTTATTTTTTATTTTTAATTAATTTTTTTTATTTTTATTTAGTTTAGTTTATTTATTTTAGTTTAGGTTTTTTATTTTAGTTTTTTTTTTTGGTTTAGGTTTTGGTTTAGGTTTATTTTTTAGTTGAGTTTTACTTTTATTTTATTTTTTAGGTTTAGGTTTTATTTTTTATTTCTAGGTTTAGATTTAGGTTTTTATATTTTATTTTTTAGGTTTTGGTTTTAGATTTTTATTTTTTGTTTATTTTATGGTTTTATTTTTTAGTTTAAGTGTTGGTTTATTTTTAGTTTATTTTATTTTATTTAATTTAAGTTTTGGTTTAAGTTTTAGTTATTTTAATTTAGTTTATTTTAGTTTAGGTTTAAGTTTATTTTATTTTATTTATTTTATTTTTATTTAAATTTACGTTTCTTTAGTTTATGATTTCATTTTTTTTAGTTTACGATTTAGGTTTTATTTTTAAGTTTAATTTTTAGGTTTATTTTCAGGTTTAGGTTTTATTTAGTTTTAATTTTATTTTATTTTTTTTATTTTATTTTATTTTATTTAGTTTTATTATATTTAGGTTTTTATTCTTTATTTTATTTTAGTTTAGTTTATATGTATTTATTTTATTTAGTTTATTTGTATATTTATTTTATATATTTTAGGTTTAGTTTAGGTTTAAGTTTAGTTTGGTTTTATTTTATTTTATTTTAGTGTAGGTTTGTGTTTAGCCTGAGTTTAGGGTGGGTTTAGGGTTTGGGTTTAGTGGTAGGGTTTAGGGTTTTGGATCTTGGGTTTGGGTAGGGTTTGGGTCAGTTTGGTTTAGAGTATGGTTTAGTGTGGTTAGGGTTTTTAAACCTGATGGGTTTTTTTAAAGTTACTTAATTATTGTTATTAAGTTTAGTTTTATTATATTTGTTATATTAGTATATTTAGGGTAGTATTAGTTTAGTTATTATTATTATTATTTTAGTTATTATATGTGGGGTTTATTTGGTTTTATTTTTTCTTTAATCAGTTTATTGTATTATGGTCCAGTGTTTTTAGTTTTGTTTTAGTTTTGGTTTAATTTAGTTTTATAGGGGTTTTATTAGTTTAGTTTTTAGTTTAGATTAGTTTAGGGTATTATTTTTTATTTTATTAGTTTTTATTTATTAATTATTTTTAGTTTAGTTTTTTTTATTAGGTTTATGGGGTTCAATTTTAGTTTAGTTTATTAGTTTTATTTATTTTTATGTTTATTATTATTGGGTTATATTGATTTGGTTTTATTAGTTTAGGGTTTTATTTTATTATTTATTAATTTATTATTATTATTAGTTTTAGTTAGTTTATTAGTTATTATTATTATTATTATTATTATTATTATTATTATTATTATTATATTTATTAGTATAGATTTTTATGGTTTTAGTTAGTTTATTTAGTTATAGTTATTATTATTTATTTTAGTTATTTTTATTAATTTTAGTTTTTAGGTGGTTTAAGGTTTAGGGTTAGGGTTAGTGTTTATGGTTTAGAGTTTAGGGTTTAGGGTTTAGGGTTTAGGGATCACTGCCAGTTGTTAGGGACTGCCTAGGGTTGTGAGGTTTAGGGTTTAGGGTTTAGGGTTTTGGGTTTAGGGTTTAGGATTTAGTGCTTAGGGTTTAAGGTTTAATGTTTTTTTGAAAATTAAGTAAACCTCTAGGTTTAAATTTATTTAGTTTTATTTTATATTTTTATTTAGGTTTATTTTTTATTTTTATTTATTTTATGTTTATTTATTTTAGTTTAGGATTTTTATTTTAATTTATTTTTTAGTTTTAGGTTTAGGTATATGATTATTTTTTTAGTTTAGTTTTATTTTTATTTTATTTTTTAGGTTTTTATTTTATTTTTTTGTTTAGGTTTTAGGTTTTTATTTTAGGTTTATCTTTAGGTTTTATTTTTTAGTTTATGTTTGGGTTTATTTTTAGTTTATTTTATTTTATTTTATTATATTTTTGGTTTAGGTTTAGTTTATTTTAGGGTTAGGATTAGGTTTTATTTATTTTAGTTTAGTTTATTTTAATTTAGGTTTGGGTTTATTTTATTTTATTATTTTAGGTTTAGGTTTTTTTTAGTTTAGGGCTTAGGTTTTATTTTTTATTTGTTTTTAGGTTTATATTTTAGGATTATATTTTTATTATATTTTAGGTTTATTTTATTTTTATTTTTCGTTTAGTTTTATTTTATTTAGGTTTTTTATTTTTAGGTTTATTTTATTTTTATTTTTAGGTTTAGGTTTTATTTATTTATTTTAGTTTAGTTTTCCTTTTTTTATTTTATTTTATTTTTAGGTTTAGTTTAGGTTCATGTTTAGTTTAGATATTATTTATTTTATTTAGATTTAGGTTTTTTATTTTAAGTTATTTAGTTTTGTATGTAGGGTAGTGTGGGTTTGGGATCATGATTAGTATGCAAGTGGGGTAGGGTCAGGGCCTGGGTTTATGATATAGTCCCATGGAGGGTAGGGTAGGGTTTAGGTCAGTAGGTTTTATTTATTTATTTTTAAAAGAAAATTATGTATTTAGTTTTTTATTCAAGGTTTAGTCAGATTAAGTCAAAGTTTATTTATTTTATTTATTTAGGTTTAAATTTTATTTTTTTTTATTTATTTTTTAGGTTTAGTTTTAGGTTTAGGATCAGGGTTTAGTGGTCTGGGGTTCATGGTTTGGGAGGGCTTTAGTTTTGAGTAGGGTAGGATCATGATTTAGGGTTTAGGGTTTAGGGTTTATGCTTGTGGCAGGCTTAGGGTTAGGTTAGGGTTTAGTGGATCAGTTTAGGTTTTGGTTTAGGGTCATGGTATTTTGGGTTAGGTTTAGTAAGGTTTAGGTTAGTTTTAGTGTTTAGGGTTTAGGATTTAGGATTTATGGTTTAGGTTTTCTTAAAAAATTAAGCAAACCCACAGTTTAGCTCACTTATAATTTATATTTATTTATTTTTTTTATTTAGGTTTTTATCTTTATCATTTTATTTTTTATTGATCTATTTTATCTTGGTTTAGGTTTTATTTTTAGTTGAGTTTTAATTTATTTATTTTCAGTTAGGTTTTAGATTTTTAGGTCAGGTAGGTTTAGATTTAGTAGTTAGAGAGTTTATGGTTTTTAGGGTTTATGGTTTATGGTTGGAAGGGTTAGGGTTTAGGGTTTAGTGTTTAGGCTTTAAAGTTTGGGATTTTAGGTTTAGGGTAGTGTTTGGGTTGGTGGTTTAGATTTAGGGTCCTGGGCTTCAGAGTCAGGAGTTTAGCCCATGGTTTAGGTTTAGGCCTGGTGGGTTGGTTTAGTATGGTAGTAGCCCAGGAGGTTAATTTTTTATGGTTTGGGTAGGTAGAGTTTATGAGTCAGGATTTAGGATTTAGGGTTTTTAAAAAACAAGCAAACCCATTTTATGTATTTTAGTTTTATATTTAGTTTAGTTTATCTGTTTATTTTATTTTTATTTAATTTAGTTTATTTATCTTAGGTCACTTATTTTAGTTTTTTATTTTAATTTAAAGATTTAGTGCAGGAGTAATTTTAGTAGTTATTTTATATTTTGTGATAAGTTTTAGGTTTTGTGGTGGGTTTAAGCCCAGATTTAGGTTTAGGGTTTAGTGTTAGGTTAGGGTTTAAAGAGAGCTTTAGGTTTAGGTCATTAGGGTCAGGCTTGGCCCAGGGCCCACTGCAGTGGGTTTACAATTTTAGGTTTGGGTTTAGAGCTTTAGGTTGAGTTTAGGGGTTTAGCATTTAGGATTTGGGTTGGTAGGGTAGGATTTGAGGCAGGAGTGTAGTTTAGGGTTTAGGGTTTAGGGTAGCCTAGGGTTTAGGGTTTATACATAAAAAACCGACAAGTAGTTTATTTATACTTAGTTTATTTTATTTATTTTAGTTTATTTTAATATAATTTTGTTTTTATTTTATTTTATTTAGTTTATTTATTTACCATTTATTTTAATTTATTTTTTAAGTTTAGTTTAGGTTTAGTTTATTTTTTAGACATTTTTATATTTTTAGTTTTGGTTTGTGGTTTAATTTAGGGTTTAGTAGGGTTTAGGTTTAGGTTAAGGAGGAGTTTGGGCAGAGTGGAGGTTTAGGCTCAGAGTGGTGTGGATGGCCTGTAGGTTTTTAGCTTTAGGGTTGGGTTTAGGTTTAGGGTTTAGTTGGTTTAGTTTTGGGTTTTTAGGGTTCAAGTTAGTTTAGGTTTTTAGGGAGTAGGGTTTAGGGTTTAGTGTCAGGTTTAGGGTTTATAGTTTAGGGTTTAGGGTTAGTTTTAGAGTTTATTGTTTAGGGTTTAGAGTTTAAGATTTAGAATTTAGGGTTTAGGGTTTTTTCTTTAAAAATAAAATTAAGCAAATCAAAAGGTTTAGGTTTATTTAGTTTACTTAGTTTATTTTATTTTTTATTTTTATTTAGCTTTATTTTTCATTTTTATTTAGTTTAGTTTATTTATTTTAGGTTACTTTATCTAGTTTTTTTATTTCTTTTAGTTTTAGGTTTGGTTTAGGTTTATGTTTATTTTATTGAGTTTATTTTTATTTTATTTTTAAATTTTGACATTTTATGTTTTAAGTCCACGATTTGAGGTTTAGGGCTAGTAGGGTTAAGGTTAGGGTTTAAGGTTTAGGGTTTAGTGTTTAGGCTTTAGGGTTTAGGGTTTTTAGGGTTTTTAGGTTTTAGGGTTTAGGGTTTTTAGCATTTAAGGTTTAGGGTTTAAGGTTTAGGGTCTAGGGTTTGGGGTTTAGGATTTTTAGGGTTTAGGGTTTAGGTTTTAGGATTTTGGGTTTAGGGTTCTAGTGTTTAGGATTTGGATTTGAGCAGGTTGGGCTCAGGTTGTTTTATTTTCCCACTGTCCATGGTTTAGTGGAGATTTGGGGTTTGTGGTGGGGTTTGGGTTTTGGGTTCTAGGGTTTAGGATTTAGGATTTAGGGTTGTAGTTTTAAGTTTAGGGTTTAGGGTTAGGATTTGTTTAATTTAATTTTTATAGTTTAGTGTTTAGGATTTAGGTTATAGGTTCAGGGTTCAAGTTTTAGTTTAGGTTTTTTTTTTAAATTAAGTAAACCAAGTAGTTTAGGTTTATTTAGTTTATTTTTATTTATTTTAGTTTACTCTATTTTTTATTTATATTTATGTTTATTTTTAATCTTTATTTAGTTTAGTTTATTTATTTTTAGGTTTATTTATATTAGTTTTGGTTTTCATATTTTAGTTAATTTTCTAGGTTCAGGTTTAGGTTTAGGTTTTTTTTAGTTGAGTTTTATTTAAATTTTATTTTTTAGGTTTAGGTTTTATTTTCTATTTTTACGTTTAGGTTTAGGTTTAGGTTTTTATTTTATCTTTTTAAGTTTAGGTTTTAGTTTTTTATTTTAGGTTTATTTTTAGGTTTTAAATTTTAATTTAAGATTACGTTAAATTTTAATTTATTAAGTTTAGGTTTAGGTTTATTTTTTTTATTTTAGGTTTAGGTTTTCTTTATTTTAGTTAATTTTATTTTTCTTTAGGTTTTTGTTTATTTTATTTTATTAATTTTATTTTTATTGTAGGTTTAGGTTTTATTTTTTATTTATTTTTAGGTTTATTTTTAGGTTTAGTATTTATTTTATTTTATTTATATTTTATTTTAGGTTAATTTTATTTTTATTTTACATTTAGTTTTAATGTTATTTAGGCTTTTATTCTTAAGTTTATTCTATTTTTTAGTTTTGTTTATATTATTATTTATTTTATTTTAGTATATTTTATTAGTATATTTTATTTTATTTTTAAGGCTAGGTTTTGGATTTAGTTAAGGTTTTTATTTTATTTTATTTTTTAATTTATTTAGGTGTAGGTTTTTTTAATTATTTTATTTTAAGGTTTTGTTAGTTTAGGTTTAAGTTTTTAGTTTTTTAGGGTTTAGAGTTTAGGGTTTAGGGTTTTAGGGTTTAGGATTTAGGGTTTATGGTTTTGTGCTTAGGCTCTAGCTTTTAGGGTTATTAGGGTTTAGGGTTAGCTTAGGTTTAGGGTTTGGGATTTATGATTTTTTAGGGTTTAGGGTTTAGGGTTAACTTTAGGGTTTAGGGTTTTCTTTTTTAAATTAAGTAAACTAGTAAGTTTAGGTTTATTTAGTTTATTTTTTATTATTTTTAGTTTATTTTATTTTTTTATTTTTACTTAGGTTTATTTTTTATTTTATTTAGATTAATTAATTTATTTTAGTTTATTTTTTATGTTTACATTTAGGTTTATGTTTATTTATTAGTTTAGTTTTTTTTTATTTTATTTTTTAGGTTTAAGTTTTATTTTTTATTATTAGGTTTAGTTTTAGGTTTTTATTTTATTTCTTTAGGTTTAGGTCTTAGGTTTTTATTTTAGGTTTATTATTAGTTTTTATTTTTTAGTTTAGGTTTAGGCTTATTTTTAGTTTATTTTATTTCATTTAGTTTATGGTTTATGTTTTGTTTAATTTAGGTTTAGGTTCAGG
Source organism: Cymbidium sinense (assembly GCA_021442155.1). Lineage (NCBI taxonomy): Eukaryota > Viridiplantae > Streptophyta > Magnoliopsida > Asparagales > Orchidaceae > Cymbidium > Cymbidium sinense. The sequence continues at coordinate 201,451,801 of CM038214.1, forward strand.
CATTATTTATTTTTGTTTAGTTTTTATAGTTTATGTTTAGTTTTATTTTATTTTGTTTATTTTAGGTTTATGTTTTTTTTAGTTTAGGGTTTTTTTTTTTTATTTATTTTAGGTTTTATTTTTATGTTTATTTTTAAGTTTTTTTTTATTTAGTTTTATTTTATTTTATTTTATTTATTTTACTTTTTTTATGCTTAGTTTTATTATATTTTGGTTTATTTTCTTTTTTAGTTTAGTTTAAATTTTTATTTATTTTATTTTAGTTTAGTTTTATTTTAATTTTATTTTTTTTATTTTATTTTATGTTTAGGTTTAGGTTTAGGTTTTAGTTTAGTTTTTTATTTTATTTTATTTTTTAGTTTGATTAGGTTAAGGTTTTTTGGTTTATTTTATTGTTAGGTTTTATTTAGTATAGGTTTTTAGGGTTTAGGGTTGTAGGTTGTAGGTTTTAAGGTTTGAGGTTTAGGGTTTGGTTAGGGTTTAGGGTTTAGGGTTTAGGTTTTAGGGTTTAGGGTTTAGGGCTTAGGGTTTAGGGTTGTAGGTTTAGTGTTTAGTGTTAGTTTTAGGGTTAAGAGTTTAAGGTTTACAGTTAGGGCTTGTATTATTATTATTATTATTATTATTTATTAAATTAAGTAACCTGGTAGGTTCATGTTTATTTAGTTTATTTTTTTATTTTAGTTTATTATATTTTTTATTCTGATTTAGGTTTATTTTTAATTTTATTTAATTTAGTTTATTTATTTTAGGGTTTTTTTTCGTTTAGATTTTTTATTTTAGTTTATTTTTTAGGTTTAGGTTTAGGTTTAGGTTGATTTTTTAGTTTAGTTTTATTTTTATTTTATTTTTTATGTTTCAGTTTTATTTTTTATTCTTAGGTTTAGGTTTAGGTTTTTATTATATTTTTTTAGGTTTAGATATTAGGTTTATATTTTAGGTTTTATTTTTTAGTTTAGGTTTTTTTTTTTTGTTTAGGTTTAGGTTTTTTTTAGTTTATTTTATTTTTATTTAGTTTAGGTTTTGTTTGTTTTAGTTGTAGGTTTAGGTTTTATTTATTTTAGTGTAGCTAATTTTAGTTTTGGTTTAGGTTTATTTAATTTTTATTTTAGGTTTAGGTTTTTTTTTTAGTTTAGGGTTTTGGTTGATTTATTTATTTTTCAGTTTTATTTTTATGTTTATTATTTAGGTTATGATTTTTATTTAATTTTTATTATATTTTATTTTAGGTTTGTTTTATTTTTATTTTTGGTAAAGTTTTTATTTTATTTAGGTTTGTTATTTTATAATTTAGTTTATGTTTTTATTAATTTTATTTCAGTTTAGTTTTATTTATTTATTTTATTTTTAGGTTTAGGTTTATGTTTAATTTTAGGTTTTCATTTATGTTTTTATTTTATTTAATTTTTTAATTTTATTTTGGTTTAGATTTATTTATTTATTTTATTTTTAAGTTTTATTTAGGTTAGGGTTAGGCTTGTATCATTTTAGGGTTTCTGATTTTGGGTTTTGGGTTTAGGGTTTAGGGTTTAGGTTTAGGGTTTAGGGTTTAGGTTTAGGATTTAGTTAGTTAGGGTTTGGTTTAGGATTTAGAGTTTTGGTTTTAAGAGATCAAATTGTGATTCAACATTTCTTCTTTTGTTTATTTAGTTTATTTTATTTTTATTTTTATTTATGTTTATTTTTTTATTTTTTATTTAGTTTAGTTTTAATTTATTTTTAGTTTGTAGGTTTTTTAATTTAGATTTATTTTTTTTTTATTTTAGTTTAGGTTTTATTTATTTATTTAGGTTTAGTTTTAGGTTTTATTTCAGGTTTAGTTTTTTAGTTTTATTTTTTTTTAGTTTAAGTGTAGATTTATTTTTAGTTTATTTTATTTTATTTTATTTATAGTTTAGGTTTACTTTATTTTAGGTTTAGGCTTAGGTTTTATTTATTTTAGTTTAGTTTATTTTACTTTAGGTTTAGGTTTATTTTATTTTTTATTTTATTTTTAGTTTAGGTTTAGTTTTTTTTTAGTTTTGGGTATAGATTTTATTTTTTATTTATTTTTAGGTTTTTTTTAAGTTTACATTTTTACTTACTTTTTTTACTTTAAGTTTATTTTATTTTTATTTTACATTTAGTTTTTATTTTATTTTGGTTTTTTATTCTTAGGTTAATTTTATTTTTTTAGTTTAGTTTACGTGTTTATTTATTTTAGTTTAATTTATTTTCATTTATTTTAAAGTTTTAATTTAGGTTTTAATTTAATTTATTTTTTTTATTTTACTTAGGTTTAGGTTTTTAATTTATTTTATTTTTAGGTTTTATTTAGTTTAGGTTTAGGTTTTAGTTTAAGAGTTTAGTGTTTAGTGGTTAGGTTAGGTTGTGGTGTGGAGGGCTCAGTTGTGGTTTTTAGGATCAGCTTGGTAGGTTTAAGAGGGTTTAGTTTAGGGTTTAGGTGGTCAGTATGGTTTGGTTTAGTTAGTTTAGATAGTAGTGATTTAGGGTTTTCAGAGGTGGGTCAGGTTTTAGTGGAGTTGTGGTTTAGTGGTAGGGTTTATGGTTTGGTGGGGGTAGGGAGGATTTATGATTTTAGGAGGGAGGGGCTCAGGATGTATTGAGGGTTTTAGGGTGGGTGGTTATGTTTAGGTAGTTATGGTCCTTTTTTATGGATTTTTTTTAAATTAAGACTATTTGTAGGTTTAGTTAGTTTATTTTTATTTATTTTAGTTTATTTTATTTTTTATTTTGATTTAGGTTCATGTTTATTTTATTTTATTTTAGTTTTATTTATTTTAAGTTTATTTATTTTAGTTTAGTTTTATTTTAGTTTATTTTTAGGTTTAGGTTTAGGGTTTAGGATTTTAAGATTTAGTCTTAGTTTAGTTTTAGGTTTAGTTTAGGGTTTAGAGTTTTTGGTTTTTTTTAACAGAGATCAAATTCAGATTCAACATTTCTTCATTTGTTTATTTAGTTTATTTTATTTTTTATTTTTATTTATATTTTTTTTTTATTTAGTTTAGTTTATTTATTTTAGTTTGGGTTTTTTAATTTAGATTATTTTTTAGGTATAGGTTTAGGTTTTGGCTTAGGTTTATTTTTTAGTTGAGTTTTATTTTTATTTTTATTTTTATGTATAGGTCTTATTTTTATTTATAGGTTTAGGTTTAGGTTTAGGTTTTTATTTTATTTTTTTAGGTTTAGGTTTTACGATTTTATTTTAGGTTTAGTTTTTTAGTTTTATTTTTATTTTTAGTTTAGGTTTAGGTTTATTTTTAGTTTATTTTATTTTATTATATTTAGAGTGTAGGTTTACTTTATTTTAGGTTTAGCTTAGGTTTTATTTATTTTATTTTAGTTTATTTTACTTTAGGTTTATGTTTATTTAATTTTTTATTTTATTTTTAGTTTAGGTTTAGTTTTTTAGTTTGGGTTTAGGTTTTATTTTTATTTATTTTAGGTTTATTTAGGTTTACATTTTATTTACTTTTACTTTAGGTTTATTTTATTTTATTTTACATTTAGTTTTATTTTATTTTGGTTTTATTCAGGGTTAATTTTATTTTTTTTAGTTTAGTTTATTTTTATTTATTTTAGTTTAATTTATTCATTATTTTAAAGTTTTAATTTAGGTTTTTTAATTTTTTTATTTTACTTTTTATTTAATTTATTTTATTTTAGTTTATTTAATTAGGTTTAGGTTTTAGGTTTAAGAGTTTAGTGTTAGGGTTTAGGGTTAGGTTTAGGGTTTAGGGTTTAGGGTTTTTTAGGCTTTAGGGTCATGGTTTTTTTTTAGGTTAGTTTAGGGTTTGGGTTTGGGGTTTAGGGCTCAGGTTTAGTTTATGGTCATGGCCCATTTTGGGTAGGGTCTTCAGTAGTAAGGGTTTAGGGTAAGTTTAGGGTTTAAGGCCCAGGGTTTGCCTTTAGGGTAGTGGTAGAGAGTGGTTTGGTGGGTGGGTTTAGGATTTATGATTTAGGGTTTAGGGTTTGTGAGAGCAGGGTCAGGTTTAGGGTTTAGGGTCAGTTGGGTAAGGTAGGGTTTAGGGTTATGGTTCTTTATGGATCTTTTTTTTTAAATTAATCAATGTAGGTAGTTAGTTTATTTTATTTATTTAGTTTATTTTATTTTATTTAATTTATCTACTTATTTAGTTTAGTTTATTTATTTAAGTTTATTTATTTTAGTCAATTTTAGTTTATTTTGTTTAGGTTTATTTTTTAGTTTAATTTAATTTTTTTTTAAAGTTTAGGTTTTATTTTTTATAGTTAGGTTTAGGTTTAGGTTTTTATTTTATTTTTTTAGGTTAAAGTTTTAGGTTTTTATTTTAGATTTATTTTTATGTTTTATTTTAGTTTAGGTTTGGTTTATTTTAGTTTATTTTATTTTATTTATTTTAGATTTATGTTGGATTCTTATTTTCAGTTTAGGGTTTGGGGTTTAAGTTTTAGGATTTTAGGGTTTAGGGATTAGGATTTTTCAGGGTTTAGGGTTATAGGTTGAGGGTTTAAGGTTTAAGGTTTGTTTTATGATTTAGTATTTAGGGTTTAGGATTTATGGTTTAGGGTTTAAGGTTTTTTTTAAGAAAAAATATTAAGAATTTTAGTTTATTTAGTTAATCTTGTATTTATTTTAGTTTATTTTATTTGTTATTTTTATTTAATTTATTTTAGTTGAGTTTTATTTTTATTTTATTTTTTAGGCTTAGGTTTTTAGATTTTTAGGTTTTTATTTAGGGTAGGTATTTGTGGGTTTTTGGCTCAGTTTATTTAGGTTAGTGTTTAGGCCTTAGGGCTCAGGTCAGTGGTTTAGGGTTTAGGCCTGTGGCCTGTGGCTCAGCCTATCAGGATCTGGGTAGGGCCTTTAGTTTGGTGGTAGTTTTGGGTGCATTTAGGGCAGTCGAGTTTAGGGCTCATGGCCCAGGATTTATGGCTCAGGTTTACAGGTGTAGGGTCTATGGTTTAGGGCTCAGTAGTATTCAGTGTTTTAATCAGGGCTCAGTTAATTTAGTTTATAGTTTAGGCCTAGGTTTATAGTTTAGGGTTTAGGATTTAGATTTAGGGTTTAGTTTTTTTTTATTTAGTTTATTTTATTTTTTAGTATATTTTTATTTTATTTAATTTAATTTATCTTTGTGCCTATTTATTTTAGTTATTTTTTTATTTAATTTATTTTTAAATTTAGGTTTAGAAGGTTTAATTTTATTTAGTTATTTTATATTTTATTTTAGGTTTAAGTTTTGTTTGTGGTTTATTGGATTTTAGTTTGGGGTTAGTTTAGGGAATGTGGCTTCAGGGTAGGTTATGTGGCTCAGGGTGGAGTATTAGTGTTTTTTTAGGTTTGGAGTGCTCAGCTTGTGGTTTAGGGTTAGATTTAGGATTTGGTGGGGTCAGTTTAAGATCTGAGGTTAGGTAGTGAGGTTATTTAGGGTTTAGTGGAGGGTTTAGGTTTAGTGGCTTAGGTTTATACAAAAAAATTACAAACCCAGTTAGGTTTTAGTTTACTAGTATTTATTTTTATTTTAAGTTCATTTTATTTTATTTTATTTTTATTTATTTTAGTTTATTTATCTTTAATATTTTTTAGGTTTAGGTTTTGGTTTTTATTTTAGTTGAGTTTATTTTATTTTATATTTTAGGTTATTTGGTAGTGTTTTTGTTTGTGGTTTAGTTTATTATTTATTTTAGTGAGGTTAGTGATGAGTAGTTTAGGTTAAGGTTTAGCTTTAGGTTTAGGGTTTTGGTTTTAGTTTTAGGATTTAGGGTTTAGGGTTTTGGATTTAGTTTTTTGGTTTGGTTTAGGTTTTGGAGTTTTTTTAGGTTTTTAGTAGTTTTCTTTTTTTATTTTAGGTTTAGGGTTTTAGTTTTTAGGTTTAGTTTATAGTAGGGTTTAGTTATTTTAGAATTTATTGTATTTTAGGTTTTTTTTCTTTAAAAAAAAAGTCAGAGTTTATTTATTTATTATTTATTTATTTTATTTTTATTTTTTATTTATTTTATTTTTTTATTTATTTAGTTTATTTATTTTATCTTGGTTTTTATTTATTTAGTTTTTTATCTTTAGTTTTTATATGTTTATTTTATGAGTTTATTTTATTTTATTTTAAATTTTGATTTTAGTTTTAAATATCTGAGGTTTAGTTTGGTTTAGGGTTTAGGTTAGGTCAGGCTCATTTGTGGCTGGGGTTTATTTTTAGGGTTAGTATTTAGGTTTTAGCAGGTAGTGGTAGGTTGGTCTGGGGAGGTTTAGGGTCAGGGTAGAGGATTTGGGTTGGTGGTTTGGTTTAGGATTTTGGATTTAGTGAGGAGGATTAGGCTAGGGCTCATGATTTAAGGTTTAGTGGAAGATTTAAGATTAGGGTGTGGTAGGGTGGTGGGGTTGGTTAGTTGTGGTTTAAGATTTATGATTTAGGTTTTTAGGTGGGTTAGGGTTTAGGTTAGGATTTTAATTTAATTTTTAGGGTAGTGTGATTTAGGTTTGGGTGTTTTAGTTTAGGTTTTAAAATTAAGTAAACCAAGTAGTTTAAGTTTATTTAGTTTATTTTATTTATTTTAGTTTATTTTATTTTTTATTTATATTTATGTTTATTTTTAATTTTATTTAGTTTAGTTTATTTATTTTTAGTTTATTTATATTAGTTTTATTTTTATTTAGTTAATTTTTTTTAGGTTCAGTCTTTTAGTTGAGTTTTATTTTTTATTTTATTTTTTTAGGTTTAGGTTTTATTTTATATTTTAGGTTTTTAGTTTTATTTTATTTTTTTTAGGTTTAGGTTTTAGTTTTTATTTTAGGTTTATTTTTATGTTTTAAATTTTAGTTTAAGTTTATGTTTAATTTTAATTTATTTTAATTTTTTTTAGTTTTGGTTTAAGTTTATGTTTAGTTTATTTTAGGTTTAGGTTTAGGTTTTATTTATTTTAGTTTGGTTTATTTTACTTTAGATTTATGTTTAATTTATTTTGTTAATTTTATTTTTATTTGAGGTTTAGGTTTTTTTTAGTTATTTTTTAATTTAGGTTTTTTATTTAGTATTTATTTTATTTTATTTATAGTTTATTTTAGGTTAATTTTATTTTATTTTACATTTAGTTTTAATGTTATTTAGTTTTTTTTTTATTAGGTTTATTTTATTTTTTTTAGTTTTTATATATTATTTATTTTATTTTAGTGTTTTTTTTTTTTATTTTATTTTTTTGGTTAGGTTTAGGATTTAGTTAGTTTTATTTTATTTTAATTTTAATTTATTTAGTGTTTATCTATTTATTTTATTTTTAGGTTTTATTTAGTTTAGGTTTAAGTTTTAGTTTTTTTAGGGTTGGTGGTTTAGGGTTTTAGGTTTGTGGTTTAGGGTAGGGTTTAGGGTTTTAGTTTGGGTTTAGTTTTAGGCTTTAGCTTTTAGGGTTGTTAGGGTTGGGGTTATGGTTAGGTTTGGGATTTATGATTTTTTTTTTTAACTTTAGGGTTTAGGGTTTTCTTTTTTAAATTAAGTAAACCAGTTTAGATTTATTTAGTTTATTTTTTTATTAATTTTAATTTAATTTATTTTTTATTTTTACTTATGTTTATTTTTTATTTTCATTTAGACTAATTTAGTTATTTTAGTTTATTTTTTAGGTTTACGTTTAGGTTTATGTTTATTTATTAGTTTAGATTTATTTTTATTTTATTTTTTAGGTTTAGGTTTTATTTTTTATTATTAGGTTTTGGTTTAGGTTTATGTTTTATTTCTTTAGGTTTTTATTTTAGGTTTATTTTTAGTTTTTATTTTTTAATTTAGGTTTAGGTTTATTTTTAGTTTATTTGATTTTATTTAGTTTTGGGTTTATGTTTTGTTTATTTTAGGTTTAGGTTTAGGCATTATTTATTTTTGTTTAGTTTTTATAGTTTAGGTTTAGGTTTATTTTATTTTGTTTATTTTAGGTTTATGTTTTTTTTTTAGGGTTTCTTTGTTTTATTAATTTTTAGGTTTTATTTTATGTTTATTTTAGGTTTAGGTTTTTATTTAGTTTTTTATTTTATTTTATTTTGTTTATTTTACTTTTATTTTATGTTTATTTTTTATTATATTTTGGTTTTTATTTTATTTTAGTTTAGTTTAAATTTATTTATTTTATTTTAGTTTAGTTTTTATTTATTTTATTTTATTTTTTTTTTGGTTTATGTTTAGGTTTAGTTTAGATTTTATTTTAGGTTTTTTTATTTTATTTTATTTTAGTTTAATTATTAAAGTTTTGGTTTATTTTATTGTTAGGTTTTATTTAGATAAGTTTTGGCTTTGTGGTTTTTTTAGTGGTTAGGTTTAGGTTTAGGTTTAGGGTAGGGTAGATTGGGGTAGGGTTTAGGTAGGGTAGAGTTTAGGGTTTAGTGTTTTTTAGTGTTTAAAGTTTGGGGTTTAGTTATTATTATTATTATTATTATTATTATTATTATTATTATTATTATTATTATTATTATTATTATTATTATTATTAATTTATTAAATTTAACTAGGTTCATGTTTATTTAGTTTATTTTTTATTTTAGTTTATTATATTTTTTATTCTGATTTAGGTTTATTTTTATTTTTATTTAGTTTAGTTTATTTATTTTAGGTTAATTTATTTTAGTTTAGATTTTTTATTTTAGGTTTAGGTTTAGGTTTAAGTTGATTTTTTAGTTTAGTTTTATTTTTATTTTATTTTTATTTTTATTTTATTCTTAGGTTTTATTTTAGGTTTAGGTTTTATTATATTTTTTAGGTTTAGATATTAGGTTTTATTTTAGGTTTTATTTTTTTAGTTTTTTTGTTTTTAGGTTTAGGTTTATTTTAGTTTATTTTATTTTTTTTATTTAGTTTAGGTTTTATTTTTTAGTTGTAGGTTTAGGTTTTATTTATTTTAGTTTGGCTAATTTTAGTTTAGGTTTAGGTTTATTTAATTTTTATTTTAGGTTTAGTTTTTTTTTTAGGTTTTGGTTGATTTATTTATTTTAGGTTTTATTTTATGTTTATTATTTAGGTTATGATTTTATTTAATTTTATTTTTTCTTTTATTTTAGGTTTGTTTTATTTTTTTATTTTAGGTTTAGTTTTTATTTTATTTTGGTTTATTATTTTTTTAATTTAGTTTAGGTTTTTCGGTTTATTTTTAAGTTTACATTTTTATTTACTTTTTTACTTTAGGTTTATTTTATTTTTATTTTACATTTAGTTTTTATTTTAATTAGGTGTTTTATTCTTAGGTTAATTTTATTTTTTTAGTTTAGTTTATGAATTTATTTATTTTAGTTTAATTTATTTTATTAGTTAATTTAGTTTATTTTAAAGTTTTAATTTGTTTAATTTAATTTAATTTTTTATCTCATTTAGGTTTTTTAATTTATTTTATTTTAGGTTTATTTAGTTTAGGTTTAAGTATTTAGGTTTTAGAGTTTAGGGTTGGTATGGTTAGTTTAGGTCAGCTTTATGGCTTATGGTGGGGATCAGGGTTTAGGGTGTTAAGGTTTAGTGGTTTAGGTTGTGTTTTAGGGTTCAAGCTTTAGGGTTTGTGGTTAGTGTTTAGGGTTTAGGGTTTAGGGCTCAGTTTGTTTGGCTCATGAGTTTAGGGTTTAGGTTTAGGCTCAGGGTTTAGGGTTCTTTAGTTTAGTTTTAGGGTTATGGTTTTTTATGGATTTTATTTTTTAAAATTAAGTCAATTGGTAGGTTTATGTTTAGTTAGTTTATTTTATTTATTTTAGTTTATTTTATTTTTTTATTTGATTTAGGTTTATTTTACTTTTATTTAGTTTAGTTTATTTATTTTAAGTTTATTTATTTTAGTGTTTTTTATTTTTTAGGTTTAGGTTTTTTTTAGTTTTTTTTTTTTATTTTTTTATTTTTTAAGTATAGGTTTTATTTTTTATTGTTAGGTTTAGGTTTAGGTTTTCATTATTTTTTTTTAGGTTAAAGTTTTAGGTTTTTTATTTTTATTTTGTTTATTTTATAGGTTTGGGTTTATTTTAGTTTATTTTATTTTATTTAGTTTAGATTTATGTTTAGGATTAACTTAGGTGGGCCAGTGGCTGGGTTAGGGCTCAGTGTGTGGTTAGGGTTTAGGGTTTAGATTTTGGTTTAGGGATCAGGATCTTTAGGGTTGTAGGTTGAGGGTTTAGGGTTAGTTTTATTATTTAGGATTTAGGGTTTAGGATTTATGGTTTAGGGTTTAAGGTTTTTTTTAAGAAAAATATTAAGAATTTTAGTTTATTTAGTTAATCTTGTATTTATTTTAGTTTATTTTATTTTTTATTTTTATTTAGTTTATTTTATTTATTTTAGTTTTATTTATTTTAGTTTAGGTTATTGTATTTTAGTTTATTTTTTAGGTTTAGGTTTTGGTTTATGTTTATTTTTTTGTTTAGGTTTATTTTTATTTTATTTTTTAGGTTTAGGTTTTATTTTTTTATTTTAGGTTTATGTTTGGGTTTTATTTTACTTTTTTAGGTTTACGTTTTAGGTTTATTTTAGTTTAGGTTTTGATTTATTTTTAGTTTATTTTATTTTATTTAGTTTAAGGTTTAGGTTTAGGGTTTATTTATTTTAATTTTAGTTTAAGTTTATTTCATTTTATTTATTTTAGGTTTTAGGTTTAGGTTTTTGTTTTAGGTTTATTTTTTAAGTTCAGGTTTTTATTTAGGCTTTTTATTTTATTTATGGTTTTGTGCCACCATCCTTCAAGATCTTTGATGGCAGTGGGAACCCACGATAACACATTACTCACTTTAGAGCCGGCTGTTTCAACACCGATGGCAGCAATGCACTCCTCTTCGGCCTTTTCATTAGCAGTCTATTACTTGTTGCATTTGATTGGTACGCCAAACTGTCCAACGATTCGGTGAAGACTTTTGCTGAGTTGGAGCACCTATTCATCAAGAGGTTTGCTGGAGCTCAGCAGAGGGTTATTGTAGGCGACCTCGTTATAGAGAAATAGAAACTCAACGAGTGTCTTGTTGATTACATTCTCAGGTGGGACATTCTGAGCATCAAATGCGAACCACAGCTATTCGAACAGTATGCCATTGAGATTCTTCTCAAGAATATCCATGGCCCAATCGCCTTCATGCTTAAGGGCTTTAACATCAAAACATTCGAGAAATTAATCAACAAGGCGGGCTAGCTTACAATAGGAAGCCAAACAGTTGCTCTTTCCCTACCAATCATCTAGGCTTAAGCTGTAGAAGGTGTTTGAGAAGAAGGGATAGTTGCAGGGGATGAGGGAAGCACCTGTGAGTTCAAGATGAGAGACTATGAGCTTAGTAGCCTCCTTTTCCACCTCCTCTTCCACCACCTCAGCCATCATACCGGCCACACCAGCTATCACAATGGCCATTTCCACCACCTCAGCAGCCTACCCAACAGCGGTATTCATAACCATCACCATGTAGCTACTTTTCACCTACTCTTGCCGATAGATTGAATAAGTCATATTCATTCAAGAGGGAGGAAGTTAGGAAAATCTGTAAGAGTCTCTTAAAAAATCCTGACTTTCAGTTACTAGAGCCTAAGAGGTCGAAGGAAGTGGACAAGAATGATGATCCTAGCTATGCCCCTAACACTGCATGTTAGGCCATGTCTTAGAGGATTTTATCATTTTTAAGGACTAGCTTGAGCATAGCTACAAGTTGAGAGCCATAGTTATCCCTACAGAAAACTTATTAGAACAACCATCCAGTCTTAGTAATCCTTGGGGGATACTTATGATCCTCTTAAGACCAAAGATGGTTAGGATATCTCCCTATCCCGAACCTCTAAGATGATCATTTCTAAGATCAAGAAGTTTTCCTTGCAGGTGCTTAAAGTAGCTCAAACCTCCAACAAAAAGGAAGGTTTGTTAGTTTCAAAGGATAACTCAAGGAGGGTGATAGCTAGCACTTAGCTCACCATACTTGCGATAATCCAAGAGCCGTCAGACACCTCCACCGCGTATCTACCACCTCTTCTACCAAGGAGCGTATATAAAGGGAACTAAATCCCTTACTCTACTTACTTTACTTGATTTCTATCATGTACCTCCACCCAAAAAAAAAATTATTAAAGAAATCTGATTATACTTATATATTGTCTACTTCTAATGCTCTTGATTTTATTCCTATTGAAAGCTCTCCGAGTCTAAATAAAATAATAGCTCTAGTAGGTCTGATCATTTCTTTTCTGATTCGTAGACTATCTTTCTCTGAATTAATTGAGTTCTCCTCTTGAGATTGACTTAGAGTCAACTGACTCTGAGGATCCCATAGGAGAAGCTATAGGTATGCCTGATGAGAAGGTAGAACTTTTCACGAGCTCATCATTCCAAGAAGTCATCAAGTCGCTAGTAGTAAAAAATTTTACCTCCTGTGGTAGAACCTCAAGATAAGGGTAAGCAAGTCATTGGTTCTGAGGTGATAGCCATCCATAAGATGCTCCACCCATGGATATGCTTGTGGAGGACCAAGCTAGAGTTGATTACAATGTCCTAGCTCACCTTAGAAAGTTTTTAGCTAAGTTAAGCATATATGATGCCCTTGTCTTATCCAAAGAGATGAGGGAATCTCTAATTAAGGCCTTAATTGATCTAGAGATATGCTTAGCTCAGTAGACTGCTACTAAAGAAGAGGCATGCCACTCGAAGGACATCTTAGGAGTTACATTCAATGATGAAGACTTACTACTAAAAATTGAGTACAACTACTTCTTTACATTATAGCGGATGTTGGTAGATACTGGCTATCCAGAGTTCTAGTTGACCCAAGAGTATCAACCAACATTATGATCTAAGTACCGTTGCCTACTTGAGGATCGACATCTCCAAACTCCAAAAAAAAGATGATGTTGAGAGGATTCGATGAACAAGGCGAGAAGGCCTTGTGGTGTTTATTTTTAGATGTATGGGTGGGGGGACACCATGCAGATTGTAGAGGAATACTTTTTGAGGTGATCGACTACAATATTGAAATATAATATACTATCTCAAAGATAAAGGCATCACCCTACAATGGACTTAATTATATAATAATGACTCCTAAGGCATGATGGGTCTTCAAATGTATAAGAGATTTTCCCCTATATTACATGGATGAATAAAGAAAAGTTTATATTAATCCAGGTTATTAAGTTCTCTATGGAGGCAAGCCTCCATTGTTAATTACATCTTAGGAAATGAAATTTTCTAAGAATACTCTCGACTAAAGTAGGCAATCATCATCTCCAAAGATTTCAAGGTTAGACTATAAAAAGATTGGTTGTATTTGGAAAATCAATTGGGAAAGTTCAAGGAGAAGACTTATTTTTGGAATCCAAATGAAATAAGTAGGAAATGCTCATGATACTAGGAAGCTTAGTGAGTATTTCTATCTATCCTTTGGTTGGGCTTTATAATTTTGAAGTTGAGAAGATTTATATGTTTTGAGTTGAAATTTAATTAGATTATTAAGGCTTATAATCCAGGAACACAAGGTTGTGGGAATACCCAAGAGGTGAGGATTTATGCTTGTAGCCTGAAGTAAATAGCTACCTCAGATCCTAAATCTAGAGAGCTTTAGTATGAGCTAAAGCAACCTAAATATGATAGATGGATATAAGGGTTTACCTCCATAAGAGAGAATAAATTGTTTTCTGACTTATAACCCTGAGTGGTCGCCAACCAACTCCACCTATTTTAAAACCATGTAGTC